>OX384034.1:25470002-26005002 GCA_947534325.1 Agonum fuliginosum
AATTTTTTCGGCGCTAGATGTCCTTAAAGTTGAACTAACACGAAGGGAAGTAAGGTTTGATCGAATTTTCATACACGATTAGACAACAGTGTACAAAACTTTCTTCTAAAATACCGAGAAATACTAGGAAAATTGGCCCCGTTCCCCTTGATCTTGGTGGTACGGTAACTTATAAATATTTCATTTGTTGATCGAAGTCAATAATGTAACCAGACAATTTTATAATTTGTACGGATTAAAACAATACCTACAAATATTTCAGTAATTAAATTCAAATGAATTTAAAAGTGGTGTAATTCAGAAATCTAAATTTTAGTATGAAAAATTCTCAGAATAAATTTTCTAACCGCATATTTTTATTATTAAAGAATGTTAGGGTGGTTTGGTTTCCAGTGTAAACAAAAATTGCACATAAAAGTGCGTTATGAAAAAAAATTGTTTATTCGCTATTATAGTATAATAGAATACATAATACTGAAAGTTCACATGAGAAAAATTCTCAATTGTTATTACTTATTACTTTACGAAATATCATGAAACCAAACTACTCTGTATACTACCTATTAGGTGTGTTATGCCTTTAATATAATTCTACAATTTATTATCCTTAATTATTAGAGTTGCAACGAATATTACTAGGTAACTGTTCGGTATTCTGCCTATTCGGCACGTTTTCTCATTATTCGACCAAACACCGAATATTAGTTTACTATTCGGCTGAATACCGAATAGTTTGACGTCACATGTAACATACAATACTTGAATACTTGAACAGCGATTGTCTAACAGTGCTTTATTTAAATATTTTATTATGACAAATAAAAAAATTGGTTTATTCTTGAGTTTTTATTAATTATTATTAGGTAGGTACCTACTAAAAAAATAATGTCAACAATTTTATTTTGTAATTTTGATAAAAATGAACTATTCGTTATTAAAATTTAAAAGTGGCAAAATTATGGAGCAAAAATAAGTTTCTCTGCATTCAAACAGCTTCGTCAGTCCTTGTTATAGTTTATATTATTATTATATTAATTATTGCTTTCGATTTTGAACCAAAAATAATATCGAAAAAAATCGAAGAATAAATTAATTGAGTAGCGAGGACTCCCACCGCACGAGTCGGGAGAACACTTTTGTTCCGAGATACACACGATATTTTTTTCAATATCTGCACCGAAAAGCAATGAGAAGTAGAAGAAAGGAGGTGCGTGAAGTTGGCAAAACGACTATAGGCACAAATTATGAAACATATATCAATAATTTTCCAACGAGAAACTACACTTTTTCCAACATGGCGACGTTCAATTAATCACAAGCCGGCCTAGCCGATACGTAATCCAGTCATATAATATATATCAGTGATCTCCATAGGTTCTTTATTAATAAGCAATTAAATGTGCGCACGAGTTAGTGCGGGCCCGGTACGAGGCTGATGCCGGCCAGCGAGGGTACATGTCCCGACAAACGTTACACACTGCGAGACGGACTAAATAAATATATGGGTAATAGGAAGCATAATATACAAACAGTGAACAGCCATTATTATTATTTTTTTAAATTTTGTATATATTATATATGCCGTATTATCAAATTTGATATTTATTAGAGGTTGGTATATAAATCTGATATTTTATAAATGAATAAATATTAGGTATGCAATTTTTACGTAAATAATTATTATAATATACTTACTTTAAAAGTGTCATATTCTCAACTGTTCATAGAAATAGGAAATAGGATTAGATTTGAAAATGAGGCACAAATTATTTGTAAAATAAAAATTAACATTATTCAATTTTTCTTCTGTTGGTGTGAACTTGGCAAAAAAGTCATTCATACTGTAATAACTCCTGAACGTGCAGGAATTATGCAATAATTTATAAAGCACAAGTAGGAACAAATTGGGCACAAAATATTTATATAAGTTTCAGAATTTGTGCTTCATGTTGTTCTGCCAAATTCACGCACCTTACTTAATCATGTGTAAGTACAACAAAAATATAATTAACTTCTTTATTATTATAAATATTAAATTCGAGTTAAGGGCACAAATAGGCACAAATTATAAGGAATTGAAATATATAGAAAAAAATTCTTAATTTTGATAATATAAAAATAATTTTTGCTAACTTCACACTCTCTTTAATTAAAGTTGTAATAATTCCATAATGTTTTTAAATATAACATTCGTTTATAGGGCACAAATAGGCACAAATTATTTATAAAAAAAAATTTGCAAAATAAAAACTTTTTTTGCTAGCGTGAAGTTGGCATAAAACTGTTTCAAACGCCCGTAACTCTAAACTCTATGGAAATTTTTCAAAAATGATATGGGCACAAATAGGCACAAATTATTTATAACAATTTTTTGCAAAATAATAACTTTTTTTGCTAGCGTGAAGTTGGCATAAAATTGTTTCAAACGTCCGTAACTCCAAAGTCTATGGAAATTTTTCAAAAATTATATGGGCACAAATAGGCACAAATTAGGCACAAATTATTGATATATGTTTCATAATTTGTGCCTATAGTCGTTTTGCCAGCTTCACGCACCTGAAGAAAGGGATAAACCGATAATGATTCGAAAAATGGATAATTTCATAAAATAAATAAAAACAATCTAAATAATCAATTTTGGAATCCCGCATAAAGCGAGAGGAAAAGAACTTTTCCTCCATACGGAGGAAAAAATCAAGTAGATTCCTGCAAAAAGCGGAAGGAAACGCATTTTTCCTCGCCAGGGAGGAAAAGTAGGTACTGACTGGTCAGAAATACCTCACTTTCGTCCCTAGTATTAGAGCCGAAAGGTGGCGTTTTCGGTGCAGGCGTGCAGGTATTGAAAAAACATAATTATAAAAAATCTGATGTGGCCAGCACAAGACCACCCGCCATACTTTATTCTTTTACTTATTATACAAAATATAAATATATTAATATACCTAGATATACTACTACTCACAAATATATTTTAATCATTTTATTTACAGTATAATTCAATTAAATATGAAAAAATAAGTTAGGAGAATAAGAATAGAGATGTTTACTCTACTATTTAAAAAAATCATGAATTTTGTTACTTGACGGGTGCGACAATAAAAAGGAATTTTGTAAAAGTAAGATTGTATTTTTCTGCCTTAATTCAAATAGTTAACTAATAAAGTAAGTTGTATTTAAACGATAAAATCAAATGGAATTTAATGCCGAAGTGCAAAAATAACAAATTTTAATTCTTGTTAGGATTTTTTAACAATGTAATTCGAACGTTTTTGGTTATCGGTTTCCCCCTTGTATCAATAATATTTTATCAATTCTGAACACATTACATTGGTAATAAAATTTAACACAGAGCATAATAATTATTAGTAAATCGACAAATGTACCTAGTATACGATGCATTGTTGTGACAACAAGTATAAATTGTCGTCATTGTTTTTCATTATTGACCCATTTAATTGTTTTTATTTATACTATTAACAATTATTACGGGAAGAATATTCGCTATTTCAAGTCAAGAATATAAATATGGCAATATGGGTATAAAGGTGGCCCTACAAAAATACAATGTAGATTTTTTGATCGGAATATTTCGTTGGTTGTCGACTGTAATCGCCCGTGTTGATCAGTAAATTTATCAACATGCTAAGCAGTGTGCCCTGAAATACATCATTGGGCTAATAGGTTTAGTTCTGTGGGCTGCACATAGAGTCCGACACTCAAGAAACCCACAATTTGACGGAGTAAATAGCACCCGTAAGGTGCCCGTTCTGTAGCTTGCTTTTTTCTGTGCTTACATAGAAGCCACAAAATAGCGGCGCCTCTATTTCACAAGCAACACACACACTATTTTTTACTGTTGCGTATGTGGGTGTCTTCTATGTGTCCATGTGTGAACAGGGCATTACATAGAACTGAAATTATCAAATAAAATTCATGGGACAGGTATAGATAATTTTTTATTTTGTGAAGTTATACGATGAAGTTACCTATCAACGCTGTTATACAAATATGCTTACAGTACTTATACAATTTGTGGTATATTCAGTTATTCTGTCTATTCAAATATAATAGTTATTTACTTTACAAATGGGCAAAGTAAGGAATTATCCACGGGGAAAATCTTAACTCATGAGGCCGAAGACTGAGTGATATAATTTACTCGAGTAGGTCATTCTTTTTTGTCTACTTGTAAAGTATAACGTTTTATGCAACACCTCTTAATAACTGCCTAAATATTAAAAAATATTAAGTTCCAACCTAAAACATTCTTATTATGGTGACTTTCAACAAGCAAAATAGTAGTTTACCCATTAGTGGGTATAATTCAAGGCCACTAGTGGGCAATCTTTTACTCTGCTTGTTTAAAATATTAAAATCACCATAGTTATGATGCTTTTATTAAGAAGTGTTGGATAAACAAATTAATTATTGATTACGATTATTATTAGGTGAGTTATTATATTAGCTATGTTAAATTTCGATCCTCTATAGGTCAAACGATTGTCCCACTGGCACTGATATAAATTGCAATGACTTTTGCACTAAATAATGTTATAAAAACATGCGCAAATACCATAAAAATATCTTTAATGTATAGTAGAGCTATTAACTGAAACTTCAGATAATTTCCTAAAATTTTATTATGATTTCTTGGTATTTTGAACAGCAATAATGATTATTCAGCACATGGAAAATTTGAAATACTACATCTTATCAAGTAAAATATAATGTTTAAATAATTGTTTTACTAGATTTGGAAATTATTACATAACAATTTTAAATAAATATTTAGACACACTTTTTTTTAAATATTATCACTCACTTAAAGTTTATCTAAAATGTATTGTTATGTCGACACCACTTAATATTTTAAAATGAAAAATAATTATCTTTTTTCAAGATTTTTGTTTGCACTGCGCTTACCTATTAAAATCAATTTGTGGCTTCAAAAATATTAAATCAGTTCAACGGTCCCAAAGTTTAATTTTAGACGAAACTTTTTTCCGTATATTTTATTTGCGAATTATAAATTTTAAACTTAGAAACTCGTTAGAAACGATTCCTCTCGCGATTCGTTAATAAATGTAGGAAAACCATTATTTTAGTGATATTTCAAAATTTCAAATTTACTAGATATAAAATTAAAATCATACAAAAATGATTAATCATTTTTTATTCTTATGCGCCTTGCTAGAATAATTATTTCATTTCTTGTCATTTCATCGTGTAACATACTCATAATGATAAAGCATTTTGAACGGTTTTATTCGTACTATTAAAAATAAATACGTGATATAGCTTTAAAGTTTGAAGTACAAAATCGTTTTTGAATATTTATTAGAATAATAAAGTAATACAATAAGTAGGTAGGTACATAAAAAGAAAACCATAAGACAAGTTACAACAATTCACCTTGAATTAGACATTGTTGAAGACATAGTTAATAACATTAAACTATACTTAGTCATTTTATAACATCACGTAATATCAATGGTAGTTACAAAAGTGTACATTATTTGTTTTTTCTCATTTATGTCCACATAAAAACAAAATAGAACTTAAGCACGTTTTGCAATTACGAAGGTCAATGGTGCAAGTCCTCATAAACAAATGACGATCACTCGCTTATTTAAAGATTAAGTAGTACTAATTTAATCACTAATTACAACAAATATTATTAATTCTAGAAAACAAATAATTTTGTTAAATACATGCCAAATGAAAGTCGGACTAAAACAAAACAAAAACTATACCTAAATTTTCTTGCACACTCACTAACCTGTTGTTCTCTTTTATCATCGCAAACCCAAGAATTTAGTGCCTATAACCATTTAAAATTTCACTTTACACTATAATTGCAATATACCTACAAGTTTTAATTTGCTATTTCATTTCTATTAATTACTGTTTACAATATTTTTCGTTGATGTAGGTACTTTGATTGGAGAAAACGTAGATAATTTTTCTTTCTACAGTCGTATACGTCAAAAATAACTTTTTTGAAAATTATTATTTGCCGTAGGTACTTATAGCAAATCAATGAAATTGTGGTTATAATCATCATGAAAACGTTTATAAAGGAAACAAAAATGTTTAAACAAAACATTTACAGATAATCGTAGTTTAAGGCCAATTAGAGTTAAATTTAATATTCTTTTTATGATTTTGATGCATTAGTGCAATAATTTTGAACATATCCTAACTAAAAATTGAATAAAATTGTTCATATTGTGCAACGATTGTAGAAAATAAAATTGTGTGTACCTCGTTGGATAAAGCTTGTTTTGTTGCACTGTCGAGTCGTCGATCTCGGTTTTGCCTCGATCGAACATAAATTTCTCGCCGCATGCTATACAAACAATGCTCTGCCTTAATACCCAAATAACTATTGTATATTATTTGACATTTATACATACAAATTTTGCTTGCAGGAAATGTAGGTATAAATATTTGTTTGTAATACTTATTTGGCAACTTTTTATATAAATTTTGCTTCTAAAAATATGAGTTAAGTTTATTTGTGAAGAATGTGAATCCAAAATTTGTTTCCTACAGTGTTGTTTAGAAATCCGTGTACCTAGTGTAATAGCTAAATCGATTAATATTATTATCTTATCTGAAAATTAATGTTTAAATTTAAAATCATTGTTTCCAATGATATCTGAATGACGGTACTAAATTTAAGAACTTGATTTTGGTATAGGTAGGTATTTCAATTATATTATTTAAATTCCGATAACGAATTTCTGCGGATTTAAATACCCAGAGATAATAATACATCAAAAACAATTTACCTATTATTTATTATTAATCTACAATGTGATATAGGTACGTCACTTAATTACCCAAACTTCTATCTTGAATTTGACCAAAGTTCTTCAAATGTACCTTGACCGACTTGCAAATACCTACTATAATATATTTAGACGTAAAGACTACTGAAAGCATAATCATCTACTTTTTATTAATTATAAAAAATATAAACAAACAAAATATTTTAAAACTTATAATTTATTTTACAATATATGTAGGTATATAATATATAATAAACCATTTGATAATTCATATTTAAATTATGAAACGAAATAATTTGAATTTATCGCGTAAACTAAAACTATTAAAACAGAAATAATCAATCGTAAATATGGTAAATATAGTGGTCAATATGTGACCCAAACGATAATACATATTTTCCATCAGATTTTTGAATCATTTCTGTTAAACGTGATCAGTACAATTTGATAATTTATTAACAAAATCAAATTTGTTCACTTGCAGTCAATACTATTATTAGTCCAAGTCTTTGTTTTACACAAAGTACATCAAAATAACTTTTACTTTTTTTTTAAATTGACTTTTCTTTAAAGTTCTTTGCATTGATTACGGATTTCCCAATTTCGTACCACATGCAAGCATGCTGCAAGCACTCCTAATACACCTGGGAAATGGCAATGACCTAAGACACTGAACATTTGTGAGAAATATTGTACTAGAAAAATTGACTTGGACTGTTCATAATATTGGCAAATGATGGCGTATATTGCTGAAAAGATTGATTTCAATGTCAAGTTGCCGCTGAAGTACTACGTTCTAGAAAAAATTAAGATGACGTACCTCAAATATCATAAGCAGAATTTTAACATATAATCTCCTGACTCCTAGTGATTTTCCAATTGATGCTAAGAATATAATACACAACATAAACATTAAAAACGGCGTCACAAACACTGACGCCGTTACGGACACAACCGACGCAATCCACGCCATGTTGATAACTGACTAACTGACATTTAATCCATTTGTCAGGTAGCAAGAGCATATGATTCTCATTTGACCTTAGGGGAAAATTGACTTGTTGCTGTCAGATGAATAAAACTACAAATAATTCCATTTTTCAATTTTATTTTTAGTAATCATATTGAACAATATTTTATACAGGATAATTTACAATTATTGTTCTTCCTAACATAGAAAATTGAATTAAATTTGAAGAAATAAATTTTAATTTTTACAATGTACGCCATCTTCTGTGCAAATATAGAAGCACAGAAGATAAATAATATGTATAATTTTATTTATTGCAAAATATTAATGTCTCCAAATAATCAAAATATTAACTTTGGATATGAAATGAATGTAAAAAATTAATTAGAATACATTTAAACTTTGAAATATTGAATTTTCGTTTATTAGGTTGACTGCTGCAACTTCAGTCCAGTGTGATCTTTGACACTGGCACTCTGGATCGGAAATTTATTCTCCACAGCCACCTAACCTTACAACTATAAAATGGCAGATTTACCTCCTCCAGTCCGTGTTTCACCCTTCATCAAGGTAAAAATGTTTGAATAATGTATAAAACAACTATGTAAATAAATCATATAATCAGATCATTTCAATGTTGAGAATTATACATACTTTTGCCTGTTAACAATTTATTACATAACATCTCAATTTATTAAAATCTATTGTAGTTTAGCCGATGGAGCTTCTTGGCGGTTGGCATCCTCTACGGAGCTGCCCATCAAAGCAGATTATCCAAGAGAGAGGTCAAAATCCGTGAAGTAGAGGATAAACAAAAAGCAATCAGAGATGCAAAAATTTCGGAAGAGAAGAAGAGAGCTGCTGCAGAAGAAATTCGAGCCTTAGAAGAATTGGCAGGTGTTGGCAAGAAATGAATTTTTTAATATATAATTGTTATTTGTTAGTATGAACTCCATCAAGTGTATAAATCAGGAATAAAACATTACAACAAATTTTAATTATGTAATATATTATTTATTATAGGTATTATATGATTAATATTTAAGAGAATAAACACGACAATCTAATAAAATATTAGTTTTATTACATTTCTTCTACTTAATATTCTAAAATAAAATTATTTTGGAAATCAATACGGTCGTGATAATTGTTTTTTATATAACATACAGGTGGCACCACTATGTACTAATTTACTAGATCACAAGTTTTTTATTCTAAAACAGAATCCTGCAACCAGTCTAACATAGATGCGAAGAATTCCAATGAATGTACAAACTCATTCATGTAAAATTTATTCAAAATATTAATGACAATATTACTATTACAATAATTCTCGTTTTAAAAATAGAAGATTATGTCATAACTATTGATTAGGACATGATTCTAATTATTACTGCTTTAAATTAGTACTTATATAAAATAAGGTTTTTTATACTTTGTTCATAGGTGGGGCACTATGCATTATTGAATTGAACAGGGAATATGAAAATTTAATAATGCTATACTACTTACTTACTACTGGTAATCATTAAAAATAATTAGTTTCAAATTATAAGGTATTTAATATTTTTATTTTAGAACCTGTAATAACAGTCATGTCATGTAAATATTCTATGTTGTGGATGGATCATTATGGATTACCTATTTTTATTTTTATTATTTTGGAAAAAAATATAATTGCGACTTCATTAAAATAATAATACAACCATATTGTAAAATTAGATTTGATACCATTATTGTAACGAAGAATAGTAACAATAGACCGGGTAGTATTCTGAAATAATGCTGTTAGATTTACTTGCAGACATACACGGTGGGCCATTTTAAGTTGCGTTTAGGAATATCTCGAAAACGAAGCATCGGATGAAAAATCCAAAAAACACGACTAAAATATTTTCGAGGGGGCCATCAAATGATACCAAATTCAACCCCCCTACTCCAACCCTGGGGGGTGGGGCGGGAGTAAGTTTGAAATCTTAAATCGGAACCCCAAATTTTTTGCAGATTCGCATTCTGCGTGAAAAACTAAATTCAGTAACATCAAAATTTGCGCCCCTGCCCCCCCCCCCCTACCCGGCCAGTTGGGCGGTGGGAAACTTTGAAATTGGAAACGGGAACACCCACTTTTTCTCAAAGATGCAGTAACTACATGCAGTACCATCAAAATTTTCACCCCTGCCCCCTTAGATGCAGTGGTGTGAGTGGTTATGAAGTATTTTTCTGTTTTGTACAGGCAAGTGAGCAAAAGTGTGAGAAATTCCATATTCAGTATTCAGCGATTCTTAGAGCTTAAAATAATATGAATTTAAATTCTCAGAAAATATAATTTTAGTTTCTACAAAAATTTTCAAATAATATTTGATTGTTGTAATCAACAATAATTGACTGTTGGAAATTAAAATAATTGATTGTTGAAATCAAGTACAAAAATTATTGATAATATTAATATTAACATTACTTTTTAATTTTTTAAATAACAATTAAGTATGTATTTCATACAAAATTGTTGAAAGAATTTTAAATAAATACTAAATAATGTCATGCCAGTGATAGTGACACACACACACACACACACATGTATTTCGCCTGTTGTAGTACCTATGTAGTCTAATAAGAATATTACAATTTACAACAAGTTCTACACGGTGGGCCATTTTAAGTTGCGTTTAAGAATATCTCGAAAACGAAGCATCGGATGAAATATCCAAAAAACACGGCTAAAATATTTTCGAGGGGGACATCCAATGACACCAAATTAAACCCCCCACCAAAACCCTGGGGGGTGGGGCGGGGGTAAGTTTGAAATCTTAAATGGGAACCCCAATTTTTTTTGCAGATTCGCATTCTACGTGAAAAACGGAAGGGGTGAAAATTTTGATGGTACTGCATGTAGTTGTTAACGTAGAATGCGAATCTTTGAGAAAAAGTGGGTGTTCCCGTTTCCAATTTCAAAGTTTCCCACCGCTAACTGGTCGGGAAGGGGGGGCAGGGGCAAAAATTTTGATGTCATTGAATTCCGTTTTTCACGTAGAATGCTAATCTGCAAAAACAATTTGGGGTTCCCATTTAAGATTTCAAACTTACTCCGGCCTCACCCCCCAGGGTTGGAGTGGGGGGGGGGGGGGCTTTTGTAAATTGTAATATTCTTATTAGACTACATAGTAGGGCTGGGAAAAATATCGATATATCGATAAATATCGATATTATTTTTAAATATCGGATATCGATATTGAAAATAATTTTTATCGATATATCCACTTATCGATATTGATCGATATTGATCGATATTTATCGATATTTATCGATATAAATCGATATTTATCGATATAAATCGATATTATATCGATATTTATCGATATTTATCGATATAAATCGATATTTATCGATATTATATCGATATTTATCGATATTTATCGATATAAATCGATATTATATCGATATAAATCGATATTATATCGATATAAATCGATATTATATCGATATTTATCGATATAAATCGATATTTTATCGATAATTATCGATATAAATCGGTATTATATCGATATTTATCGATAAAAATCGATATTATATCGATATTTATCGATATTATATCGATATTTTTCGATAATATCGATTTTCGATATATCGAAAATTATCGATATTATTTCGATATCGAATATCGATATTAAAATTTAAATATCGCGCAGCCATAGGTACTACAACAGGCGAAATACATGTGTGTGTGTCACTATCACTGGCATGACATTATTTAGTATTTATTTAAAATTCTTTCAACAATTTTGTATGAAATAATACTTAATTGTTATTTAAAAAATTAAAAAGTAATGTTAATATTAATATTATCAATAATTTTTGTACTTGATTTCAACAATCAATTATTTTAATTTTCAACAGTCAATTATTGTTGATTACAACAATCAAATATTATTTGAAAATTTTTGTAGAAACTAAAATTATATTTTCTGGGAATTTAAATTCATATTATTTTGAGCTCTAAGAATCGCTGAATACTGAATATGGAATTTCTCACACTTTTGCTCACTTGCCTGTACAAAACAGAAAAATACTTCATACCCACTCACTCCACTGCATCTAAGAAAATTTATTTATTTTTGTTAATTACTGTTATTGTTCAATGTAAAAACAAAATATAACAAAACAAAATATAACCTTTTAATGCTTTTGCAATAGTATCAATTTTTAATGCATTCTCAAACCATTTTATCAAAATCTAGAAACAATAATACCCAAAAAAGAAACATGTGTTTACACAAAAATACAATCCAAAATATCGTAAGTGGGGAATGGAATCAAGAATCAAGTAGTCTATGACCGAGGCAAGGTGTTCTTGCCCACGTTACGGATCACACGTTGGCGCAGTGACGTGACGACGGAGGCCACGAGTACCGTATATGGCATGAGATTACTGCAGAAAGCAGAATGGAGTAGGTCGCTCAATAACTTGGAAGAGAGAGTGACTCAGACTTATTTACAATTCTACTTGTTTTAAACCGATATCATACAGACTTGACCAAAAATGATACCACAATAATATCTTACGACGATTTCACAATATTGATCTAAACACTTTTTTTTTGAAATTTGATTGATTAATAATTATAGCAATTTTGATTCTTTCATTTAAACCGATAACACGCAGATGCCACACTGATAAATAATAAAAAATGTCTTACAATAAAGTACCTACAATTCACAATATTGATTAACTTTATTGTTCTAGAATAAATTATATTATGATGGATTATTTATTATTAGCACATTATTATAGTAAAATCAATACTTTTCGTAGCTTTTTTAACGATGAAAAAAGAATCATGGCCATTTCAATTTAAACAGAACAAGTAACGGAAGTAGTACTTAATTTATTATTCTTCAAGATTTTTAAGATAATACCTATAATATTTTCCACAATATCTGTATTAACTAACTGTAAAGTAAAATGTATTATAATGAAGAGGAATGTTCTTTAAATATGTAGTTGAAAACATTGTTATTTAAAGTTATTTAAAGGGTAGTACTCTGCGCACTATCTAATTTTAGCCAGGATATGTAAAATGTATTCAAAATCTGTTTCTATGTCTAGTCTTAAAATAAATGCACCCTGAAGAGTGAAGTGCATCATTGCAGTTGTCACGTGTGGTCTACGCTGTTAAAAATATGCAGTATGCCGGCATCCGGCATATTTGAACCTCCCAACTACCGTTATTTTAACAAAGTTCATTGTTATAACGAATGAGGGCCTAATGATAATTTTCTTTATATTTTGTAATTATTAATTTTAGAGTCTGGAAACATAGAGACTGTTACCAGTGCTAGCATAAAAAAGAGTCAACGGCCTTTAAGGAAGTCATGTGAAACAGATGTGATAATTATAATAGCAACTACATGCTGATCACGATGAAACCTTCATTATTTTCAGAATATGCATTCATTATCCCTGAATTTTAACACTAAAAGAAAAATTTGCATTAGAATCATATAAAAATGTTTCCTTTTATGCTTTAATTAATCGAATTTATTTAACGTACAAGATATGCGCGGGTGCAATGCGCAGCCAACGCAGAGAAAATAGACCAATCAGATTTCTTATGTTTAGGCGTTGGCTGTGACGTCACCAAACATATAAATAGCAACGCTACTCTGAGCATCGACCATTGTCCGTTTAGAAAGCTGCATTACTAGCTTATCCTAAACGACTTTAATCATTTTTTAAGTGTTTTTCACAAAAATCTACATTCAAAATGGTATGTATTATTACATTATATTAATATTTAGTGGTAGAAGTATTATCTAAATTCAATTTTGACATTAGAATGATATTATTTGATATAAAATATTTAACCGTTATAAATTTATGGCGTGGCTTGCCGGCATCATGTCGCCATTTGCAATTCATACCGAGATCATAATTTTTATTGAATATTATACGTATATTGTGATTTATTATTGTCTAATTCAATATTATTTTTATATTTTTAGATATTTTAAATAATTTTCTTAAAAAACAATTGATTTAATTATGTCATAAAAATTAGATTGAAGTAGAAAGTATCAAAATGTTATTAATCTGTAATATTTTCTTTACAGCGTGAGTGTATCTCTATCCACGTTGGGCAAGCTGGTGTCCAGATTGGTAACGCCTGCTGGGAGTTGTACTGCTTAGAACATGGCATCCAACCTGACGGTCAGATGCCATCTGACAAAACTGTAGGAGGTGGAGACGACAGCTTCAACACCTTCTTCAGCGAAACGGGAGCCGGCAAACACGTCCCCAGGGCCGTGTTCGTTGACTTGGAACCCACAGTCGTCGATGAAGTCCGCACTGGCACATACCGCCAACTCTTCCACCCTGAACAGCTCATCACTGGCAAGGAAGATGCCGCCAACAACTATGCTCGTGGCCACTACACAATTGGCAAAGAAATCGTTGATTTGGTCTTGGACCGCATCCGTAAATTGGCTGACCAATGTACTGGACTCCAAGGTTTCTTGATCTTCCACTCCTTCGGCGGTGGTACCGGCTCAGGTTTCACCTCCCTGTTGATGGAACGTCTGTCTGTTGACTACGGCAAGAAATCTAAACTCGAATTCGCTATCTACCCTGCTCCTCAAGTATCTACCGCTGTCGTCGAACCCTACAACTCCATCTTGACCACCCACACAACATTGGAACACTCTGACTGCGCCTTCATGGTTGACAACGAAGCCATCTACGATATCTGCCGCCGTAACTTGGACATCGAACGTCCGACCTACACCAACTTGAACAGACTGATTGGCCAGATCGTTTCTTCTATCACAGCTTCCCTTCGTTTCGATGGCGCTCTCAATGTTGATTTGACTGAATTCCAGACCAACTTGGTACCCTATCCCCGTATCCATTTCCCTCTGGTAACCTATGCCCCAGTAATCTCTGCCGAAAAAGCATACCATGAACAGCTCTCTGTTGCTGAAATCACCAACGCATGTTTCGAACCTGCCAACCAGATGGTAAAATGCGACCCCCGTCACGGCAAATACATGGCCTGCTGCATGTTGTACCGTGGAGATGTCGTACCCAAGGATGTAAACGCTGCTATTGCAACCATCAAGACCAAGCGTACCATCCAGTTCGTAGACTGGTGTCCCACTGGATTCAAGGTTGGCATCAACTACCAGCCACCAACTGTAGTACCTGGTGGTGACTTGGCCAAGGTACAGCGTGCCGTGTGCATGTTGTCCAACACCACAGCCATCGCTGAAGCCTGGGCTCGTCTTGATCATAAGTTCGATCTTATGTACGCCAAGCGTGCTTTCGTACATTGGTACGTCGGTGAGGGTATGGAAGAAGGTGAATTCTCCGAAGCTCGTGAGGATTTAGCTGCCCTCGAGAAGGATTACGAAGAAGTTGGCATGGACTCTGGAGAAGGAGAAGGCGAGGGAGCGGAAGAATATTAAATTTTTATTTCATATTTTGTTATACCGTTTTTTATACTTTTTGTCATGTTCTACTTTTATTTATTGAAGTATGATTTTTGCGAAATTTTTTTTACCAATAAATATTTTGTTTTGTATTGCATTCCAGTCTTTTCTGTTATATGTACAACAAATCGAAAGATCGAAATAAATTCAGTACAGTAATAAATTTGACTATTATTGAATGATTGTTGCTAAATGAGCCCTATAGAATCAAAACTTGCAAAATCCAAAATTTCTATTATGCAAAAAACTGCTGCACATGTATTAAATAAGTATACTGTTTCAAATTTTATCCTTTTACATGATCCAAATTAGTATTTTAAGTGACAATTTGTTACAGAATGCATTTAATACTGATTTTATTAACGTTTTTTAAATGGAATTTGTCTGTTTTGATTCCAAATTATGGATAATGTAAGTTTTGATTCCAAGATCTTAGCTTTGAACCCAAACATCATTGGAGAATATATGTTTTGATTATATAAATTTGCTATTTTTAGTCTAAGTCATTTAATACATTTAATTTTTATATGCTTTAAGACAAAAATATTTGAAAAAAGATTATAATGTTTGTGTATTTGGTGTCAAAACTTATATTATCCAATGGAGAATGTTACTTTTTGACTCCAACCGCAATATTTGGGTATACTTTTTCATTGGATTTTGTATGATTCTGACACTAAACTGTTTCAATATCAGTGTAATTCATAATTTTAAATAAAATGGCAGTCAAAGCTCAAAATAAGGAATTTTGAGGTTTGTAAGTTTGGATTCTATAGGGCTCAAATAATGTAGTTACCTTTAAGCCAAGCACAATTAAATGTTTCTTTTAATTAAAATAGTAAATTTTCACAATATGTAGCTCGATGTTAAAAAAATAAAATTCACGTATTTAAAATTAAATTTTACTGACATATATTTGAATTAAATTTTTATTTTGGCTTAGTCAACTAACTATAATGAAATACATGATAGCTATTTATTTTATGCAAAGATGATAGAAAACTAATAATTACTACTTGTCATATATGGTTTAAAAAATATTAATCAAATACCAATTTTACTTTAGTATTTATTTTAAGTAAGTATTCATATAAATATAAAAAAATATTTTCAAAAATTCTGATGGAAGTCATGGGTCATAAATATTTTGTAGGTAGGTATAGTATACAAACATACATAAATTTATACTCAAAAATGGTTTAAACTTTTATTGAACCAAGTATAAAAATTTGACAAGAAAACCAAAATATAAAATCAATGATTATTATAACAAAAGCAAATAAAATCGCATTATTCCGAAAATTTTAAAAATACAAAACATTTATTATAGAAGTCTAGGTATTTCCGAACCAATATCTAAATTTAGAGCTATGCAGAATTGCTCATGTCCTTTTTCTACAGCATTTACATTAAATTCAACAACAAAATTTTTCGGGATACATAAGTCATCTTTACATACAGCAAGTCTATATTCTAAGTAAAATTTATGATTTACTCCAATATCTACATTTGGCACACTTATTATAATATCGAAAGGAGTAACAATATTACCATTATTAGGCACACACGACCAAGTTTCGTTTGGGAGTATCACTAACCATCTGTGAGGAGCGTCAACGGTTAATTTAAAACCGTCAATAAATTTAATATTCACGAATAAAGTAATTTTTCCACCAGAAGAATTAATATTGAGAGTTTTATCAAAGAGAATAGTATTATTAAACTTACGTTCTATTGGCTTTTGCTTATCATTAAGTTTTAAATCTAATGTAGTAATTTTAACAGTTTTTTGATCATTAAAATTATGTATAATTTTAATAACATGATTGTTAGTATCACATATGTACAATTTATTGCCGTCGCTACTAAAGCATAAACCACTAGGTTCGCTGAAGATATTAGTCTTATTTTCATTATTGGAAAATTGTAAAGTAGTGATTGAATTTTCGTTAATGTCTACTTTTTTAATTTTATGGTTGTAAGTATCAGCTACTAAAAGTGTTTGATGTTTAGACATTGCTAATCCTATTGGGTGCTGCAATTTTGCAGCTTGTAATTTTCCATCAATATCTCCAAATCCAAATAGATCCTGAAATCAATTTAAAATATTGAATAAAGCAAAATGAAATACTAATCATGTAACACAATTTACTTACAGTTGGGCTTTTTTCTCCACCAACAACTGGAGTAACTTTTCCATCTACGAGAGATAGTCGTCTTATAGTTGAGCTTTCGCTATCAGCAATGTAAACTTCTTTTTTCTCTTTGCATAAAGCTAAGCCTGATGGTTGCGCAAATGCAGCAGCATGTGGATATGCATTATTCCGATTTTCTTCTCTACCAGAACCTGCGATACAGACACAAGTTCCTTTTGAGTATCGTTTAAATTTCCACCAAACTGTGTCTTCTAAAAATAGAGCCCATATTTGATGAGTACCCGCCATGGCAATTAATAAAACGTCTTTTTCGTCCACTTTTTCGTTGGGCAAATGAAAACTCATATCCATATCTGGTGTTTTATAAATGCAAAGATCCCAGGGAGAAGAAATTTCTTGTTCTTTTCCATTTTTACCACCGTGATGATCAATTCCCTGTTTACCAGTACCAACAACTGTTTCTACTAACTTTTTCTTTAAATCAATTTTTCGAATGGCATGATTTTCTGTATCTGCTACATATAAAATATGTTCAGTTTGAAATACCAATCCTTGAGGCGAATTAAACTTAGCATCTGTAAAGCTTCCATCCTTGAAACCACAAATACTGCCAATTTGGTGTAAAATTGTGCCATCCTGAGAAATAATTAATATCCTATGATTGCCAGTATCAGAAACAGCTAACTGTTCAACATTATTGTTATCTATATCTGCATAAATTGTTATTTTAGCAGGGAAAAGTAGAGGACCTTTCAATTCAGGCAGTAGATGAAATGCAGATTTTGTTGGTAATTTATGATTACTAATTATATTTTTAGATTTATAATAACTTAAAGCATTTCGAATATATAATTGTAAATTTTCCTTATGTCCTTCTCCCATTAACATGATTAGAGGATTCCCTTCTGGTCCCAATAGTAATAAAGTAGGCCAACAATTAATTCCACAGTTATTCCACATAAAAGTTTCTGAATCATTTACAACTGGATGAGATATGTTATACCTTTGTACAGCAGAAAGAATGTTTGATGAATTTTTTTCATTATCAAACTTTGCACTGTGGACGCCAATTACAACAAGACCATCTTCAATAGTAAATTCTTCCTCAATAGCTTTTAAGTCAGGTAAAATATGCATACAATTGATACAACAGTATGTAAAGAAGTCTAAAAGAACAAGTTTTCCTTTTAGATGTTTAACAATTGACAATGGTTCTGATACATTAAACCATTCCAATCCTACAAAAAGTAATGAAATGAATAAGTAGTAAGATAGCCAGATGTTTGTAAAATACTAACCTCTAGGAAAATCGACGATCGGTATTGTTTTACAGGATTTTAAAAAGTCTTGAATAATTTTATCACGGTCATTATTATCAGAAATATTTTCTAACATTTCTAGAATTGTTTGATGAGAAAACATTAAAGAATCCATATCTTCTAAACTCATGATTTACTTTAAATACCAAAAAATAAATGTATAATCTTAAAATAAAATTTTGATGCTCAATGATGACGTTTTATAACCTAAATATAAATGTCATGAAATGACAGTTGGCAGAATAATATTCGAAGTTTATATATTCGAATACCTTTCCTATTTTAAAATTATAATGTAAATTATGTTAGAAAAGAATAATGTAAATCAGCCATTTAAATTTTTAATTTTTTATACCAAAATAAATTTGATCACGTTTACATAACATGATTCAAGCGCTTTCGGATTCAATCATATGTTGATGTTGTTGAAGGACAAAATCATCACAGTTTTATTTAGAAACTGCATTGAAGACTTATATATAATAATAAAAATAACAAATCAATTTAAAATGAATAGTATTTCAGGAATTAAGATTGAGTTAATTACATATAAGGTAATGTAAACATACTACGCAGTAGTCAGACTTCGCAGTTCCAAAACCAAAATCGCTAATCATAATCATAACAACCACATAAACATGGAAGCCTGCCTGGCTGTTGAAAGAGAAGTTGATAAAGTTTTAACAAAATTTGGTGGTATAAATGAACATGCAGAACGTGTTCTTGGTGATCTCTTAACATACATCGAAGGCCTTAAAAATGAACTCGATAATGGTACGTAAACGTCTTTGTGTTCTAGACAAAGAAATCACATTGTTTATGATTTAAATATGTTAAATTATTTATTGCTGCTCGATTTTAGCTCCACCTGATCATAAACTCACTGTTGGTCAGGTGACACTTTTAAATCAAGCTATGAGAAAAGTAAAAGAAACAGTTCAACGATTAGCTACAGATCACCGTGATTTACATAGTACAGTGTCGAAAGTTGGGAAAGCAATAGATAGGAACTTTGTTTCTGATTTTGCATCAACTAGTCGTGAAGATGTATTTTCAGCTTCAGAAAAAATGCAACTTCTTAATCATGTTATTTGTCAGCATTTTTATAGACAAGGGATGAAAGATGTTGCTGATGAAATTGCTAAGGTTTGTGTACTATACTTACAAAACATGTTAATTTAATGTTAACGGTATTATAGGAAGCCGGAATTACTGTAAATGACACTGGAAAAGAACCATTTATGGAGATAAATTATATATTGGATTGTTTAAAAGATCATGATTTAGATCCCGCTCTTGCTTGGGCAACTAATCAACATGATAACTTAGAAGCTCAAGGTTCATCATTAGAATTTAAGTTACATCGATTAAGATTTATAGATCTTATCAAAAAAGGTCCACCTGGTCAAACCGAAGCTATCAATTACGCCAGATTACATTTTCATAAATTTGTTCACAGGCATGAAAAAGGTTAATAATTTAAAGTTATACTTAAGATAAATGCTAATATAAATTATTTTAGATATCCAAAATTTAATGGGCATGTTTCTTTTTGTTCCTAACGGCATTTACAATTCTCCATACAGCAATTTATTAGATGCAGAGTTGTGGATAGAAATCTATGATGTGTTTCTAAAGGATGCATGTGCTCTGCTTGGTTTGAGTGTGGATAGCCCATTATCTATATGTGTGAATGCTGGATGTGCTGCCCTGCCTGCCTTACTCAACATCAAGCAAGTTATGTTGCAGCGACAAGTAACAGGCATTTGGAACGGAAAAGATGAACTTCCGGTAATTTTTTAAAACAAATTTATTATAATTTTATTTATTAATATTTGATATTTCAGATTGAAATAGATTTAGGCCAAGAAAGCAGATATCACTCAATGTTTGCCTGTCCTATTTTAAGACAACAATCAACGGAAAATAATCCACCAATGCGTTTAATTTGTGGTCATGTGATTTCTAGAGATGCATTAAACAAATTGTGCAATGGCAACAAGTAAGTACTTTTCTCTATTGCTATTATTTAAAAAATTACATAATATTGTGTGAATGAAGCAATATTATCTACTTTCATTATTTTTGCGTTTTATCAGTAAAAATAGTACCTATAATAATTATATACACTATAGATTATACACATTCCTATAATGAGATACACAAGTATTAAGATGTCGACAACTATAAAAGATATATGAGATGGTTTGATTTAAATTTGATTATAGCCTCATTCACATAAGCTCTTAGTTTTAAGGTTTACATTTAAGAATGTTTAAATACATCTAACAAAAATACGAGCATTTACAGTATTACAGTGCTTGAAAGTGGGACATGTGAATGCTCGTATTTAGTTATATGAATTTAACTTTCTTAAACGTAAACATAAATGTAAACCTTAAAACTAAATGCTTGCGAATGAGGCTTTTTTAAATAGTTTCTTCATATAAAAATATAATGTTAATAATAATTTAATTGTGTCTATATCGTTCAGAAAAGTTAGAATAATGTAAACTAAATTTTTTTTTTAAATTATATTTTTATCAATTAACGATAAAGTTTCATTTACATGAATATACAAAAACATGTTATTTTGGCAGTTTCAATTTTATTTAATTGTTCTTGGATTGTTTTATTTTGTGATATCTCAATACCATCATGTATAATTTTTGAAAAATTCTCCCACTACTACTCTACTATTTTAGTAGATTTACCTGACACGGATACATCCGGCAAATAATGAAACTTATTAAATTTATGGTTCCACAATGACAGAACAGAACATGAAAAAACAGAATATGTAATTACAGAACATGAAAGAACAGAACAGTGAAAGAAGAGAACAATGAAAAAGCAGAACAGACAATAAAAAGAACACTGAAATAAAACTCCCTTGACAAAACAGAACTCTGAAAAATGAGAACAACGGGAAAAATTAATATTAATACCGTTCTAGAATCCCACGTACTAAGTTTTTTTAAATCTCTGTTTAAACAAAACAAAATATAAAAACCTATACCCTTTTTGAGTCTCACATATTCGGTTTTGGTTTTGGTATAGAAACTATAATTGAACTGAACGAAATAACGAACATAATGCCGTTCTTGACTCCTACATTATTAAATTTTGGTCAAACTCTGATTAAATTAACGTATTCAGTTTGATAGAAACTGCGATTAAGCTGAACTAAATAATGAACCGTATACCATTCTTGAATCCCATATAATCAGTTTTGGTAGAAGCTCTAATTAAACTAAACTAAATATAGAAATCTTATAGGTACCATTATTGAGCGTATACTCGTATATTCGGTTTTGATTGAAACTCTGAATGAATTAAACTAAATATTTAATTTCATGTTTAAATTTTTCCCGTTGTTATCATTTTTCAGAGCTCTGTTTTGTCAAGGATCTTTTATTTCAGTGTTCATCTGTTTTGTTTTTTCATTGTTCTCTTTTTTCATAGTTCTGTATTTTTAGTGTTCTCTCTTTTACTGATCTCTTTTTTCATGTTCGGTTCTTTGTTATTTCATGTCATGTTTTTTCATGTTCTGTTCAGTTACCTAAATTTATACATGAAAACCTTATAAAAAATATAATATACTTATTATACTAACGTACTTACGTTTTTGTATAACACTTTCTGATTCATATACAGGGTTTCTCTAAAATGAGTGTACATGGCTTAACCACAGCTTCCTGGGCCCAAAATAAGACGATTTAACCAAACTTACCTATATCCAAAAATGTACCGTTAAGCCGGAATTCTGCTTCAAAGTTCTTGCAAAAATAACGAATTTTGCTTATAACTAAAAATTGCTTAGGCAGATTTAGATGAAATTTTGTATGACATGAAACATGGCTATAAGTCATCTTTTGAAATGATATTTGTTATTTTTAGTGCACTGCTAGTGCGTAAAACTTTAGTGCTAGTCCCTTAATTAGGCTGTAAAAATTTTTTTAGAAAGAGACTTTCATAAGTAAACTTTAATTTCTTCTTTCAATTTTTAATATCTCTTTCGGTTTAGACAGAAAAAAATCAAATCCGTGTGCTTGCATCGTGTATTTCTCAAAAATACAATTTTATCTAGTAGTCTAACAAACAATAATAAATAAGAAAAAAATAAGTTTATTGTTAAAATTACAATAAATGCTCAATGTGACCACAATGTGAATGCAAAGCTCAATTCTTCGCAAAAAATTGTATTGTGCCCTTTGCAACATTGTACATTATTCTTTATTGATAGAGAAACATTTTGAATTCTTGCTAAAAGTTCATTTTCAGTGTTGGGCTGACTGTAAACTTTACTTTTCAACGTTCCTCAGAAAAAAAAACGCTAGATAAAATTGTATTTTTGGGAAATACACGATGCAAGCACACGGATTTGATTTTTTTCTGTTTAAACCGTAAGAGATATTAAAAATTATGAAAGCCTCTTTCTAAAAATTTTTTTTTGAAAGTTCTCAGCCTGACCATTAAAAAGTTACAGCCTAATTAAGGTACTACCATTAAAGTTTTACGCACTAGCAGTGCACTAAAAATAACAAATATCATTTCAAAAGATGACTTATAGCCATGTTTCATGTCATACAAAATTTCATCTAAATCTGCCTAAGCAATTTTTAGTTATAAGCAAAATTCGTTATTTTTGCAAGAACTTTGAAGCAGAATTCCGGCTTAACGGTACACTTTTGGATATAGGTAATTTTGGTTAAATCGTCTTATTTTGGGCCCAGGAAGCTGTGATTAAGCCATGTACACTCATTTTAGAGACACACTGTATTTAAAGATACGAGACTTTTTAGTTTGTAATAGAATTATACGGTATTATGTATGAATAGTTATGTCGTTCGAGGTGTATTTTTAGTGGTGCAGTTAAAAATACTGCATTTCTGTATTATTGGCTGTGCTGGTAAAATATAACTGAAATAATTCAATTATTGTTTTTTAAAGACATTTAAGTTTCATTATCTTGGTACGAACATAGCCTTACACTTTACATTTCTGAAATTTGAAATATAACTCTTTCATACGTTGCTTATGTCTAAGAAAATAATTATTTTTTTAGATTAAAATGTCCGTATTGTCCTGTGGAGCAGAGCCCAGCGGATGCTAGGCTGGTATATTTTTAATTTAGCAACTGATATTTAGATGGATTTCGTATTGTTATTCGTTGTTTTAGTAGGTAATGTTTAAAACACTAATATTGTTTTTATACAGATATTTAGTAACTGATTGTAGAATTTCTCTGATTTATTTTTACCTATTATTTAGTATTTATATACTTGTGATCTCTTTTAACAGTCTATTTACATAAAGTGGTGTTTGATAGTTATTTATTAATCAAATATAAGTACATTTGGCTTTGTAGTAACAAAACATTTATATGCAAGTTATAGTAGCACACTTATAGTCATTTCAAATTATAAATTCATGAGAAAAGTTGGTATTATTTATTTATGTATGATGGAATATATTTCTCGATTTTTCGTTAAGAAAGAATCTAAAAAAAGTTTTTAAATATTTTTATAATGGAAAGTTCTGAATATATTTAGGATTAGAAAGATTGTATTGCAAGATTGACTAGTTTCGTCTTTTTGTGAAAATAACATCAACATGACAATTAGAAATACGTAAAAATTTAAAGTTGAAATGAAATTATATTTGCTTCGGATAATTACGCATTCTCAGTTAATATCACTATGAGTCATGTACATGATGTAATTTTAAAGACGAAATGTTATTGTATTGTAAAACAATAAACATATTACAGCTATATATTTGTTTGTCTTTTGCGAAAGTTCTAAATGTAGTTATTATTTTTGAAATGATGTATCAGTTTTTTAAAATATTTAAAATTTGAAATATTTATTATTCATTTAATAATAAAATCTGAAATACGAGCCCAAAATCACATGAGTTCGCCCGTACGTATAATTTTTTAAATGTTTTATAACAATTTAAATAAAAGTAAATATATAATATAATGTAACTTATATTTATTTAAAACAGCAATATATTTTTTTCAATCACTTCAATCACAATTTGATTTTTTCTGGATAAAATTATGTGACATGGAAACGCATACAAAATCAACAGAGTGTCATCTCCTGTTTTATTATATTCGTGGTTCCAGTTCAATCCAGCTCAATTGGACATAGGCCAAAATGTTCGGGATGCACAGTGGACTGTATTGTTTTTTGAATAAAATATAATTCCTCAACATTGTCTTCTCGTTCTTCTGTTAGAATGGTGTTTGTTATCCAATATAATTTCACCAACCATTACTTTAAATAATGGATGTAAAATACCCGTTTTGGGTTGGGAACATTTCTGGTATGTTTTGATTTTATAAATGCTTGTTCCTAAATACTGTAGAACTAGTTAAGTATGGGTAGTTTATGGCAGTGCGTGTTTTTGTATTTTTTAGAAGGTTTAAATAGCGTTCTATTTACTAAATAAGAAAAAAAATTTAAGCGGAAATACATATTTAGTCTTTATTATTATTTTTTTTGATGCAAATAAATCATTGAAATGTAATCAGGAGACATTTCCTCCTAAAACGAAGTATGTGGGATTCAAGAAGGGTATTTGGTTGTTTTTGCCTCCCCACCCCCGCGGAGCATTCTTGAAAAACAAACAATTCCTAAAAAGCGAATTATGCATCAAGGAATATCTTCATCAGAGTACCTACTAAAACCGAGTTCGTGGAACTCAAGGAGGGTATTTGTCCCCCTCCCCCCGCGGAGCCTTCTTTAAAAACAATTCCGTGTATTTTAAATATGTAATTTTCTTGACTGGGCTCTTAATTTCAATAAAAACAATTTATTTGATTTTATTTCAACCTCAACCGGTTTCACACCCCCACCTGATCCCAGTTTATAAACGAGTTTAACTTAGAACGAGTCGGTGTAACACACCTATTTTCTATAAAATTTAAAAAAGATGTTTTTTTATAAATGTGATTTCCATCTACATTTTTTACAAATTAGTAAATACACTAGCCTTTAAATCCTCTCAAAAAAAAATAATAAAAAACACAATTCCCATAAACTTCATATAAGCCGTTTAACTTTATTAATTAACAAAAATATTTTGTTTGTTATTAAAATGAAAATAATTTTTACAATATTTTAGATAGAACCTGGGGTAGTAGCACAGGTTGTAAAAGAAGCTATACCGACACATTGATTGCGCTTTTATTTATGGAAATGAAGTGGAAATCGGAACTGCAATTAAGGAAGTCATCTCATCGCCAAAGGCGTCGTATAACGTGAAGAACTTTTCATAACTAGTAAATTATGAAACACTTCACCGGCCGAATCTTATAATTCCTACTTGCAAGAATAGTTTGAAGAGTTTTGGTTTAGAATATTTAGTTTCATACTCAATTTATTGGCCAATGGGATATATTGAAAATATGAAAGGGGTATTCCTTGTGGATGATGATAATGGAAAGGTTTTAGCTACCGATGTTGATTATTTGGATACTTGGAAAGAAATGGAGAAATGTGTATAAAAGGTGCTCACTAAAAGTATCGGAATATCTAATTTTAACAGTGAACAAGTTGATAAATTGTTATCTACTGCTACTGGTAAATCAAGTTAGTTAATAACTACTAATTTTAAACTACAAGATAAGAAAGTTCAATTGATGTATATTTTAAGGTTGAAGTGGATCCTTCTTTATTGAATCAAAAGAAACTGACAGCTTTCTGTAAGAAACGAAGAATTGAGATTGTAGCTTACAGTCAAAAAATATAATAAAACCTCTTCTCAAGTTATACTAAGATAGTATCTTATTGAAATCGGCTTAATTCCAATAACAAAATTGTCAAAAGACGATAGATTAAAAATAAATATTAACATTTTTTATTATAAGATATCCGATGATGATATAAAACTCATTTTTGATTGTAATGGAAGAATTTGTTCTGACAGTGATACTTAAATATTATCCTTTCCATATTGATTAATAAAATAATAGACATAAATGTAATAAAAATACTTTTTATTTTTATTAAAATGTTTTTAACTATTTTACATCAAAATAGGAAAATTTACAGGAGGAATAATTTCAAATATTTTTTGAAACTTTTGTGATAATACATCAGATTTATGTAATACATCAATTACTCTACATGAATTATTCTGTTCTAAGTGAGATATACATAATTCTAGTTCAGAAATAAGTTCATCATATTTATCGTTATGTTCTTCTAAATCATATAAAATTTCTGAAGACATTGTTAAATATTCTGCAAAATTAGGATCAATTCTATTTCTAATTATATATTTATTAAGTTTTATTGACTCAAGTAAAGCTTCGAAATAGTTAATTAAATCGACATGATTATTAGATTTCGATGAAGCATGAGATGAGTTGCTTATATCTACACTACAATTGTTTTTGTTTTCATTTAAAATAGTAATAAGTGTTGAACATTTTTTGAAGCATAAAGAATCCTCTTCCAATTTCAATAATCTCCCATCTATAAAACCTTCTCGTTGTAGTAAAAATTTGAAGACATGTGCTATTTCACTTTCATTCAGGTAGCCTTCAATTTTATCTTCTATTTCTTTTGTTTTCTGTTCCAAGATTGGTTGCTGTGATTTTATGTGCTGGATACTTTCCTTTGCTGAATTTAATTTTATCTTGAATAGCTTTTGTTTTTGTGTCAAATTATTGCACTGATCATCAACTATTTTCTCCATATTTTTTACTTGTTCCGACGATAAATTGTAGTTATTGCTAGCTTTTGGGGGAAAAGGAATGAGATTATTTCTCGTTTCACGTTTGACATATTCGCAGAGAACAAATTGTGATAATCTAAAAATAAAATCAGCAAATCTATATCCGCCAGGTGATATTAAATGCGATGTCATTAAGAGTGGAATTCCTGTTTCTTTGTTTGTTGAGTTTAGTTCATTTATATATTTCATTAGTTCGTTCCGAAATTGTGTTTCCATTTTTACGTCCAAAATGGGCCAAATATTTCTTTGTTTAAAAAATGTTGGGTCCAGTACATTTAATAAAAAGTGAACAATATGTAGATACGCAGTTTTATTGTTTTTAATAAACATATCTTTCTTGAAACAAGAATTAAATTCTTTAGTTGTTGGATACTTTAACGTTAAAATAAATATATTCGAATACAATTGTTCGTGTATATCAGCTTCTATTTCTTTTTGTAGTTTTAAACTTAAAGCCATTTTAAACGAAATATACAAACTCTACACACTGTTTTATATAAAATTAGTGAAAATGCTTAACTGTCAGTTCAAAGCGTTTGAAGTTTGAATTTGACATTTATCATTAATCTTCTTCTTTCTATAGTTTGAAGTTCTGATTTTGCTCTGAAGATGGTGTAAAATTTACGCGCTAATTTTGAAAAAAATCTGCTGTGGCCAGTACACGACCTCTCGCCTAATTCTGCTTATTCTACTAATCTCGAGACTAATCTAATAAATAGTTTTACTTACATTTTAATAGTTTTATGTTCATGTAAGATGTAAACGATAATGTAAACCAAGATGCAAGCAAAAGATGTCAACTGTACTGTCACTGTCAGAATAATTTAAATTTTATGTAGAAACAAATTTCATATCATGGACAACAAGATAGAATATTAATTGTACTTTATTTTATTGTTAAATACTACCAGATTCAGCAAATTGTATTTATAATTAACTGTACCCATAGATAATTATATTTTCTTTTATTTTTAATTGCAGAAATTTTCATAAATAAATAATGTACCAATATATTTAAAGAAAACTTAATCAAGCTTCAAAAAGTACTACTTCCGGTTTGCGGATTTCTTCCAAAATGTTATCCGGTGTTAAGATCCTTATTAAAACCTTAAATATGGAATTTTGTTATTAAAGGTTTGATAGTTTTTCAGTTATCGTGGACGAAAAATCGTCAGTCCATACATTCATACAAACACACACACGCACACACACACACACATACACACACACAGACATCATCTTGAAAATAGTAAATTCATATTGTAGAGACCATGAAACGTGCTTATCCACCAAAAACTCATACTCGAAAATTTTGACCCATTACAATACCTCTCTTATAGAATATGAGGCGAGAGGTAAAAATGAAACAATTTTTAAAAAAATACTGCACACGTGAAATTCAGTTATAAATAATTTATAAATTCTGTGCTTAAAAATAATGAAATTTTTACAATAGAATAAATATTAGATTTTTTTACCTCTCGCCTCATATTCTATAAGAGAGGTATTGTAATGGGTCAAAATTTTCGAGTATGAGTTTTTGGTATATAAGCACGTTTCAGGGTCTCTAGAATACGAATTTAATATTTTCACGATGATGTCTGTGTGTGTGTGTGTGCGTATGCATGTATGGACGTATGGACGTATGGACGTATGTGACGATTTTTCGTCCACGATAACTTAAAAGGTATTAAACCTATAATAACCAAATTTCATATTTAAGATTTTAATAAGGATCTTAACACCGGATAAGATTTTGGTAGAAATCCGCAAACCGGAAGTAGTACCTTTTGAAGCTTGATATAGTTTTCCTTAAATATATTGGTACATTATTTATTTATGACAATTTTTGCAATTAAAAATAAAAGATAATATAGTTATCTATGGGTACAGATAATTTTAAATACAATTTGCTGAATATGGTAGTATTTAACAATAAAATAAAGTGCAACTAATATTCTACTTTTTTGAAATTCTAGTATCTTGTTGTCCATGAACATATGAAATTTGTTTCTACATTTTGAATTATTATGACAGTGACAGTACGGACAGTACAGTTGACATTTTTTGCTTGCATCTTGGTATACATTATCGTTTACATATTACATGATCATGATACTAATAAAATGTAAGTAAAACTATTTATTACATTAGTAGAATAAGCAGAATTAAGCGAGAGGTCGTGTACTGGCCACAGCAGATTTTTTTAAATACCTAATTAACTTTTGTATATTTTTTATATTACGGTGATATTTATAGATCTTGAATAAAAAAGTTCTATAAGTTATGCTAAATAATTCAATGTGAAGTGCATACATTCCATTAGTACAGCAGTATTGGTTAAATTTTATAAGTTGACCTTATGTATTATTTCTTGAGCTATCTTAATCTAATTATCATAAAACAGAGGCGTAGTTTTAAAAACATTTTATTGAAATTTAAAATACAATTCTAGAAAAATAGACAAAAGCAGGATATTACGATATAATTTTAAAAAGATTAACTTTAATTGAAAAAAGAAATAAGTACAGTAGAAATTGTTGAAATAGATAAGATTATTGTTATTGCTATGTTTCTACTTATAAAAATATTACTAAAATTGCATTTAAATAGGTCTGCGTAGGTATCTATAAAGTCTTCAAAATTGCTAGATCATATCACGAAAGACGTACCTCTATCAAAAATAAAAACAGTATATTGTGTATCAAGTCAAGTTAGTGTCGAAATAAGTATATCCGAGTGTTTCATTTGCGGCACAATGCGAAGGGGAGTTCCGCAAGAAACATGAGCATGTACTACATAAGAGCATTTCGGCAAGTAGTGTGTTGTACACTATACTTTTTCTAAAATTCGATATTATTTACTTACATTTTCATTAATTCACATGCACTAATGACATTTCACTTTGACAAATTGACATTATTTATTTTTTATGAATAACGCAAAATTATAGCAATAGATAGAAAACATGCATGTTTAAATCATTACGATACGCTCATGCTGCGTATTCCCACACGGCCGTTTTACTGTTTGTAAGATGACATTTTCGAAAACTGCAGTGAATATCGGAATAGACATTATTTTCCTTGTAGGTTCACTATTTTTCCAATGACCATAAATATTAAACATTTTATTCATGAATGTATTTTGGTGTCAACTATATCACTGTCATAATTTCAATTTTACGAAAAAAATCTGACGTGGACACCACATGACTTCCTTGTACGCCTTGTGTGTTCATACTTTTCTTAATAACTAAAATGTAGAATATATAAAAAATTCTTTTAACTTATTATACTAGTATACTCACAAATATATTTTAGTCATTTTATTTAAACTGCAGAAGAAGATATAAAGCATATTTTACTATTGTCACTGTCATGTCATAATCCTTTAAATTTTACGTAGTAACAAATGTTAATCGATCATGGACTACAAGATAAAGAAATACTAAATTAAAAATATATACTTTAATTATTCCTAAATGATACCAGATACAAAAATATTTATAAAATACCGATTTTAGGTAATAATCACATAATCTTTCATTTAAAATAAAAAAAATTGTCTTAAATTAAATATTTATCGAAATATTTTAAAAAAGTACTACTTCCGGTTTGTAGACTGAAACCAAAAATAGGAGGTGCACAACTAGATGCTATAACAGTCCTAAATACAAAATTTCAACTTTCTACGTCTAACCGTATTTGAGTTATGCGACACACATACGTCCGTCCGTCCGTCCGTCCGTACGTACGTACGTACGTGGTGAAACAAAAATTAAATTTCTGACGATAAGATCTGTTCGATAACATTATTTTTCATTTTCGTAGCTAGGTATCTGTATGGAAACTGTTAGTTTCGTATATGGTCGTGGGAAAATACATTTTTTTGGTATCTTAGATAACATTATAGGACTACGCAATTTGGTATCAATGCAATGCAATGCAATATAATACTTTAACGACTATGACGTAAAGTAATAATTATGCTAGCTAGTACGCCTATGATAACACTTTCAACCAATAGTATTCCTGTATTGAATCACACCCGCGGTAGTAACTAGTAAACAAAACGTGGCAAGATACCAACGATCAGCGACCAGCGACCAGTTTAGCTGTCCTTTTGACTTTTGTCGGACGTGTCGCTGAATGAGCGACAGTCAGTTGTCGATCTCCTCAAAGTTCAACAATCAAGATGTCTCAAACCCAAGCTTTTGACTCAAACTGCATGACTCTGACGAGATTCGTTCTCGCAGAGCAACGGAAAGTTCCCACTGCAACTGGAGATCTCACACAGCTGCTGAATTCGCTCCAGACCGCCATCAAGGCCGTGAGCTCCGCAGTCAGAAAGGCGGGCATCACTAAGTTGTAAGTGAAAGTATGAACAAACTATCTGTAAAGGAAATGTTGTTATCGGGTTAGATTGCTGATTACAAATATTGAATGAATGGAGAAATGAATGAAATAAAATCGATGTACGATATTTTATGGACATCTTATTATTTTAATTTTATACAATATTTTATTATACTTGAACTTGAAATATTAATCAAGTTTATATGAAAAAATAAACATTTACTAACTGTAAAACCGGTCTATCTACTTTTTCCTGCACTTTGGTAAATATAAATGTTATAAATTGTACAAAGTTGCGCTGCAAAATTGTTAATTACGAAATATATTATCTTGACAGTAGGTTCATTATGATATGAAATACCTACTTAGAATATTTTGAATTACTTTACTATACACGGTTTCCCAAAAGTCCCGGGACGGAGCTATAGGTTTTGAACGAGTGAAGAAAAAAATATGAAAATTTGGGGATCACTAAAGGGTTTGGGTCATTGTGAGACCGAATAGGGTCGACAATTTGAACATTTGTTATAAAAATCGTAACAAACATGCAAAAAACATTAAAATTAATTAAAATTGAATTCTTGAAAGAATTAAGATATTGGTGTTTTGTTTTTTCATCGGTACCTTTAAAATAAGGTGAAAGTCGACATTTAAAAATATTGGGGTGGTCATCCCGTAAAAAACGCCACAAGTTCTAAATTATCTAAGAATGTAGTTTTTATGACTCTTTAGTGATGCCCAAATTTTCAATTTTATTTCTTCACTCGTTCAAAACTTATAGCTCTCTTCCGAGATTTTTGGGAAACTCAAGTTTACAAAATGAGAAAAAAACTAAACGTGCCTAAATCGAGAAATTTATGCATTTATCGTTATAATAAATAAAAATAGAAAAGATGCAATTTTTTTTATTATATGGGTTTTTTCGTTTTTGATTTTACCGTTTGTAATTTGCAGCTTTTAAAACGAATAACACTGCAGCGATTATGTGGCAAAATGCCAAAAAATCGCTAATATGCGCTAGGTCTTAAAAATTATTTTTGAACATGTTGTAATGAACGTAATTTTATTTGAGATTTAACAAATATAATATATTTGTAATTGAAAATTGGTTGCTAAATAATAATACCTACCTTTGGAATTATATTTATATTTTTATTTGATATATGTGCTTTTAATTTGGATAATATTACCGACAATAATTATTTGTGTAAATATGATAAATGATGCAATAAATAAATATGTTCGCAATTATTATCAACACAGCATATTTGTTTTACTTTTTATAAATAATAATTATTGAAAAAGTAAATAAAGCGACAAACAGGTCAGGAATTTCAATATCTCATTTTTCAATTATTACTAAGCAACAAGAATGCCATGCAAATGCAACACTACTGCGCATAATATTAACAAAAACACGTATAGTGTTTTCTTTTCTTGCTATCATTAGGAGGTACAAGACTACAAGAGTTCTTTGCTTGAATTATTAGATTCGGTATCGCTGGTTCCACAAACGTCCAAGGAGAAGAAGTAAAGAAACTCGATGTTCTCTCAAATGAACTCTTCATTAACATGCTTAAATCTTCCTTCACCACCTGCCTGCTTGTTTCCGAGGAAAACGAAAATATTATCGAGGTACGTACTTATGCAATTTTGCAGAATATTTTATTTAATTGCTTGTGGAAAGTTAGGATAACTTTTATAGTTTTTAATTTATTGTTATAGTTTGTTTATAGATTTCGTCTACTGTCTGCTAACACTATTTATGATATTGAGGTCTATAATACGCACTATAAGATCGGATCATCTTAGAAATGTTTCCTTTTTATTTTGCCCGGTATTCAATTGTTTAAAATAAATTTTGAAAAAAAATGAACCCGTAAAAACAAAATTTTTGACTATAAATCCTTTATTTATGAGACTCGATCGATATTTATTTAAATTTTTGTTTTCATTGTAACTCTTTCTTGAACACACTATCTAAGAAAGAGTAGGGTATGGCGGGAGGTCTTGTGCTGGCCAAATCAGATTTTTTCATGTGCCAAAGTAAATGTTTGGTCACAACGAGCCTATTATGTACCAAATTTCAGAGTTAAAAAGCGTAGGGTATGGCGGGAGGTCTTGTGCTGGCCACATCAGATTTTTTCTTGTGCCAAAGTAAATGTTTGGTCACAACGAGTCTATGTACCAAATTTCAGATTGATTGGATATGGGGAAATGGGTTTGAGGTATGGCTGGAGGTCTTGTGCTGGCCACATCAGATTTTTTCTTGTGCCAAAGTGCATTGTTAGGTGACAAAAGTCTATTTCCAAAATGTCAGCTCGATAGGATCCCGGGAAGTAGGTCATTTTTGACTTTTGTTTTTTTGCCGTACTTACGTACGTAGGACGGTGAAGTTAATATAAAGGATTTAAAAAAACTCAGTATCCACAATTTTATAGCGATTTATGGAAATCTTGAGAAAACAGCATCATATTTAAATTAATCTCTTAAATGCGCACAAAAACAAAAGTCCTATTTCATCGACCTTCTAATTTTTATTTTTATAATTTGCTAAATTCTAATTCCTAATACTAGCAGGCGAAATCTAAACTCAATAATTTTATTAATAAACAAAATTGTTTTTAAATATCTATTCATAGATATTTATATACCAAGTTTATACATGAATGTTTATTCAAGAGAAGAAAGTTTAGCCCCCGGGCCCGAAGGGTGAGTGGGATAATTTCTTCGAGGTGGTTTATACAATATTTTATTCAATTTTGACGAAATTATTTCAAATATATGAATTATAAATTTATTTTGACATAACAAAAAAGAAAATCAAAGTAGTCGTCAGTGCGGCAAGTTGTCATTGTTTTTATGCATTTTTGACGAAATAATGACATCAGAGTGATTTAAAAATGTGTTGAGTGATTTAAAAAGTTTTAATTCACTTGTGAATAAACATTTATTTAAAGTTGTTGCTATGGAGTTAATAATAGCAGTTTAAAACGTCAAAATTGAATAAAAATATTTATTTATTTTATTTTCTCATGTATAAATTTATTAGTTATTAATTATTATTACATTAAAAAATGTTTACTATTCAAAAATTGATAAAACATCAAAAAGTTTAAACAGTTCAGTATTACCAGTTCCCATATTACGATACAAATTTATTTTTATGACAGGGTAATACAATTTTTATTTTGCGTATTTTTAACTGAAACTGAAAAATTTGATATTTTTGATATAATATTTATTTTTACAGTTTCTGTTAGAATTTAGAACACCGGGAAACTACGTGTTTATTGTTTAATAAATAATTATTAATTTTTGTTAAAATAACACGTTGCTAATGCTTTAGGTGGAAACAGAAAAACAAGGCAAATACATAGTCTGCTTCGATCCTCTTGACGGCTCCTCTAACATCGACTGCCTTGTCTCCATTGGTTCAATCTTTGCTATCTATAAGAAAGTTGACAATAGCACACCATCTTTAAAAGATGCTTTACAACCCGGTAAGAACATCGTAGCTGCTGGTTACTCTCTATACGGTAGCGCAACGATGTTGGTTCTCTCCCTTGGAGACGGCGTCAACGGATTCATGCTGGACCCTGCCATCGGAGAATTCATTCTCACTGACCCCAATATGAAGGTTCCTAACAGAGGAAAGATCTATTCCATTAATGAGGGCTACTCATACATTTGGGAGCCTGCGGTGAAGGAATATGTGGAGAGCAAGAAAAATCCAGCGAATGGGAAACCTTACGGAGCTAGATATGTCGGTTCTATGGTTGCTGATGTACACAGGACCATTAAGTATGGAGGAATTTTCTTGTATCCTGCTACCAAGGATTCTCCTAAGGGAAAGGTATGTTGAATTTTTTTTTCTATGGCTATTACTGTAAATAAGCATGATTGTTTATGGTACATCCTGCAAACTGCGGAAGCTTATTCTTACGCACAGACGTTCATAAAATTACAATCTGCCAAAATATATCATTTTTTAGATGCTCGTATTTAAAATGAAAATAAAATTATCTCCTGTATTTTGTTTTTAAATGATATACGATCGTAGCAAAAGTGTAGTATTCAACAACTGTGTAGTAGTTATTATATAATATTTTATAGGTACTAACGTTAATATTATGGTTTTTCTACACTTTATGGGTTACAAGAGATCTTCACATTTTTCTGATTTTGACTTAAAATTTTATTATTCGCTATTTTAAAACAATATTTTGTACTTTTTCTTACTGAAACGTTTTACTTTTACTTTTATAAAAATACTAAATTTGTTTCGAAACCAGTTTTGTAAGTAATCCAGTACTCATAATTCACAAAATATTATTTGAATATTTTTACTTTTCTGAAGTATTGGTACGTAAGATATAAACAGTTCTATAACATGTAAGATGTTGTTGCCATATGAATAATTAAATTTACACTTTAGTTATATACAAATTAATCATATTTGTCATACATATTTATGATGTAATATGTGGATTGAAAATTAGTATCAGTATATTAAATGAATAAACGAAGCAGAATAAACAATAAATAATTTCCACAGTTTCTATTTATAAATTGTTTGCAGAACGCACAGAGGAATATTTAAAAATATTTTTTTGGTGAAACTAGTAAACGACTACAAAAATTATTGTGTTGCATACAGGAAATAATAAAAATAGATAAGGAGTCAATAATAATTGATAAATGATAGGTAGATTAGTTTTAATAATCAACTAACTTCCTGAAAATATTGACGTATTTATACATTTTTGTTTTTTTTAAAAGATCATGGAAGATAATCCAAGAGAGGTATGTGACTAAGTGAAAAAAGTGATTTGGAATGTAAAATGTGAAATGTTTTAATATCAGCTAAAATTGTTTTGTATTGGTATTCCAGTTAATTTGTTTGATAAAAATTAGTAGACTATCATGTTTCTACCTACTTTTGTGTATGTTTAATTAAACTAATTACAATGTTGTATGTTTATCACCAGTTTTCGTTTGAGTCGAATGTTTTATATTATATTTTTAATCTCAGTATTTCAAGAAGTAGAATAAAATACTGGTGGCAATAATTCGAAGAATTCATTAGATAATAATTTCTTTTTCTTTTCTAGCTTCGTCTGCTTTACGAATGCAATCCAATGGCATATATCTTAACTCAGGCCGGTGGTCTGGCTACCAACGGCTCAATCCCCATCCTAGACATTCAACCAGAAGCCATCCATCAACGCAGTCCAATCTTCCTCGGGTCTAAAGACGACGTAGAAGACGTCCACGCCATCATCAAGAAGCACGACACGAAATGAAACTAGCATCTGAAGAAAAGATATTATGTTTCATTGTTCTCTCGCGTCTTAGATTGTACGTACAGTTTGTATAAATTTATTTTTACAATAAATAATTGTTAAAAATTACTGTATTATTCCTAAAAGTCTTATTAACCCATTAATGTATACAAAATATAGCATAATATTGGCTAGCGCAATGCTGTAGCAAGATGCTAAACAGAATTAAACGAAATAATTTTGACACTTCTAGCTAAATAATATTTACGTAGCAAATTTGTCATTGAATTAAATTCGATTTTTTCCAAAGTAAAAATCTGATGTGGCCAGCACATGACCTTTCATATAAGCAATCCATCTCATGCTTCGAAATCTAATAATCATGTCGATTTAATTGACTATTTGGAGGTTTTACTTCAGTCAATAAAGTTTCATAAATTTATAATTAGAAATAGAACAGATTCAAATTTAGCAGAATATTTAACAACATTTTCAGAAATTTTATATGATTTAGAAGAACATAACGATAATTATGATGCACTAATTTCTGAACTAGAATTATGTATATCTCACTTATAACAGAATAATTCATGTAGAGTAAACGCTCAACGGTGTATTACATATCCTGATGTATTATTAATTATTAATCTGAAATTATTACTCCATATTTTGATGTAAAATAGTTAAAAATACTTTATTAAAAAAATTATTTTTATTACATGGATGTCTTTTATTTCAATAATCAATATGGAAAGGATAATATTTATGCATTTCAGTACCACTGGCAGGACAAATTCTTCCATTACAATCAAAAGTATCAATTAATTTTATATCATCATCTGATAACTTGAAATCAAAAATGTTAATATTCATTTTTAATCTATCGGCATTTGACGATTTTGGTATTGGAATTACGCCGATATCAATGAGATATCTTAATATAACTTGAGAAGAAGTTTTATTATATTTGTCACCAATTTTTTGCAATCTGGTATCATTTAGATCCAAAACAGGATCACCTGGTTTAGCCCAAGGTCTAGCTGGAGATCCAAATGGACTGTAAGCTACAATCTCAATTCCTCGTTTCTTACAGAAAGCTGTCAGTTTCTTTTGATTCAATAAAGGATGCGCTTCAACCTAAAAAAAATACATCATTTGAACTTTGTTCTCTTGTAGTTTAAAATTAGTAGGTAGTTATTTACTAACTTGATTTACTACTGGTTTGATAGTAGCAATAGATAACAATCTATCAACTTGTTCACTGTTAAAATTAGATATTCCGATACTTTTAGTGAGTCCCATTTGTACACATTTCTCCATTTCTTTCCAAGTATCCAAATAATCAACATCGCTAGCTAAAACCTTCCCATTGTCATCCACAGGGAATAACCCCTCCTTATTTTCAATATATCCCATTGGCCAATGAACTAAGTATAAGTCTAAATACTCTAAACCCAAATTCTTTAAACTATTCTTGCAAGCAGAAAGTACAAGATTCGGTCGGTGAAAAGTATTCCATAATTTACTAGTTATGAAAAGTTCTTCACGTTTTACGACGCCTTTGGAGATAACTTCCTTGATTGCAGTTCCGATTTCTTCCTCATTTCCGTAAACAAAAGCGCAATCAATGTGTCGGTAACCAGATTTTATAGCTTCTTTTAAGACCTGTGCTACTACCCCTGGTTCTGACTAAAATATTGTAAAATATTTTTTCATTAAAATAACAAACTAAATATTTTTTAAAACTTTAATTAAGTTAACCATACTTTAACACTTAACTAGTTTTAGTATTTAGGAATAAGAACTTATAAAATCAGAACATACCTGCCATGTTCCTAAACCCAAAACAGGTATTTTACATCCATTATTTAAAGTAATGGTTGGTGCAATCATATTTTAAACGAACTTGTAACTTACAGTCTGATTCTGCTGAGTAATTTTTACTTTTATATCGAAGTTTCCTGAAGGTCAAATAACGAATGTTTACAGAAAATAATATTTAGTGATAGTTATCAGTAATATGAAATATTTTCATAATACATTGCGCAATAACTAAATTAATAACCAGATAAAATTTAATAAGTGATAGGTTACGATTCCAAAATCATATGAGTTAAATGAACTTCTCGACAATACTTTATTCGTTTATTCGTATTCTATAAATCCTACAACGTGCTTATCCACTATAAACTCACACTTGAGAATTTTGACGACCCATCACAATTAATATCTCCCTTATAGAATATGAGGCGAGAGGTAAAAATTAACGCAGCGGAGAGGATAACATTAAAATGTTGTTAATAATGTTCATTTCGTAAATTGTACAATAAAAAATTGGGCAACCTATTTTAAAATATGATTTTATTTACAATAGCAAGTATAATTAATTTCAATTTACTTTTAAAGTAAAATAAAAATAAAATAAGCAATAAATTACTATTACAATAATTTGTAAATTGTTTTTATTTCTGTTTTGCGGAAGGAAAAAATTACCTGATATGAACAACAATAAATTACATCCTTATACTGCAAACTAGATAACTTCTTATAAAAATTGTATCATAAACATTATATTGTTATAAACATAAAGAAATTTTCCATTATTAGCATAGCACTATGTAAATGAGGTTAGGAATCACGCGAGTCTCAAATCACACGTGCAGAACTGGTGGCCTAAACATAATAATTGTTGAAGTTAAAAAACTTGCAATAATTATTACATAACTGAACCCTCCTGTTTTATTTTATATTTTAATGATATATTACCGTTTGGACATGCTCATTCGAGAATTAAAATATAAAAATCTAGTTTTGGTTCGAGTGATCGCGATATAATATGGACGTGGTTTCTTTGGATATCTCGTGGCATAAATATCGCAAGCTTGTAAGGCATTTTTATTAATTTTTTTAAATTTATCACTTGTTTTTCATCCATAGATTACTGCACATTAATATTAAAAGTTAAAAATTATTTAAATTTCAATTGAATTTTTCTCAATATTTTTATTATGTAAGGATATAAAACGAATACATGGTTGAATTCAGAAAAAATACTCTACCGAATAGGCCTAAAAAATATGTATATTCCCATTTGAAAAAATATAATTTTGTGTTGTAACTTGACAACCACTGGTTTAAAAAATTATTTTATTCTTTAATCAGATGTCCCCCTTGGTCAGCTACAACTTTGCTATTTAACATTTTTTTGTAACTATAATAATGAAGAAAATATAGGCGTTGGTTGGTTTCGCTGTTACACCCTGTATAAAGCAGTTTTGTGACTTTAGGAAACAAAGTATTTATGATATATATAATAATGGTGAAATTTTACTTTAATAGAAAGTGTAATCTAATTTAAATACTTTTAATGGGAAATATAAAATAGTGTACATAATATTGTTTATGAAGTTTTTTAGAAGAAGGATAATTTCATCATATTTGAGTATAAGGTTAGTTCAAATAATTTATTTTTATTGTATAGTATTGATTTTGAGATTAATATCGTTTTGTGTTAACAATAATATGTGGAAGCAATAGTTATTTGTCCAACTAGAGAAGAAAGCGCTTATTTTTCCACTCTTGCTCGATTGCCTCACTCGCTTCGCTCGTGGCACAAACTTCGAGTTCGAGTGGGAAAAAGGGCTTTCCTCTCATGTTAGACACATTTTTTGAAGACATATTTAAAAACATTGTAAATGTATAGAAGAAACACATAACTTGAAGTTATGTTATAACTGCCATCTGTCAGAATGACGTTTGAAAACAACGAAATGCAGCCAATGTGCCAAATTAAATTTAAGTTGTAAAATCGTGAAATAGTAGAAAAAGAAAGTATAAAACATAATAATTATAAAATAATAGTTTACAGTATATCACTATAAAATTAGAATTTTCAATAAAATAATAAATTTACTTACAATTTTTGAAATATTTCATCGTAAAATAACACTGGTGGTAACACTGCTTACTTTCCTCTCTAGAGATGGAAAACCTGCTTTCCTCACTATTTCGCGAGAAGAAAATTGTGTTTTTCCCGCATGTCGTGAAAAAAATTAATTGTATTGAGTTTTCCGTGACGTTATAAGAATGAAATTATTGAAATTTGTATTTAATATAACGCACTCGGCTTACAACGAAGCTGTTGCCGGTAAACATACTCGTAATTTAATTACGATAACTATAGAACGTGTACGTGCATATTCTGTTAAATGATAATTTCATGATTCATAGAATTGACACAGAGTTAATGATTTAGTATAGTTTATAGCTACGCGTTATTTAGTTATTTACTATGTGTTCTATTTATTTTTTAAATGATTACATTTGCTCTGAAAACGTAAAAATATAATTTAGCAGATATAAATAATTTTTATTTAAATTTCTAATCATAAAGAAAATTTCTGATGCAAATTAGTTAGTATTTTACCAGAGTTTATTATTGGGTATTTAAGATATTATCTTGAAAACAAATAAACGTCGAATATCACATAGTTTTTGTCATTACTCTGTGTCAAAACCTTAAAATTATATACATTATTATGGGAAAGGAATTCTATTTTGTGTATTTAATCAAAAAATTTAATTCTATATTTTTCATATAAAAATAATCAGAACATAAGCGGCTGTTCATAAATTTTCTTGTAATTGTATTAAAATTTCAAATTAATATCTTTAAAAATACAACATTTTAAAATTTCATTTTTTTGAACCGCGAGAATGATCCCCTTTTTATGTATAATATATTATCAGTATATTTACATACATACAATACATACATTATTATACTTTAAAATATTAATTTATTATTGTATCTGTCATAATGTTCTTTACAGTTTATTAATACTTACATTATACCTATACATAAAAATCATCTGCTTTTATTGTTGTTTGTTTGAAATATGGAATCGAAAGGGTCTGTGTCAATATATTGAAAAATACCAGTGCCTTGAAAAAAACATATAATTTTATATTTTTTTAATTAACACTCTCTATGTGCATGTAGGTATTTATGAGTTGTTAGGAAGATTTTCAGCAACAGTAAAGGTTTCTTTATTCAGGTATTTAGGCAAATCGAAGATTATCCTGGTTTATATAGTTAATTATATAGTATAATACATATTTTTAAGAAAAAGAAGGAAATTATTAATTTCTTCTAAATCCTTCTTATGCCCCAATAAATCTTGGAACAACAATTTCAAATATGTCAACTGTCAGAGTGACGGGATAAATATATAATACTTATATAAAAATATAAATTTTAAATTTTTATTTCAAGTTTATTTTGTGAAGAAATCGATTTGAACAAATTTAAACTTATTCGATGCATCTTTTGTATTTACACTTTTGCTCTAAAATCAATAGGTAAATAATTATAGCGAAATAAAGGTTAGAAAAAAATCTGATGTGGCCAGCACAAGATCTTCTGCTATACTTACTTTATTCTTTTTACTTATTAGACAAATATATTAATATATAGCTAGTAATACTATACTACTAATACTACTACTACTACACACAAATGTGTTTTAGTCATTTTATTTAAACTGCAGAAGAAGATATAAACGATATTTTACTATTGTCACTGTCATGTCATAATCATTTAAATTTTACGTAGTAACATATTATGTTAATCGATCATGCAATACAAAATTACCGAAATACTAAATTATTATATATTCTTAAATGATACAAGATACAATTTTTTTTATAAAATACCGATTGTAGGTAATAATCACTTAATCTTTCATTTAAAATAAAAAAATTGTCTTAAATTAATTATTTATCGAAATATTTTAAAAAAGTACTACTTTTGTTGTAGATTGAAACCAAAAATATAATGGCTTATTAAGATTCGTTTTAAAACCTTAAATATAAAATTTGAAATTTTAATGTTTGATATTTTTTGAGTTATCGCGTCCGAAAAATTGTAACATACAAACGAACGCACACAAACACACACGCACACACAGACATCATCTAGAAAATGTGAAATTCTTACTTTAGGGAACCTAAAACGTGCTTATCCGCCAAAAACTCACACTCGAAAATTTTGACCCTTCACAATACCTCCCTTATAGAATATGAGGCGGGAGGTATAGGTAGTAGGATAGATTAATTTTTTGTATTATTTATTTATGTAAGAAGAAGAAAAATATGTGCGCACATAGATTTATATTTAAATATAGATAATGATTTTGGTAGAGAATGTTCCTAGAATTATTAGATTTATGAAACAATCGTGTAGTTCCGGTAAACATCCCAGAATGAATTTCCTGGGCGTATAAATCCCACAGCAAGTGTTGGGTACAGCGATTAGCTTTCTTCAGATGCAGTTATTGTCGGCGTGACTGTACCGATGCAGGGTGGCGGTGGCGCTGCGGATCGATGGCGCAGGGCGCACGACGGTCTGGGTCGACGAGGGTCGTTCACCCCCAGCACAGCAGCAGCCCCCACTCTGCAAGAACCAGGAAGCTACCTGCCTAGCGCTAACGTGCTAGTGGTGGTGGTGTAGCCGGGGCTGCGTCAGACGGGGTACGTGACCGGATCACAAGCAGCCCTGGATCTGCATAGTCGCCACATGTGGGGACACGGGGCACAAAACTGCGAGAAACAATCCCTACATGATTTATATATTTGCATGTATCGGTAAAAGTGCTACAGATTCTAATCATCTGAATTACATATATTTATTTGTTTACGGCGCCGATAAATTGATACTGAAAAGAATTTTTAGGTACATGATTTGTATATTTTTACCTCTCGCCTAGAGAGGTATAGGGATCGTGAAAAAATTCGATGTCGAGATTTTTGTCAATAAGCACGTTTCAGCACATTTAGAACCTATTTTGACTATTTTCACGATGATGTCTGTGTGTGTGTGTGTGTGTGTGTGTGTGTATGAAAGTCTGTATGTGTGCCTACTATGTTCTTTCGTTCTTATTCATTATCTCAAATTCTATGGAACATAAAATTCTAATATTTTGCATTATACATTTATACATGATAATGAAGAGCTGATTAGATTTTGGTAAAAATCTGCCAACCGGAAATGGTATTTTCTTGAAGCATTTTAACATTTTTTGCAAAAAATATAGAACATTCTGCGATAGTTACAATTTGTCATACTACATTTCAAAGAACAAATTATCTTACAATATTTATTTAACATCTTGTCTATATCTCTTACCAACAAAGGAAAATTATTTTTCAAAGATATATAATTTTACCTACCACGATTTGTAAATCACAATATAGGAAAAAAATTAAAAACAAAAATTAATATGTCAATGTGACAGACGTATAGACAATTTCTGAAATGTTTGTGGCACCATTTTAAAAGAAATGTAAATATTATTAACATAATGTAATAAGGTAATAATAAAGTTAAATTTTTATCTATAAAGAGCTAATTAAAGAACTAAGAACTATAAAATTATTTTCAAAAATTTTGTAAATTTATTGCAAAATTATAATTTAAGAAAGCCTAACTAAAACCAAATTCCCATAAATTACAGTGTTAAGGCGAGAGGTCGTGTGCTGGCCACATCAGATTTTTTTCTATTGCTTCGCAAGTACGTAAAATAAACTAATAACAAGCAAAGTATCTATTCAAATAGACATAAATTTACTTGTTTACGTCGCTCTTCGATCACTAATCAACTTACAGACACTGACATTTTAGTTAGAATCATGGTTCCGTACAGAGCCGGTGCAACCTTTTACATCGCCAGTATAAAAATATTATATATTATATAAATAAATATTATATTATAAATTTTTAAAATAACTTAAATTTTATGATGTTGAGATAAATATTGATAAGATCAATTATAAAATAAAACTTTATCTCGAGATCGCGATAAATTTAAATTCAACAGAAAATAATTATTTGTAAAATAAACTAATTATTTGTTCTAAATACACATTCAAATAATGAAAAATAAATAAATATTAATGCGTTTGCCGAGCGAAACGAAGTGATTTTTTTATAGCGTTAGGAATGATCATAAGGAAATGAGCGTATTGAACGAGAGCCAACGTTCGTCGCATGTCGTTAGTTTGCTTTATTTGACAAACATTGCAATAAAATATTTTCATATTTCATTAATTTGGCGCCCTTTCTCATTGTTCACCTGCGGTAAATGCCTCGTTTGCCTCACCCTTGTTCCGGCTCTCCATATATTTATATTTCGATTTGGATGTTTGGCGCCCTCTTCAAATGCCGCCCACAGGAGGCGCCTACTTCAACTACCTCTTTGCGATGGTTCTGATTCCGTGTACAAATTAATTAAAGATGCAATATTGCAAATTCTTATTAAGAAAGTCAATTACAATAAAAATGCGGAGTTATCATGCTAGGCATCTTGATATACGTGGAATAAGTACTGTCAATGTTAAAGTAGCTGTCATATTATTGAAATTTTTATTTTCTTTAAAATATTTTCTTTGCATAATAATGTATGTGTACGCGCAGAACGAGAAAGTTTACATGCACTTTTAGATTTTATTATTATTTCTGTTATCGATTACTCTTTTTGCCGCAAAAATTCATATTACTTCGTTTTGTGACACTACTACAAAATATATCAAGATACCTGGCATGAAAGTGCGATTGTCATGTATGTTCCCTATGTTCGCATTTCACCTCCACCAACCTGTATTTCCCTATGTTCGCATTTCACCTCCACCAACCTGTATACTAATAATATTGATGTGAATCAATAAAGATATTATTAATATTAGACAGCAGCATTATGTAATAATGAAATATTTAAGAAAAGTTTTGAAGACGGAGTTAGTACCAGAATGTATATCATTTTATTAAATTATTTTAAAAATATAATGGTTTCATACTAAGTATGATTCTGAATTTTGGAAAACAATAAATTTTAAATTCTCCTTTTCCAAGACTCATTGAAGATTTAATTCTCATTGGAAGTATGTTTTTAAAAATTTTGAAGCATGACAGCATCTTCAAAGAATCCACGTGTGAAGGCACTGGGAAACAAAAATGTACCTAGGTACAAGTACATTTCATTTTACGATGCCCTATAATTATTAATCATACAAGTATGAAGAGTCAAAATGTACAGGATATTAGATAGAAAATTTGATTTTTTTTAAAGGTAAAATAAAAAAGTCATTATATTATACTTTAAAATATTTTTGTTTTGTTTTAGGTCGCTCAATAACCCAGCTGTGATTGGTGAGTCTAATAATTACTTTAGTTTTAGTTTGTAAGTTTGTTCAATGTACTACATCTTTTAAAACTTTAAATTGCATACTATAGGATATTTAATTAACAGTAAGTAAAGTAAATTAGGCGTAAAACTTAAAACAAAAAATAAGCTAAAAGTAAAACCTATCTAACAAGATGAAATTCCGTAGACAGAGACAATATAAAATGAACCTAAACGCACTAAAAATTTCTACAAATAAAAAAATATAAGAAAATCATATACAATTGTTAGAGTTGTCAACTTCCGGAAGTGGTGCCTTTTTTCCCGAACGCCGCTGGTCTCCGGCGTGTACGTCGCTGTTGTTCTATTCTGCGCGGCGTGCGATGGCCAGTTATCGAGCAGACTTGTGTTTACACAAGTGATATTGAACTCTGATATACTATATTTGTTTTCCTTATTCAATTCGTTTTTTAATGTATCAGTTTTGGGTCACTCAAGCTTTTTCAATATTGAAATACGAAATGTGATTGAGTATAAATATAAACACGTAACGAATTTGCATGCATATTGTATGTTTGGAGAGGAAAAATATTTAAATCAGCCTTATGCAGAACATAAACGATAACGATATATTGATCTTTGTTTTATTCTGGAAATTTTGTCGCCCTCCAAGGAGGCATTCAACTTTACGGAAGAGATCCTTCACAAAACTTTTTATTCTTTCAGACGAAAAAACATTTTAATAAAAATATTGCTTTACTGCATGTTATAAACAAACCTTATATTGAAATATTTATTAAAGTTTGTTTTAATAATATCTTAGGTCCAGCTATGTACTATAGTTCGTTTTTGAAAGAATTCTGTAACTTAAAGACTGTTTTATACTGTGAAGAATCTTTCAATATAGTTCCAATAGTTGGTGCTAAATTCAAATATAGTGATTTCAAATTATAAAAGTCAGGTAATGCATGTGAATATAAAATTGGTAACTATCTTATTTATAAATATTATAAAATCGCTAAATGAAGAAATCAATTACAAAATACACAGCGTTACACGAAGCAAAACACTACGAACGTCAACATGAGAATAACAGATAAATTGAAGCTGATGTTCTGTAGAACAGACAGTAGCGTAGTTTCCTCTTGTTTATCATCTATGCCTCTCTTTCTAAGACGAGAATTCGTACTTCGCGCAGGGTTCTACTTAACTGAATTTATCTCTATCAATTATTATAACTTGACAGTACGGTTTGACCGAGAGATGAATAGAAAAAGTTGAGATGAACAACTAAATATCGTCTGTGTAAACTTGCCCGTGATTTGAACCAATCAGAGACACAGAATTCTTAAAGCTACTAGCGAACCACATTATATATACTTTTCTAACCCTATGTTCTTATTACTGTATTCTATATTCTTTTAATTTTCAAAATTATTAAATTATGATAGTTTTTGTTTATGAGTCAAATATAAATCTTAGGCTTACTTTAAAGGGGTTTGAGTTCTGAGGGCTTACGAATTTCTGTAATAGAAAAGCAAAAGAAACAAGTTCAACGAAACAATGTATTGCATTTTTACTATATTATGTTGAATTATTTACAATAATATAATCTCACTAAAATACGAGCAAGGCTTTTCAAAAGTTTTTAATTAAAAGGTCAAGATAGCTTAAATTGAGAACGGTAAACAATAATGCAGTTGCGATGTGATATTTATTATTACTAAGTTAATTTTATCTGTCGTTTATATGAAAATCATTTCCCTATTATGTGACATTTGGATAAAGTTTAAAATATTAGAGTCTATTACATACTTCTTTTGTTTAAGTGACATCAATAATTCTGAACTTATTATCCTGGTGAGTAAGAAATAAAGTTCTACACGCTTAAAAAGATAACAATCATATAACTATTTACATTTCAGAGGTCAAAAATAAATGGTGGATTTCTTTCTACAATAAATGTCGCTCCTACGTTGCTAATACGATACAAATATTTAATTTTGCATAATATGGATTAAATTAATAAAATTACTAGTCATATCGTTAAATAATTGCTCGCCATTAATCATAAAACGATTATTACATTTCGAATTATAAATCCACAAGCGAATTATAAGATTAAAATTTACTTCCGAAATAAAATTTTAATTCCATCATTAATTATTTCACACTAAAACTGAATTTGTTCTGCCTGTCAATAATTTATTAAACTAATGCAAATTGAAATGGTATTGTGACATTTGTCTATGAGTGCGTAATTTGATTTAAATATTCCTGTAATATATGCACCCGCACGCGCGTATCTGTGACTTGGGTGCCGCCCTACAGGGTGCTGGGTGCAGTGATTGGGAACTTAATTGCGCATAATTTTATTAAGGGGGGTGAGAAGACAATTATATGTATCTGTGATCATATCTTAGCATGAGGCAAAGAAAATTATACCGTATTGTATTTGTATTAATGATTTATGTGTTGAATGAAAATGACTTGTGTTACGTATAGGCACAATAAATATAAACTCAATGCTAATTATAGTTTGTGTTATTTATTAGTAATTGATATGATTTTAAATTTAAATATTATTCCAATACAACGTTTTATGGGGAACAAAAATGGATTAGGTATATATTTTATCTGACAGAATCGCCTGGAAAACAGAATATTGTGGTTTATAGCAAATTTTGTGCTGTGTAATTTTGATACGATTTCCCCCTCCCCCCCAATTATATAAAGAATGAGTTTATTTAAGCGATTATTATTTGGGACCTAATAAAAAATATATTTTGTTCCTCATATTTTGACATTCTTAAGTAATTTCAATAAAAGATAAAAAATAACCTTAAATATTATTACTATTTAGCTGGTGAATTTAAAATTCAATAAGTACCAACATTTACAGAGATTTATTTTCTAGCATGTTTTGATAGGTTTGCCTTCATAATTAAATAATTTAAATAAATCAAAATTTATTGAAACAACAGTGTAGTAATTGTGATTTTGTGATTCTCATAAACACTTATTGCAACAATAATCATTATGAATATGATTTGTAATTTAAATACTTAAATTTTAACAACTTGCATAAATGGGCAGATTTAAATGTTACCACTGATGTTACTCATGTGTGTAATTCTGAACAGTGAACAGTGTACATTTCAACATTTTATAATTTTTAATTTTATCGTATTATGTTTGAAGATTAAATCTCTATATTTAATTTTTACATGTTAAAAGTACCTATAAGTTAAAAACAATACCAGTTGTACATTTACATTTATTGAGGAAACAGTTAAATAAATATGAAAAGTATTTTCTTAAAACTTAAAAGTTAGTTTATAAATCATTTTAATAAAATAATTGTTTTAGTATAAACAGTAAAGTAAATGATCTTTATTTAAAGTTCAATGCTCAATACAGTGTTATAACTGTATTTATCGATTTTTTTAAAAACGCGGACCAACATTGCTTGATGTGATAAGAAATGTAATTTCCGATTTTTGCAATATCCTCTCAAACTAAAAAGGCATAAAACACGATACAACGCACATCCTTCATATTTCTCTTATACTCTATTCTCCTATGTAGTGATTTAGCACATGCGCCATTTTGTTTTCGCTCTCTCTATTTCTGTAGCCTGTAAGGACTAAATAAATTATTCCCTGTTTGTATCAGCGAGCGCTAGGAAATACGAGTTAAATTTAGGTTCAATCTTGATTTCTTTTTTCGTGCAGGAAACAATGTCACGCGATAATAAGATTTCTCGTTGCTGGAAGGAAAAATTATAGCAAGGATTTTGTTTAATGTTGTTATAATTAAATCTGTTCGTTAGTGATTATCTCCATAATTAAAAATACAAATTGTTTACATGATTCATTTGTTTTCCCTTTTTGCGTTGGTAGTAACTTGATTTATTATTTAGTGAAGGAACATTTTCTGTTATGTACAGAAGTAAATTAATTATTAATCAAGTTTTTATGATGTTTATTGTTTATGAATTGACTTGATGTTTTCATATATAAATTGGAAAATATTTGTGTAACATTATTTATAAAAGGGTTATGAACCACATAATAACTTAAAACACTATGATTATTATTATTCGTTATATTTATATGGTAGTATATCAATCACAGATATTTTGTTTATCAAGATTATTCATACACTAAATATTGATTTGTTGCTTAATGCTTATTAACAGGTAACTTGAAATTTAATAAATTTAGTGTTGGCAACAGCAGTTTTTTATTAGTCTAGTAGCATAAAACAAAAACAAAACCTGTAAAACAATTTGAAACATCAAAGTGGATAGAAGTTATTTAAAGCTAAAAAATGTAGAGTATAATTATCTTTTACTTTGTCTATAAAGCGAAATAAAACGCACGTAATTTAATATATAATATCTAAACCGTCATTTCAAAGTTACAATTAATTTGTTTAAAACTCTCTTTAATGAAATCACAACAATTTAAAATCATCAAAGGCCTTTCATATATATTAAACTACTCATAAATACATAAAAGCCTTTCTCGTTATTCGCCAACAAACGACAGACGACATAATATCATGGCCTCCTGCGTTATGAATTTTAACATTAATATTATATTTGGTAAAAGCGAAGATCAAAGTGTTAATTTATTGTAACCTTGACATCTTGAGGGCAGAATCCCAAGGGTGGCTGGGGATTACATGATTCTCCTTTTTAGTGCTGCTGCTGCCGCAATTTGAGCGCTAGGTCGCGGTAGCCTTGGCCGTTGCTCTGCTGTCTTAGTATTCGTTGCGGCAACTCTTTTAACGCGTCTGAATTGCGAGTTGCGTATGTAGACTTTTAACACACAAAATTTGTTTTCATTAAAGGTCATGACGGCTCCATTTTGTTAAAATAATAATAAAGGATCATACCTACCTGCTAATTAAAACACATTGTAAAAACTTTTTACAAAATGAACATTTCTGTACTCTCATATATTACATATCTTATCTCTATTACGTCTGTTACGCTACCCTAGTGTGGCAGATTCGCATACTGTGAGTCATCAATATTACCTATAGTGCTGTTAACAGCCAGCAACTCACGGGTACTCGTGATTGTGTCGTGCAAACAGAAGAGTACTTATCTTCTACCAACAGTTAAAGTTAAATTGAAATTTGTACCTTACTGGATTCGAACCAGAGTTATCAGAACATTCATTTCCTTAAATTGATAACAAAATAAACACAATTTTTGAACGGCATATTACAGTGCCGTGCTAAGACATTTCGGGGCCCCTAGGCATAGATTTTAATGGAGCCCCTTTTAAAATATGGAAAATACATAAGTTGAAAAACAACTTTGGTTTGTTTCTAATAGGTATATATTTTAAATATTACCGAAAATATGGCATAAAATTAGTAAATTCTCAGTGTGAATATGAAAGTAAAATAAAAATTTATGAGGAAAACAAAAATACTAAATAAATATTAAGAATTATTAAAAATCTGAATTCAATTTTCTATTTTTATATTTGTATTTTCGTATTTTTGCATCGGCAAATTTATTTATCAAGTCCGGGCTTGATAAATTAACTAATTAGTCTGTTTTTGAAACAAATTCATGTTCAATACAATATTAAGCCCAATTATACATTTAGATGATCTTATATCATATTGTACTTCTTTTTTCATAATTAATATGTGTGCCAAATTTGAAAATGACCATTTTCCTTCGACTTACTAAATCTAGGCTATACGCAGATAAAATGTAATGCGCAAAAGATGGCAATTATAAAATTACAAGCACTAAAATATTTTATTTCAAATCTATAGTTTGTTATGCCTGTACGTTAGTGCGGCATATTGGATTAGTAGTGAACCCCGCTGTTGGGAATAAAAATGTTGTCAACCGATGGATGAAGTTTGCGCTTTACGATGTAAATTCAATGCCTAAAATATTTTCACTTTGCAGGTTATCCTAAAATATTTCCGCTGAATTACATACACTATAAACAAAAAATAAAATTTAAAATTATAAAAATATATTTTAATTTTTTTGCCGACGCTGGGCTCCCAAAGTCGAAGGTTCTTAGGTACGTGCCTTACGTGCTTATTGGATAAAACGGCACTGGCGTATTATGATTATGACCATTGCAGTTATGCTGCCGAACAGAACAACGAACGGAAAATTTTCTACGAACATGTTCATATTCAGTTCGTTGTGATCTGAGCGTATATTTGAACACGAACACGTTCGCGTACGTGTTCAATCTGTGTTCCCAGTATTGGTGTATAGCTCTGTACCACATAAAATCGCGAGAAATTCCACAGCATCTATCTCAAAAATTTTCATTTTAAAATATATTAAGATGTAACAAGGAAATGAATGGTGATAGCCTTAAATAAAAAATAACCTATCTAGATATAGCGACATATTTTTTATTTATTTTAATTTCGAGTAGGTATGGGTTGACTATTTTTAGTAAAGGTCAATTTTGTCTTTGAGTAGTATACGCAAAAATAGACAAATTTTAAAAAACAATAGCTATATACTTACATAAAAAATAACTTATTGCTACTTAGAATGTTCGCATTGACATCCAGACTAAATAACACCCCGCATTCCATTCCCGTCCATAATGATCGCGAACACGTTCGTGAACATGTTCTGTTCGTTCTTGTTCTGTTCCGGAAAACAATGCGGAAAATATTCTGTATGGAAATAACAAATAAAGCTGATTCAATATGCCTGGTCATAGAGTCACTTATTAGTTTTTTAAAAAGAATTATTTCATAATTTATATTCCAGTCGGATTAATTATGTACGCCATACCTACTACAGGGTGCGCCAGTCAAATGGAAATATTTGATGTGGGGCTTAGAGCTCGTAGGGAGGTGGTGAGGAAGAAAATAACCGACTCAACATTATCAGCGTAGTCTACCATTTAGTTTATAATAGATAGTTGGACGGGTAAACAGCGTGGCTACACAGTTAAAGCGTACTATCTCAGTGGCGAAAGTTTGGTGCAAACGCGGTGAGATTTTAGACGTCATTTCAATCAGCTGTTCCGTCGAATAGGGCGATTCGAACGTGGATAAACAATCTTGAGCAAAGTGGATCGACGTGTAAAAAAAGGTGGAAGTGCAAAAACGGTTCGAACCGCCTGAAAATATCGCAGCTATTCAACAGACGATGTTTACGCTTTAACTGTGTCGCCACGCTGTTTACCCGTCCAACTATCTATTATAAAGTAAATGGTAGACCACGCTGATAATGTTGAGTCGGTAATTTTCTTCCCTACCACCTCCCTACGAGCTCTAAGCCCCACATCAAATATTTCCATTTGACTGGCGAACCCTGTACATAAATACATATTTTGAAAAAAATAATTGAAATTGAAACTTTCGTTAGTTGCCATTGGATTATTGCCAACATTGTTATAAATTCATAATTTACTTGTGAGATATATAGAAGTTATAGTTCTAATAGTTCAAAACGAATAATTATTGTTACTGCTTAAAATGTTGTTATTGTAACGTAAGTTCAGTTATTGTTACTGAATATGACAATATGGGCGGAGCTAAATTCTTACTTCGTGCTGTTCCAGGATGACCTTTATCGGACTTCTTTCGTTCTTTCATCTCACAGAGTAGTAATCTAATAATTAATGAGTTTGGCAACAATTTTTCATTTCTATATTAAATGCTCTTAATAAGTAATTACTAGTTCCATTTATCTAAAGTATAGGGTCTTTTATTAAGAGTGATAGGATTTTAATTTTAAATAAAACGTCAACGGTTTGACATATCAATTTAGTTTTTGCTTTATTTGGAAGCTTGGACAATGCAGTTATGTTCGGAACAAGATATGTTTCAAATGTCCACCACGACTTTGTTGACACTGATCACAAGATCGCTCCAGCTTGGCAGAATTTGGCTCATCCGCAACACTGGCCGCTACAGATGTGATTTTCTCCTCACTTCGAACATTTCGTTGTCTTCTTGGTATCTTATTGTCTTAGTTAACTCAAACTTTATCACAGTGCGTCTTATAGCCTGCGCAGAGTAACGGTGAGGGCGACTCAATTCTGGGATGAATAACGTTGAGCACCCACAACTGAGCTCGAACTTTGGTAATATATTTTTATTATTTCCAACCGGTCTAGAGGCGTCAAACGCTGCATCATAAAACTGCACACTATACTAAATAATTTGACACCTAGAAGTAAATAAAATATATATCAGAAACCGATAAATCTTTATTGAAAAAACTATCACTCCTATTGAAAGACCCTATACATTAAAAATAATAAGTTAGGTATTAATATTTATTAATTTTACCGTAACAATAAAGACAACACAAATAATTTCGTTACAACTTTCAAAGTTTTTCGATACATTAAAGATCATTTTCTACCAAATCGCCCGTGTAAAAACTCCCTATATGGGTAACGCGGTTAAAAATCCGTGCTAGAAAGGTGTCATTGTGTTCATGCGTTCCATAATCGTAAAATACGGCAGAGTTATCCACGACCTTCGCTTCAACTTGGAGGCCTTGCGCTTCGCGAAGCCGTAGCGCTGTGGCTGTGCGAGTGCCGCAGCTCACGCCGCACGGCCGTCACGCGGGTAGCGGCGCTGCAGGCGCGCCGCTGTGCGGGGCGTGGTGCGGCCAGGGGGGGCGCTGCAGGCTTGGGGTCGGACGTTCGCCCGGTTGCCGCGTTTCCTACTTCAGGAGATCTCAAAAGTTTAGAGAATAAATTTCAGTTAAGGAAAGTTTGTGGGGTTGTTCGGCTATTTGTTAATGTTGTATTGAGGGTTTTAGATTTGAGTTTGTGAATGTTGAATTTATAGGTTGTTTGGAAAATGTATTTATATATTGTGTGTTGAATTTTGTGGAAGTTTGAATTGAAATTGTTTCGAATTGTTCAAAAATATGTCTTCAGGGTACTAAAATAAAGTATATTTTATTAAAAGCTGTGATTAATTTAAAAAGTGTATACATTTCTAAGATTTTTTTATCTACTAAATAATCTAAAATATTTAAGAGAATAGGCCAATATAACAGTTTGTTGAATTTTAATTACTTATGTAAAGAGTAAACTTTTCGAACTTATTAATTATTACGTAGTACCATTAGTTATTCTATTGAGTTTTGTAAAAGATACTGCATAATAGATAAATGTATTTCTTTATATTCATAGAATCCCAAACCCTTCTTTAAGATGAAATAGAATATTCCTTGTTTTATTTGTTTCTATTTGTTAAAAATTTAGACGCCTAGGTAGAAACATAATAATATACTCATACAGAATAGGACAAATAAAAAGTTTCACCAAAAAACTAAGGATAGGATTTTATACTAAGGGCTTAGCGGAGTGCTTCAAATACATCGATTTTCACTGGCAATTTCTGACGATGCTATGATCTCAAATTTATTGGATTTAAAAAATTAATTGCTAACATCAATAAAATATTGAAATTTATAATTTTTTTAAATAACGTTACTAAAAATGTTATCTTGATTATTATTAACATTATTAAAAAAATTGATAAAATTTCAATTAATCTGAGATCATATAGCACCATCAGTAATTTTCTGTGAAAATCGACGTATTTGAAGTTCTCGGTAAGTCCTTAATATTCATTATTTTTATTAACCTACCTATATTAAATACAGGATGTTTAAGGACGAGTGTAACAAACTTATTCTGAGCATATTCCTGAGGATATTTTACGTATGTTCAATGACATTGTTTGCAATGCCCACTCTGGCCATTCTCTGGCTTAGGGTTGCTAACTCTGAATTTTCCCAAAAGCGTTCATCCATCGATGGATTAAAAAAATAAAAATTTAACTGGTTTAAATGCAAAGTTAAATAAAGTATTGTTCTTAACAATGAAGCAAATTTAACAAATTGTTAAAAAATTTAAATTAATGCTATAGTAAAAACGCTCTTTATTTGTTGTGCACTTAGACATACAGAGCTAAGCGTATTCCTGCCACGCCAGTTGACTTAAACGACTGATAACTGAAAACACTAAAACTTAAACTTACTCTCCCGTGTTCCAGCTTAGATGATTACGTTACAAATTTCTGTCGATCATGCTTTGTGAAATACTACATAAAAAATCTGACGTGGACACCACATGACTTCCTTGTACGCCTTGTGTGTTCATACTTTTCTTAATAACTAAAATGTAGAATAATATAAAAAATTCTTTTAACTTATTATACTAGTACTACTACTACTGCTACTATACTCACAAATGTATTGTAGTCATTTTATTTAAACTGCAGAAGAAGATATAAAGCATATTTTACTATTGTCACTGTCATGTCATAATCATTTAAATTTTACGTAGTAACAAATGTTAATCGATCATGGACTACAAGATACCGAAATACTAAATTATAAATATATACTTTAATTATTCCTAAATGATACGAGATACAAAAATATTTATAAAATACCGATTGTAGGTAATAATCACATAATCTTTCATTTAAAATTAAAAAATTTGTCTTAAATTAAATATTTATCGAAATATTTGAAAAAAGTACTACTTCCGGTTTGTAGATTGAAACCAAAAATAGAAGGTACACAACTAGATGCTATAACAGTCCTAAATACAAAATTTCAACTTTCTAAGTCTAACCGTATTTGAGTTATGCGACACACATACGTCCGTACGTACGTACGCACGCACGTACGTACGCACGCACGTACGTACAGACGTCATAATGGATTCAGAAAAGGTCAAAACGGATATTTTCGTCAAAATCTGAGAACCGAAATTTTTCGCGATTACAATACTTCCTTACTCCGTACAAGGAATTAAAAACAAAATTGTATGGAGATTGACGTTGACTCACAGTCTCTCATAAACAAGGTTTATAAACCTTGGATTTCAATATAGGAATTACCAGAAAAGCGTACATTACTACAATTTCTTTAAAAGCGTGCGTATAACGTACACATTAATATTTCATAACGAAAACGCTCTAAAAGCGTACAGTTGGTAACCCTAATAAAGCTAAGGCCTAGTCTAGAGATAATAGTGTGTTTTAAAATATGATGCTCCTTTTTCCGCCTCTTTAAATTATTTATTCTTTTTTGTTTTTCTTTACTTGATATTAAAATATTAATATCAATATGTTATTATTCTTTAAATCTATTTAATCTTCTATAAAAAAAATATTGGAGAATTACAGTAGAGTACCTATTACAATATCTCTCTTTGCAGTTTGCAATGTAAAGAAAGTAAGAATAAAATCTCACAAATTTCTCTTCTTTATTTTCTTAAAGTTAAAGTTGAAGTCGCAGTGTACAGATTGAGAGCCACTGCGTACGTACTACGCTGCTTCCTTAAAGCAGAACTATGCAAAGGCTTCACGTTCTCGTTGTCCAAGGCGAGCGAAGTCTACTCCAGCATTGCGGCGATTTGTACACTTCGTTTACGATCCTAGGGTGCCATGTTCCTGCTGCGCGCTTGTTCTCTGCTGCCATATCGCGTCGTGCCATGTTTTGTTATGAAACGCAAGCAATGGGAGTTTAATGTCCTTTACGCTTACGGTGCGTATACGTAATGACGTACACGTAATCTACGTATAATTGAAACTGAAATAAGATACGACAATGTACACTGTTTCGCGCCCCAGACATTTGCTGTAATTGTACGGCTGCAGTCATTTTAACCTTGGATTAGTTTGATAGAGTTTTAAACTGTTGCAGGAAAATTATTTTGCTAATTATGCTATTTGAAATGCACTGGTGCTATGCTGGGTGCTTTGAAAGTGACTTCCTTGAATGGAATTAATACGTTTGGTGGAAAATTACTATTATAGTTATTTATTTAGCTTAATCATAAACCTAGTACTATTATTATTTTAGTAGGTAGGTAGGTACTGCATGTGAACGTTTAACTTAATTATAGTACCAATGTTGATTAAATGTTGAATTTAAATTAATTTACTCTTAAGATGGTCAACTATTATTTTTTTAATTAAATATTTTCTGCATATATGTGTACTATTACTTATTATTATTTTCTAGTAATACCTTGTTGATGTTAATTTAATTCAATAGTTCTTGTAATCTACCTAGAAGTTGTTGTACAAGATTTATTTCTTTATTACTTTATAATTTAAAATAAGGCAATAAAAATTCCTGAAGTGTAAAAATTTCACCAACCTGGATCATTTTAATATTAAGATTTTCTTTATCAGACCGTCAGACAAATAAAATGTCACATTGTAATAATTGAAAAAATCTGATGTGCACTTAACCCTCCGCCTAATTCTTCTCCTTCTACTAATCTAAGAAATAATAATAAGGTACTTATAAAAGTAAGTTAGAAGAAGTAAGTAGGTATACTTACTGACCAAATGTCATAAAAATATCGATAAAAATAATTTTTCAAAGCTAGATTTGTCAAGGGAAAGGATTCTTATTATTGTAAGTGATCAGAAGTAAAATTTAAAATGCAATGAAAAATAATTTACAGCAGAGATTACTTTAAGGAATAAATGTATGTTCAGTTCATCATAATGTGCACTAGTAGGTAGAGTGACCATTTATTTTTTTGATGAAATCAGTACAAAACTTTATGTTTTATATAATAGTACTATTGACATGTCATAATGTCATATTTTTTTAAAAGAGAAAACACGAACTTAGTGCGCATACTGCCTTCTTCATGTAATACCTTAGATCAGGGGAGTTAAAATATGAAAAGAGTTATGAAGTCTATATAAATTTTACTTTATTATACTACGAATAAAGCAAAAATAAACGATGGGTAAATCTGAAAAATTTAATCGGAAAATATTTTGAAAGAAAGTTTCTTCGAAACGATAAACACATAAAATATAGTAGTAGCGTGTCTTGCACTCGTTTCTAGATCTGTACATATTTACCTCGAACTTTCCAAGGTTTACATGGATACTTTTACACTTTTTTACATTTTGTTTCAACTTGATACTTTATTTCATATAATATACGATATATCTACATATATCCATAAAAAAATCGGATCTGCTTAGTGCATAACTCCATATCTTACTGTAACATAAAATACATTTATTTTTCGTACCATATAAACATAATAGTAAATAATATGTATACCTAAGGTATACCTATGGGTATCTATAAACAGGAGGTGTGGTATACTTACGAAATATTCCTATATTATATAATGTTAAAATTTGTATGAAAGTTCTTTCAAAATTATTTTAGAACAAATGTCTTAATAACATATTCAGAAGATGTATAAATTATATTCAAATCAATTAAATTTGTTTATTTGTAAACAGCTCTTTCACAAATAACTATTACAATTTAAAATAATAGTTATATATTATATAAGGGATGGAAGTAACAGATTTTAGCGCAAGGTGTGATGTTTGTCTCCCGACGCGTAGCGGAGGGTTACAATCACACCGAGCACTATAATCTGTTTTCTATCCCGTGTATAATACAATATTTTTTTCTATAACCACTAAAATATTTAAATAATTAAGTAAAATGAGCAAATTATGGCGTAGTTTTAAAATGAATTTTAGAATAGTAAGTCGTTACTTGGTCTAATGTTATTTATAGCAATTGTCAAACGTTGATTGGTGATAAAACAATAACTATTAATTTCTCAAGGGGTAGAAGAATTTATATCTCTGGAGATGAAATATGACGTTTCAGCAACTAACAGAAGGTATGAAATGTCATCATTTTATACAGGTTATAGAAAAAAGTTACTTTTTTTGTTATTTGGTTACAAAGATGTTAATACAAATTTAAATTTACTATTATAAATTATTTTTTATGAAATCGTATAATAATAAGATACGCATAATCGTAGTGAAAAGTATAACTTTAGCTCCGCACTGATGCTTGGACTGTCAGACTGTTGGAGCAACCTGTAATTATTTGTTTTGTGTTGACATTTAGCAAATTATGTACAAAATTTGAGATAATTATGCAATTTCATAAAAATCAAGTAGGTTATTATATATCTCGACTGTAAAGATATTTTGTATTGCTCACGTGGATATTTTTCTTCATTTAGCGCCTCAAAACAAAATACTCCACATTCGAAATAAAAACTTCTTCTTTACGGCCCGGACATTTAAATAACTATTTTATGAAAAACTGCGAAGCAAGCATCATGTAGGGTAACATCACATTTTCACAAAATCGCATTGATTTCTTTCCACATTGTGCTAAACACATCGTCATCAAGATGTAGAAACATTAGATGCGTTCCTGCAAAATCACGTGTCTCTTCATCACCAGAAAGATAATTTTCATCAAAGTCTTGTAGGTAAATCAGTTTGATCATGAGATTCAGGTGGAATAATATAGTTATATCAACTGCATTTGTATGAGTTTCTTCCAAATCTTTGAAAAAATTCTCATTTCTAAATTTTAAATGTCTTACAAATTGATTATTATCCATTATACACAAAATGTGTAACACACAAACCTATACGAGTACTATAAAACTAATAGCACAGTACATAATCTAAAGTCAAATAATTGTCGAAATGTTTTGCTTATGCGCTTTTGACTATTGTCCTATTTTTGGGACGTGAACAAAAAAACAAGATTTTGTATAAGTACGAAATTTAATATTTTTAGTATAAAAAATGTATGAATGTATTGCATAAGTATATAAAAATTAAGTTGTAATAGACTCGGTTCTGAAACAAAAATATTGTATCACAAAACAGAAAAAGCTCAAATTTTAGAAGAAAAAATGTCATCTCCGAAACTTGAATTTCACAACTAATGATAAAAATATGTAATTATAAGTCATTACATCCCACTAAGTGATGAAATAATTAATTCAGTGCAAAAATATATTAAGTAAAATCAACCTCCCAAATAATTGGACATTGAGGGTAATGTCTATAGGTATAAATAAAAACTTGCATACCGGTAAAATTGGGAACATTTTTCATAGTTAGCCCGGTATATGAAAACCTTATCCAAGATTTAACCGTTTAAAGTTTACAACTTCCCACAGCTCGACAAACCCACAAATCCAAAACTTTTAATTACGAAACTTGAAATCGATATTTGTAGATTTTAATATTCGAAGTAAGTAGCTAGCTAGTTGTAGCAAACCTCGGTTAAGTTTGTAAACAGAACTTACATCGCGTAGTTGGCAAATTACGTCTTGGTGGCTCATTCATCACTGTCAGGAGCACTAAAGCCCCCGCCACCGCCGTCCCTGGCCCTCGCGAATCAGAGCCGTGAATCGCACTTCCTTGTAAAGGAGCGTTTACACTGACGCACGCGCGCGCGCACTGAATGATAAGTTCTATAGAGAACTTGAAATGCTCGGGAATTTTGGCTTGAAATGGTGGTGTTATTGTTAGCGAGACATTGTTGGGATGAATGCGAATTGTTGGTGGTCTGTTTTGAAAAATTTGTTGCGGTGTGATAAAATAAAACAGTAGTTACCTATTTGTTCCTTTTATATGGTTAAGTAACTTTATCTTGTTTCTATTGTTCTTAAAACATAGGTATATAGTTTTAAACTCGCATAGATTATACTGTGAATGGCAAGGAACTTCGTCAGCGCATATATTGAACAGACTTTTTAATCAACGAAAAAATTATGTGTTAAGTTAAACCGAGGCAATCCTGGACGACTGCCGTGGTAAAAAAACAGCTTCTTCTATATCTACTAACATAGATTACTACAATAAGGCAACCAGTATAGTTGGTCATATCCCTGTTAGTATTATTATTGTATTAGCAATAGTCGCGGTTGTGATGTGATCAATCGATAAACTTTAAAAAATACAAAATTTACCCAAACACCAAACGGTAAGTTGATGTATAGTAAAAATATGATTATTAAAATTAATTCAGAAAATTTAAGATCATACGTTGTTTGTCCTATCTTAATATACGAAAACAAAATTTTGTTTTGTTCAAAAAGTAATAAATTTAGTAATTTGAAATTATTTAAATTTAAAAATTTGTGTGTCATATATTCAACAACCCTAATGTGTGTGTTATGAAAGAAATCATGCGCTTTGAATAGGTATTATGTTAATAATATCAAGCTCAATGATTTAAATATCTAATTGTTTAATGCATAATAACTACGTACGGTTATGTTTAAATAATCGAAAGTGTATTTCAAACATTTATATTTAATTTTTTTTTCGGAGCATAAAGATCTTCAAAATATATTAAAATAATTCATATTTCTTATTTGTTTAGGCACTGTCTTTACCAATCAAACAATTTAGCAATGACATATAGGCCATATATCTCTACGTTTCCGCAATACAAGTAAATAATCAATTTTAAAAATATTACATATACGAATAGGCTTAGAAATAGAAAATGGAGTTCTAGAGTAGAGCTAGTAAATCTTTTAAAACTTCGTATTCAGGAGAAGAATGATAAGTTAAATAAAACTCATAATTCATCGTTAAAACGAGGAGATAACTAATAAAAAATAATTATAACTTTAAAAATTTGATTGAACTAAACCGTTTGTAAATACTTACTGTTCATTAGAAGATATAATTAAACACAATAAATAAATAAATAAATAAATAAATAAAGAAATAACTAAAATATTTTTTTGTGATTTTGAAAATAAGCTTAAATTTTTCCTAAACTGGAGTCTTAAAATGTCTATTATTAAATTATTGTTACAGAAAAATAAGTTAAGAATCGAATATTAAAATCACGAATTCGAAATTTTTATCCGTTAATAAATTTTTGTGTAATATGAGAAAAAAACTCCTGGCTTTATAAAAACGGCTTAGAATGTTAGAATATTTAATTACGATTTTTTCAAAAACTGTATGAATAACGTAAAAACAAAAGTGACTATCTTGGAGGAAATTTTATGCTCTTTCTGTTTGGTGTTTGGAATTTTTGCTTAAAATTACCCATTTTCGAGATAATAAAACCGGAGTAGTCGTCTTGTTCCACCTTTTTTCTAAGATGGCGGACAGCACAAGGCGGGTCGATGGGGCCTTTTAGCATGTTAGTTAAGAAGTCAATTACAACAATCCTATGAAAAATCTCTTTAAATTATGTCGCCGAGCCCATATAAAAAATTTCTAGTTCGCCTGGACTAACACTTATTTCTATATCGTGAACAATTACATAATTTCACAGCATAATATGACTTTTACACTTTTTATTCATTATGAAAATGAGTTTAAAATCTCAGAGATCTGTAATGTGATGAATAGCAATACGCCATATTGTTTGTGAAATACGGCGTGCGCAAACAATCTGCGCGGTTCAGAATTTACCCTAGTAAAATCGACGAGTGTCGCATCTGATTACGAAGTACCTATAGGTAATCTGTGGTATTTACATAACCGAGCGCCTACTGTATTTGAAAATTGCGAGTGCATAAACCACTGAACTATATAAAATAACGGGAAGGACGATCATCACAGAGATGTACTTCCAGCATGGACCCCTCCATTTTGGATAAATTGGCTGCACTGCTAACCCCATATCTAGTGTCTTTCATTTTAATCTAGTGTCTTTCATTTTAGCGGTTGCCTGTATTACTGATATATAAAAATATACTAAAATAGAACATAGTAAACCAAAAAAGGATAAAACAAAAACACTGAAAAAGACGAATAAACCGAACGACAAAAATACAAAATAAAAACGGCTGTCGACGTCCCGACGTGACGTATCGTTTCAGAAGTCACTTATTTTAGGCAACATAAAAAATAAAATTCACTAATTATGGGGTTACCAGTACTGCGAATACATCCAAAATGGAGGACTCCATGGTGGAAGCACTTTTAATATACTAGTCTTATCGAGATCGTCCTTCCCGTTATTATATATAGTTCAGTGGCATAAACCCATAAACGGTTCTGGATAGATGTTATATAAAAATAAATCAAGATTATTTTTATTATACAACTTACTAAACTATTTATCTCCTGTTTTATATGTTCGATAAGAAAAAATACTCCATATTATTACCCGTAAATCTTGTCAAAAATATAAAAAATATCAATATAGTGATCTAGAAACCCCGGAGAAGTTTTTCCTGCACCGAAGTGAAATAATGTATACCACCCTCCTCGCCATCTGACTATACCATCAGATGTTTTAGTATTTTTTGTGCACGAATAAATGTTTCTCCCTAGCGTTTCCCAAGTGACCTATAGAGGACTGATGGGCTAGGGACGTGCGTTGAGAGAACAGGGGAGCGTCAGCCCCCCTTGCAATGCGTTGCTTCCCAGCGACGTCCACAGGAATTTTACTGGATGTGATAAAAATTGATGTTGCTACTGTCTTATTGACACATTTTATTATAATTTTTAAACCTGCTGTGCTACTACATTGGAGCTATTTTTTTAAGCTTTTTTTACTAACTAATAGAAAACTCATAATTCATTCATAAATAAATAATTTTGCTATGATTTTAATTGTTCTATATCATGTTTTCTTAGTTTTCTGACAAATGATTATCCAGAACCCGGAACTCATCTGGAGCAGTCGAGCAGTGGCATTACCCGAGATCCACCCGCACCTTACCTGGGTGGATCTATATTTAAATTTATTGTATTTTGAAAATATAAAATTGGAATTGAATCTAAATAAGCAAGACGGGGATTAATAAGGCTTATTTTATCAAAATATAGCTCGATATTTATGGTTATTGGAGAGCAGGGACCTGAACCGTTGAAAATAACGGTTCGGGTTCAGTTCATGGTTCAATAACAAAATTTGGTTCGGTTTTGTGTTCCGGTTCGAAATTATTAATTTTGTCCGGTTCGCGAACCGGTTCAATTTGGATTCAACAGTTGATATTTAAATTTATATTTTAATTTTTTTAAATACACTCAAATGCAATATTATAAGTTTAATGAAGATAAATTTTTACATTTATATTAACAATAGAAAATAAAATAAATTATAATTGCAAAATGCAAACACAAACAAAACAAAGTACTAAGCAACTTGAAAACTAGAAACTTAAACTAAGTAACAACAAGGAAACATATTAAAAATTCGGTTTTTCGAACCGGTTTACTCAACCGGTTCAGTATTTGTGTTCCGGTTAAAGTTCTTGTTCTTTTTACTTCCTTGTACGGAGTAATAAGGAAGTATTGTAATCGCGAAAAATTTCGGTTTTCAGATTTTGATGGAAATATCCGTTTTGACCTTTTCTGAATCCATTATGACTAGTTTCGTCGTGACGTCTGTACGTACGTATGTATGTCGCATAACTCAAATACGGTTAGACGTAGAAAGTTGAAATTTTGTATTTAGGACTGTTATAGCATCTAGTTGTGCACCTCCTATTTTTGGTTTCAATCTACAAGCCGGAAGTAGTACTTTTTTTCAAATATTTCGATAAATATTGAATTTAAGACAAATTTTTTAATTTTAAATGAAAGATTATGTGATTATTACCTACAATCGGTATTATATAAATATTTTTGTATCTGGTATCATTTAAGAATAATGAAAGTATATATTTATAATTTAGTATTTCGGTATCTTGTAGTCCATGATCGATTAACATTTGTTACTACGTAAAATTTAAATGATTATCTTCTTCTGCAGTTCAAATAAAATGACTAAAATATATTTGTGAGTATAGTAGCAGTAGTAGGTACTTATATTAATATATTTGTATAATAAGTTAAAAGAATAAAGTAGGTATGGCGGGAGGTCTTGTGTTGGCCACGTCAGATTTTTTATATTATTCTACATTTTAGTTATTAAGAAAAGTATGAACAGTTTAATAGGCGTACAAGGAAGTCATGTGGTGTCCACGTCAGATTTTTACCTTCCGCTTACCTGTAAAGGAAGGTATTGGAATCATGCAAAAAATCGGGTAGTGAGTTTTTAGTGGATGAGCATGAATTAGGGTCCTTACAACTCATTTTTGATAGTTTCCCGATGATGTCTGTATGTATGTGTGTGTGTGCGTGTGTGTGTATGTGTGTGGTTCGGGCCGATGCCGTCTGTCGGATAACTCAAATACAAATTACCCAAAAATTTTGATATTTGGTATTTTTCAATTGTATACGAATAGGAAGACCTCATTAGATTTTGGTACAAATATCTTCACCGGAAGTGATATTTTTTGAAGATTGAAAAGATTAAGTGTCAAAATTTCTATAAATTTGGATAAATATAGTATTTATTTGTAATAAGAATAAGAGGAAAAGTTATTTGCAATTTACGTTATAAAAAAATTATCTTTATCTGGTAGCATTAAAGAACTGCAGTCAAATTTAAAAAATAAATTTATCAAATAAAACGTTGAAATCTTGTAATCCATGTTCCGTTGATTTTTGTTTCTGCATAAAAAATATTGACAGATGAGACGGGTGACAAGTTGGCATACTAGCGCTATATAAGTCATAAGTAAGCTATTAAAAATGTAGTAACTGAACGGAGGATTGCTTCAACACAGAAGAGTTTTCGTGTGAATGAATCTTTTGATTCAGGTGATACTAATTTCTGTGTTTGAATATTTTAGATTGGGTTGATTACAAGTAAATCAATTAAATAATGATATTTCTATATAAAATGTAGATATCAACTTGATCTCAAATATCATTATTTAATTAATTTAGTTTCAGTACTAACTTTGCATTACATTTTTTTTTTCGTACGTACCTATATGAATGTGACATTGTGACAATGACAACCGCTGTGGAACTAACTCAAATAGTTATTGTTTTACGAACTACTGTTAAGCCTTATTCACATGAGCATTTAGTTTTAAGGTTTCCATTTATGTTTACGTTTAAGAATATTTAAATTCATGTAACTTACGAGCATCCGCACTAAAGTTTGAAACCTCTAAACTTTAATCTATGTTTACCACTTAGTAAAGCAATTTTAAGTTAATAATTATGTGAATGCTATGATTCTTAAACTTAAATAAATGTAAACCTTCAAACTAAATATGCGAATGAGGCTTTAAATTTTTTAAATTCATGATCATTGCACCCAATATTATTATATCCTTTCCTTCAGTTTTGTTACACAGTCTACGAGTCTAATAAATAATTAAAAACAAATAATTTACTATCAGTTAACTCTTTTTATCAAATTTAATCTTTTTTTAATCAAATTTAATCTTTTTTTATCAAATTTAATTTCGGAAACAATGATTGTTAGGTAAAAGCAGAAACATTGATTTTCCTGTTAGGTACATATAAGTATTTCAGTTTTACATTTTTTGGTATATTTAAATAGGTAGGTATAGGTAGTAGGTGCGTTTTAATCATTTATCATCTAAATTTGCTACACATTTCAAAAAATTTAAAAATAACACTATGAATAAGAGAACAGTGAATTAAGAATAATGTGACATTGAAGTGAGCCGTTCCATATTTCCTGATATACGCAGCTCATTTGCTCCCCTAGAAGGCGCCCATGACTTCTACTCCAGTGACGGACCTGGGGTCCTATTCTATTTCACTTATCAACGTTGATAACTTGGGTTGTCTTGATAACCCCCCACCATGTGTGACGTAGTAGCCAAGCGACTGTCGCTACGACTTATCTACCCTCGCTACGGTAGACTTGCGCGTTGCGTTGATTTTTGTTCGTTATGAGGTTAAAATATTTATTTTATAAATATAAAATACCAATAAATTATGGGTTCATTATATGTATTTAATATTTTTGATTAGTTTATTAAATAATTCAATTTACAAATTGTAGAAATAAGAAATTTAAATTTTTCTTGAAAAAATAATTTACTTTGAAAATCAAAAAAATGGCTTATTTTAAAACAAATAATACGTTTATGATAAGTGATAGGTAAAATGATGGTTTAGCAGTTTTTCTTGCCAAATTTCACAGTAAATGTAAAATCTCTATCAGTCGTTATCAACTGGAGGCCAAATATCCCTAACCCTTGATATAGTTACAAACGGAATGACGTCACGAAGTTATCAACTGAACTTCGCTAGCGACTGTCGCTATGAATTAGAATAGGTACCCTGGGGATATACAAGTATTAGATGGGCAACAAATGAAACTTTATAACTTTCATTTCAACCCTTGGAGACGATCTGCAAGGAAATTCTATTGGGGTAATTTAGATGAAAAGTTGACTGGGGAGGGTTTTTTGCTGAATAATGTGCCTGTCCTTTTAAAGGGGGTTCCTACTTTGTAATTAAAGTACGTACACTTATTTACTTTAATTTTACTGCTTTCGCGGCAGTTATTTTTATGTGATGCTTTTATTGGCGTAAAAATTAGCTGACGAGAGTCTTGGGTTTATTAAACAAAACATTTAACAGAAAATTAAAATTGTTTGTTTTTCTTTCTTCTTTTCACCTCTGTAAGTTGGTGGAATTGGAATCATGCGAAAAATCGGGTAGTGATATGATTGCTGAATGAATGCATGATTATTGGGTTACTGAAATTATGTAGCTATAGGTACCTATAACATTCTGACATCCAATATTAGATCTGATTATATTTTGGTGTTAATTGTGCAATCGGAAGTGGACGGTTTATTTGATGATCTAAACTGTTTTTCGGGAATATCTTAACAATTTATGGATAAATGGGAATTTTTGTTAAGAATGTATGTATAACAATGTGTGTATACCTATATATTAAATCTGCAATCTGTAGGTACCTACTTATGTCTTTAGGATCGAATGTTTGAAACTAGGAGTCGATATTTTTATCCGTTCGTAAGTTACAGCTGTTTTTGCGTCAGGAAACTATGTTATGGCATGATTTATTTAGCTTTGTATATTATCAAAATATATTTTCTTGAGTTTCTTGAAAAATGTTCCCTTATATAAAAATGGCATAGTATCTTTTTGTAGGAAATTTTATACCCTTAAATATTGATAATGGCAATATTATTTAACCATAAAACTTACAGTTAACGATTTATACTTGAAAAACAGTTTTTGTGACATTTGACCCACCGTAAATTTTTTAGCGGTATTCGGATTGATGAGGACTTTTCAGAGGGTTCTCGGTGTATAGAAAAATCCAGCTTTTGTTTTGTTTTGTTTACCTTGACTGGATTTCATAGGAATAAGACGAAAATTCGTACATCGCGAAGTTCTCCAGTTATTTGAAAACATAGGTAATCTATTATAAAATGTCATTCCGCACGTACACTTCATGTCTATGTGAAAGAACAATTGAACAATATTTTTTTATTTCACGTTGCCCTTTCTATTTTTTGTTCTCAAAAACATGGCTAAATTGAATCAAAATAGTCCCCTTGTTTAGAAATTGAAGTTGACAGATATTTTTTGTTATTGTATGTTTTTTGTCATTCTATAAAATATGGATCATTTCAGAAAGTTTATAGGTTTGTCTTAATTGAAATTTTGTCTTAACTTGAATTATGTATTTGCTATTTTACAGACGGATAAGTTGCATTTAATAAGATATTAATAAAAACATATTTTTCTGAAATGTGGTCGTATAATGATTCGGTTTAACTTTCAAGAATCTGATTTTTCTTAACTGAAAATCATTATCCTGTTAACGCCCAACATTTTGAAACTAACATTTTTTGTTAATTGTTACATAATTGTATTAAATATGACTAAAATAAGATATCAAAATTGTAATTACAACCCCCTGTTTTTTTAATATAGATCTTATTTAATTTATGTTATTTTGTTATGAAAAACAATTGTATTAAAATATGGTTGTAAAATTATTACCGTCGAACACGAATCTTGAAACTAAGTTGCATGCGTAAACGCATTTGAAGATATCACAACTTTGTGATGATTTGTATACACGTAGGTATATATACCCAGATATATGAGATCACCGAATAAATGTTTGAATTACTACTTACTGTTATTAACTGTACCTTTATAAACATAGGTATATAATATTGCATTATTATTTGTTCTAATTTTATTTATAATATTATCCATTTTCTATAAAGTTGTCTGTGTGCATGAATTGGACAGTTCTATGATTATTAAAATTTGTTTAAATAAATAAGTTCAAATTTTCATATTTTTATTATACCACCTACAAGATTAAATAATGGATTATTATGAATAAAATTTCAAATAAGTTATTCAAAATATATAAAAAAAAATATTTAAACTCTCAGTCTCATAATGAGATCGCTGCGGGCGTTAATGGGTTATGATATTTCTCGCAGTTGATTGTCATTATGGGTGTAAAAAAATCAAAATTTAAAAAAATCTAAAATCACAAAAATGTTTAAAATTGCATCAAATGATAGGTACACATTTGTTGTTATCATAAAAATGTTATAATTATATTGAGTTTGATATCAAATTTAAAGTCTCCATAAGGGCTAATGTAAAAAATCATTCAAAATGACGACTTACCATTAGCAATTATTGTTTTACTCAATAAAATTATAGAATCATAGCGAGTTTAAGTCAAGTTAAAGATCTAGATGTGAGCTAATTTATAAAAATGTTTAATATGGCGAAAAACATTTGAAATTTGTTATATCATAAAAATGTTATAGTTATAAATTCAGTTTGATATCATAATTACAGGTCTCGATAAGAGATGATGTAAAAATGATTCCAAATCACGACTTACGATTAGCATTTCTTTTGACGAACAATGAACAAATGATTTATGTAGCACTATCAAGATCAACAGCAAAGAAATTCGACAATCACAAAAGTTATACCAAAAGGAAATTTTTCAAATTGATTAATATACTTTATTTAGTCCTGTTTAAAACAAGAAACTTGCCTCATATTTAAATATTAAATGACATGATCACATGACCTAGAAAATACCGGAAACTAAAATATTTATCTAACAAAACTAATCAAAAAATTGTAATTAAATTGTATCTATCTAACATTAAATGTGAAATTGATTGAAGCGATACCTACCAACAATAAAAATAGAATAATGCCTAAAATAAAATTATAATACACAAACATATATTTTGAATCTTTTGAAATGAGAATAATGATACTCCGTCAAATTATAAGGCTTGCATTATAATTAAATTAAAATTAGATATTGACTAAAATCATAAATGCATCAATTTAAAAATGATAACAATATCAGTTTTTATCAGTTTTAAAATGTCGCCTATAATAAAAGTTTAGGATATAATAAATTAGTACCATTTTGTTTACTTAATATGGCGGTATTGTACATTTTTCTCATGTTAAGTATTGAAGGAATCATAGCATTAGTAAGTAAACTTATGTAACTAAATAATTATTTATAGCTTACTTATTTTAATTTGTTTATAATATAATGTAGCATGATATGGTCAATATCACAAATCGAAGGTACGAATCCTTCAATTTACCTGCACAAAAATCTTCTTTCTAATTTCTTTCTCTAGTAACAACCATGATGTATATAAATTTTGTTTTGTTTTTATTTAGTTATTACTTACTACGTATTTAAATTTTGAACCTAATATTAAATGTATAAATAAAATATTATTAGTTACATTTTCTTCAGGAAAGTTATAAACTAGTCCTTGAACGGGTGGTCCATACTAATTACATCAATGAAGTAATGATCGGGGACTTTAAATTATTTAAAGTGAACCGAACGACTATTGCTTTAAATATGACCTATGATGTATTGCAAGATGTAACATATAGTAAAGACGATATTGTAAGTATTAACCTATTAATATTTATCAATTTCTTTAAAGAAATTAATGAAAATACGAGTATACATAGATGGAAGTCCAAACTTATGAATTCCTTAATAATCAATACAAACCATTCGCGGTCAACTTTAGAAGAGTTTACTGTGAATTTTTGAAAGCAGAATACAAAATGTTATTTGGAAGAGATTGTCCCAATCTAATACCCACAAAATGTCCAGTAAAAAAGGTTTGAAATCAAAACATTGTACTTAATGTAAGTTATTTAGCTCTTGTTTGTTTTTGTAGGGTTTTTATTACGCTTACAACTACATCCCACCCGCATCTAGATTTGTTAATATGCCTTTCAACAGGATGAAATATGAACAAAGATTTTACAGATCTGAAGTATTGCATTACAAAGTGGAAGTTTTTGTATTATTTGATCGAGATGTCGTATATAGAGAAAATTTTAATGAATAATGCTATAATGAAGAACGAATTTCATAATAGTCATTATATTTTGGATCACAATACGCAGCGGAGTATTCCAACCCTTCAAACAAAATAATTGACTATTATGGAATTATTTCTTTATACTATTTTTGTCTATTGTATGCAACACGTAAGAAATCTTGGTATACCTTACTTATGTGTTCACTAGAGTGCGGATTATATGCAGTTAAATGTGATTGAAATACGCATGCAATATGCAATGAAATAAGCCAAAATATGCCCAATATATGCGCAAAATAAAATAAATATGCAATATTTTACAAATATATGCAGATATGCAACTTAATTAATATGCAATATTTTACAAATATATGCAGATATGCAACTTAATTTTATTCATTTTAACTAAAATTTTATTTTATAAAACAGAAAAATAAACTTCTGGTATACAAATAAATGTAAATGAACACATTTTTCAGAGGAGCAACATGCATTACTTGAGCCACTGTTTACATATTCTGCAACGTAACATAAAATAATATTGAGTTCGGTGGTAACAAATTTGAGCAAATATTAACGATATAGCGAATATAAATTTTATACCACAATTTTAAATTTAAATCTTTGTTTAATAGGTATAAAATATGCAGTCATATGCATTTATAATAAAAATATGTAAAAAATATTGATAAGCATATATGCAAAAAATTTACACCATATTTAGATCTATTTTTGTATGAAATGCAAACATTTAGAAAGAAAATACGAATATGCACAATAATACAATATATGCAAATGTATCTCACTCTAGTGTTCACATACGTAAGGTAACTACCACTAAAATAATATATAAGTACTAACTGGAAAACTCACTATAATTATATAGGTACCAATATTTACACGAATTGCCAAGGGTGAATTGAATTATATATTTTTAAAATGTCTAATTTACATTTTATTATATCTAAATAAAAATAAATAGTAATTTTAACCATTTTTATTATTAAAGTATTTTTCCCAGGAGGCCTGCTTTAGTATGTCCAGAATCATCAATATTAACCAGAATATTCACATCCAGAATCAGAAGAATTTAAATTTATAATTATTATTATATGACTTGACAAATTAAAAGCATGACAATACCTCCTATCTGACATATATACCAAAATCGGGTTTTTGGCATGTACATCATGTCCTGCAGAAACCTCCTATCTTTAAAAAAATTATATAAGTGCCAGGTAACATTTTAAAATCAACTACACTACTACTACTACACATAACTCCCAGCACTTACAAAGAATTAAATCAGAATTGACTATTATTAACAAAACATTAGAATTGTTTTTACGTAAACTGCTCTTGGCAAAAGCACGTAGCAACCAATAGAATAACAAGAATCTATCTGTCAAAATTCTTTCGTTATTTCAAACAGGATATAACTTTATGATTTTTTAAATATTTGCTTTATATTAATAGAGGAAATAGATTATTTTATTATTATGATTATGTTAAAAGTTAAGAACGGTTAAATTGGTAATTGATATTATTAATTTACTTTTCGATCTTGAACGAAAAATTAACATTTCGTTTTCGTTATTGTTCTTTTAAATTTCGATTAATTTCTTTTCGTTTTTAGGTTTTGATTTAATCACAAGAATTTGCAAAGATAACTTATATAAGTATCATATTTTATTATAAGGTATTTTTAACGTAGGTGTGGATATCAAATATTTTTTTAAAATTAGTTATTTTTATAAATTACTGATTATACCTATTGCGCTAACTTTTAATAACCCGAAAATGTCTAATAATAATCACATTGTTATTTACATTCTTAGACTGGCAATACAAAATAAACTAATAGGTAGGTACTAGCGTCAGGCCCCGCTACGCGGGCCTTCGGCTAGGTCGCGCTACCGCGCGACAAGGGTGGTTCGCCCGCTTCGCGGGCTCAAGCTCCCCGGACCCTGAATGTGGGACGATTCGGCACTTCGTGCCTCAATTATAACGATTTTAACATTTAGACTCTACCGCTGCCGCGCGACAAAGAGGATTCGCCCGCTTCGCGGGCTCACGCTCGGCGGACCCTGAATGTGGGACAATTCGGCACTTCGTGCCTCAATTGTAATACTAGGTCCCGCTGCCGCGGGACAAAGAGGATCGCCCCTCTTCGCGGGGCTCAAGCTACGTGGATCCTGAATGTAGGAGAATTCGGCACTTCGTGCCTCACATAAATCCACTTTTGCATTTAGACTTACCATTTGAATAAGTTTTTTCTGACGTCTTTTGATGTGATTATCGGAATATACCAAGTAGGTAGTCATTAGTGTTTTAAAAAGAAAATAACAAAATTATGTGAAAACTAAAAAAAGACTTTTTGTCCGACTAAAAACAAAAGCCAAATTGTCGAAAGTAATTTTAATGCATACTGTAGATTTTTTGTCCTTATTAAGACCTTTAATTTGATATCAATCGTGATATAGTTTAAAAAATATTCAGAAAAAACAAATTCCGCTCACCGAGTGCAATTTAAATTTTTTCTTAGTAAACAGCCATAATTTTGGAAAACATTGGGCGATAAGTTTGATACCAATCATATTTATATTAAATTTATATTGAAATACAAATGCTGATCATTGAAGCCATATTTTGACCCCTTGGTGCTAATTAATACCATATATACTTTTGTAAAAACAGATTTGATACTTGATACAAGTGCAATAACAATGTAGATCATCTCTAGTCCGCGTCGTGTCTCGTGCTTGTCCAGTTGTTAGTTAGTGGGCGTATCCAGGATAAATATCCCAGTAGGGCGGATTGGGCAGGACAAACTCAAACTCAACCCAAACTCAAGTACAATAGATAAAAATCCCGATTATCGGACACCATTTTTAACACGTTTGTTAAATTTGTATATTAATTTGACATTTAAAACTTTCCGTAAAATACTGAGAAATAGTATTATCCACGGATATTGGATATAGATACCTAATTTTAATTGAATATTTACACTTGGGTCAAAATATATTACTATAAATATTACAGTAATAAATAAAAATATGATTCAACTTCACAGTGCATTGTTAAATTGAATAAAAATTTTCAAAAAATAGATTACAAATTTATACAAAACCATGTAAACATAATGCGTGCTCCATCTTTAAATACTCAATAAAATTTTCAAAATATTTCTACCTTATCAAATATAAAAGATAAATCCAAATAAAATTTCAAATTGGAAACGTCAAATCTGACACTAGACAAAAAAATCATTTTTATCAAAAAGAAAACAAAAATTCCATGGCATGCTCCCATTTGCGTTCCGTGCATTTTTCAGTTTTTTCTTAATAACTTTCTTAATATACCCAATATTGGGTTGAAACATATATAGAAATATAGTCAAATTCATTCTCTACCTATATGTCAAATGAAAAAAACAATCGAATAACGTATAATGCCCGTATCCAAGGACTCAAAAAAATCACGGTTTTTCAACTCCCCTGTGACTACCACGCCATCTACAATATTCATATACCCAAAAGGCACTACTTCACATGAACCTCTATCAAATAAAAAAAAGTTCATAAAAATCGGTTGAACCGTTTAGGCTGTAGGCGATTCTAAAAACGGTTGCTAAGCTGCTGAAAATATAGTGATACCTAGCCTTTTAGTATATAAGAATAACTAATTTATTTCTCCAAAAAGAGACGTTGCCTCAAACTTCTCTGCTACGATATGATACTGTTCACTTTTATGGATATTATTTTTGCACATTTAATTTGTCTGAATATAAAACACAAATTTACTCATGTCTTACACAGATCATTAACTAATAAACAAATACAAAGTTTTGTTAGTTCTGAAGAAAGCATTGCTAATTTGTTATTATTGACAGCATTTATAAAGTTTCAAATTCTGCATCTACATTGTCTTTATTTTGCAAAATTCACTCTGAAGCCATTTCCCCAAAACACCTAACATATCTAAGTACTTGTCCAATCTAAACGTTTACTCTACGTGCAGTGCAGACAAAATTCAAACAAACTTCATCTCCGTGTTTGAATTCCTCGATCGCCAACACAAAAACTGCCATTCTTTCCTCAAGTCTAGAATCTAGAGTCAGCATTCAGAATTCAGCATTATAGGGTGAGATCCTGAGCTCTCAGTTCTCTGTGTTACATGCACATCACGGCGAAATCATATCGATTTTAAGGGCGGAACGATGTACCCGAGCGTGAATTGTTTTTGTGACAAGAGAGTGATATTCTGTTCCTGTTCTGTAGCTTAGGATATTCGCGCTTTGCTGTTGCCATGCGACAGAATTTTGTTTTTTATTTTGCGTTGAGTGTTGCTAAGGTGTTGGGAAAATTTGATTTTTGCACATTGCACCTGACATGTGATTTAGAGGGATCAACCATGATTCTGACTATATTATAGATTCAAGAAGTTGTTTGAAAATGAGATGTTATTTTTAGAGTTTAATAAAAACCAGTGATTTTTTTGCGTAGAGGAACACATAATGGTTTACGTATTCATTTTACATTTCTACAATGTAGATTTTTAAGAATATCTATAGGAATCGAAGCATTACAGGCTATGTTTTCCAAGAGGACAGCTTTTTTCTGCTCTCTAATGTAGTCCAGTAACCTAGTACATCGTAAGTTGCATCAAGTGGTGGTAGTAGGGTTTCTATTTTTTCTTGTATAGGATGTGACTGAGATGCAAAATCCAAGTTTTCGACCTCGGCAACCCTCCGGAACACTTTTGAATATCTCAAAAACTGCTAAATTTTTGCACTTTTTTCGGATTCTTACCATTTTGACTATGAAGGAGCACGATTTCGACAAAAACTATTCTATACATTTTTAAATTGTCTACAATCTAAGACCAGAATGGGCTCGGTAGCCCTAATAGTTTCCGAGATACAGCTTTTCAAAGTTTGGTAAATTTTCCAAACTTGAAAATTTTAAGCTAGTTTTCATGATACACAAAAAACGGCTGTAACTTTCCAACGGATAAAAGTATCGCCCTCCGGTTTCAAGCATTCAATTCCACAGATTTTTATCTATTATTATCACACAAATTTTTTTGTTTTTAGTTTGACATAATCTGTCAGAAATAAGAATTAGGCGTAAAGTTAAAAGTTGACCAATTTCAATTTCGCTTATTCCTAATTCTTATTTATTATTTCTTATTCTAATTCTTTATTATTTAAGGTAAAATTAGAACAATTTTATTCGCAGTCAGGTTTTGAAAACTTTAAGCTAGTGTGCAATATTCGCGACAAGTTTCTGAAAATTTTCACCTATAACTCATTTTAACTAAGAAAAAAAAACGTTGGGGAAGATAGGATGATAAAATTCATGAATCTCATTGGTCGAGATGAGAGTTACATCAAGTACTACATTATTCTATAGATGACAGCTTTATTCATAAAACATTACAATACCTTATATAAGTTTGCGCCAAGTATTGAACTAATAAAATGTGTGAGTGTAAAACGGACTGCATTCGTAGTACCATCTGTTTTTTTCTTAGCTAAAATGAGATATAGTGTGCAATAACCGACAATCGTTTGTTTTGATCGGGCCAAATATTTAAAATCTTGTTGCTTCATTGGTTATTAAATAGTTCATGTGTACGTCATTAATTATTATATTGCTCATGATAATAATTACGAATTGAAAAGTGTAAAAATAAATAATTAATCATTATTTCTTAATGATAGCCCGTAACTTATGAGTACCTTTTGCAACTACTTTTCATGTATTCGCAAATCAGTAACTACTACAGAGAATATATTTTGTGCAGATAAATGTATTGTCTTTTTGTCTTTAGCCGTTTACGAACTTGAGTTGATCATTAATTAAAATATGGAATGAAAAATGTATAAATTAATGAGATGCTTAGGAGAGCATTAAAGCTTTTAAAATAAATTACTGTTTTCAATTTCCTAATTGATATTGAAAAAAATAGTCTCATCTTTTAAAGTAAAATTAAATGTACAAACATTCTTTATGATATCTGTAAACTAAAATCATTAGGATAAATTTAATATTTTCAATTTTTGTTGCTACTATTGAGAAGATAGTATTACTAAAATGCAAACAGGTTATTAATCGTTAATATTAATTATTTATACTGTCAAAATGTGATATTTTACAAATATTTAACACCCAATAATATTGTAAAATATTTTAATTAAAATTGTATTCATTAAATAAATTTCAGGTTATTATAAAACAAAAAGCAAATAAAACCAATTACAAAGAATAAGCAGCTTAAATCACCTACCCATCAATTTAATTAGGAATTTTTAAAATTATTGCTAACAATAATAAGTAGTTATTTACTTACTTCAAAGTAAGGAATTACCCACGAGAGAAATTTTTACTCACGAGGCCGAAACGTAAGTGCGATAATTTTCTCGAGTGGGTCATTCTTTTTTGCCCACGTGTGAAGTATAACGTTTTATCCAACACCTCTTAATAACTGCTTAAATATTTAAAAAATATTAAGTTCCAACTACCGTTACTATGGTGAATCCCAACAAGCAAAGTAACAATTTATCCACAAGTGGGTATAATTTTGATCAAACCTCTTGTGGGCAATCTTTTACTTTGCTTGTTTAGTTATGATGCTTTTATTAAGAGGTGTTGGATAAAAGTATTTTATCTACGACCATTGAATAATACATTCATTTTATTTATATAGGTAACTTTAGTACATAGTCTAGTCATAAATTCTGTCCACCAGTTGACAGCAAATAACTTGAGAACGAAAAGAGCTAGGAAAAAATTAAAAACACCACTGAAATCTGTGAATCAATACCTTTTAAATCATGTATAATTTATTCAAAATGTCTGCCTTTAGCTTCTACACATGGCTTTAATCGTGGAATAAACTCGTCGATAGATGTACGCAAGATGTCTAGAGGAAATTCTGTGACAGCTTTTTTCAGAGATGCCTTTAAGGACTCCACGTTGTGGTGAGCTTTCGAACACGCTTTTTCTTCCAACACTGATCATAGTTTATAGTCAAGTGGGTTCAAATCAGTACTTCCTGACGACCAGTCTTCAGCACTAATAAACGCCGGAACGTTGTCCTCCAGCCATTTTTGTGTCGTTTTCGCCTTATGCCCGGGAGCGGAATCCTGCTGGAATACCCAAGGCTTGTTTTCGAATAATGTCGAATTTAGGGGTTTAACCACGTCCATCAGCATCTCTTGATAAACTTTTGCCGGGTTTTAACCCATTTTTCTTAAAAATGAATAGCGGAGGCACCGTGATACGAAATGCCCCACCAAACCATTACTGAAGCGGGATGGTGACCTCTCTGGAGCCTCGGAACCTTCTCCTTGGCTTCATAAGAGCTTCTAGCGTAGACACGATCGTTCTGCTTGTTATAAGTCTCTTCCACTGTAAAAAAAGCTGTAGCAGAATTTCCTCTAGATATCTTGCGTACAACTATCGACGAGTTTATTCCACGATTAAAGCCATGTGGCATGTGTAGAAGCTAAAGGCGGACATTTTGAATACATTATACATGATTTAAAAGGTATTGATTCACTGATTTCAGTGGCGTTTTTATTTTTTTCCTAGCTCTTTTCATTCTCAAGATATTTGCTTTCAACTGGTGGACAGTATTTATGGCTAGACTGTGTAAGATAAACCCCTCCATAAGATACACTATTGTATTATGAATTCAAATTCAACAGTATTGCATTATGAGTCCATTATTCAATACAACTGTCATCACACCAAAATTTTAATGAATAAAAATTTGTAAAGAAATATTTTACTTAAAAGATTAAACGTCGTATTTGACTCGCACATAATGACTATAATGGGCTACTTGCATGATAATTAATTTTTATTAAATATTTTTAAAGAAGAGATCATAACTTGGGACACCTTATTTATTATTTTGAATTAATTAATTAATTTGAATATTACTATGTCACGTAGAGCAAGCTGGAAGCGTAATGACTGACCGTCAGCCATAACAACGACTCAACTAGTAAAAGCCCCGCTTGTGCGGCAGGCTTAAACGGCCAACCACATATTACATTCTTAATATGCTTCCCTCCTCCTGTTCAAAATGATGACGTCACAGAGAATATTCTTTCTCAATTTATTAAAAAAACATTTTTTTTTAAATATAATTTATATTTTTACATTTTTCGACCTAACATTAGGTACATAAGTAATAGAAATCTCATTTTCTATACCATGCAAGTAGCCCATTCAGTCGGACGATTATACACTCGCCTTCAGCTTGTGCATAAACTTTCATCCTCTTGAATTATATCCTACATTATGTGCTCTTTAAATAATATACTATTATGAATTTACAATAATCAAATGATTATACGCAGCAAATTTGTTACCATTAGCATTGTTATAATTTTTAAAATGGCTGTTGTGGGTCGATATTTAGTATGACAATATTATACTGAATTTAAAACAGTATAGCATTACTTATATTAATATATAAATAAGTATCCAGTAACATTTTTCCATTTACTGTTTTACCCATACTATATATTTCTCAATGTATGATTTACCGTAATTTACACAAGATTTAGTTTTAGTTCTTATTTTTTATAAGAATGTTTTAAATACGGAATACGACAGTGACATACCTACATTTATAAATTACCATCCTGTGCACACCACTGATTATGATTATAATAATAGAATTGAAGCAAAATTCACAAATGTTTTGATAAGTGAATTGTAATGTTTGATGGAATTATAATGGAAGCTTTGTTTGTAAATCTGTAAATGGGATTGATCTCATTGGTTTCCAGTTTCCGATAACAGGTACAAAGTTCGCATCGAAAGCCCTAAGGGTTATTGTACCTCGACACCGGTAGATAAACATTTTTTTGTGGCAAATGATTTTTTTGGAAGACACTCTTTGCTACAGTGCTTTTTGTTCCCTTTTGCCGTGAGAACTTCATTTGTTTGAGTACCATTTTTATTGTGTTATTTTTTAAAGCGATACCTTTTGTTATCAGCCCTTAAGTAGGTTTTTTACACAAACTGGTCAAATTTTATGAAATTGTGTTCACAATAGAATAGAACAGAATTCCTGACAGAAAATCTCGGTTATTGGTTAAATTATTCTACCTGCTGCAAACGGGGTTTAAATTTAGATAGTCACGTCTATCCTAAAATAAATTGGGAAAATTTATAAAATATTGAAATAATTTCTAGTACAAAAATGTTTTTGATTTATAACGAATAAATAAAAAGCAACCCCTATATCACATTTATTTAGGAATAAAGAAACGAAATTCAGAAAGATGTGAAATATTTTAAGAAATAAGTATCTATACTAAATCATTCATTTATATTTATAGGATTATTCATAATATTGAACTGCATTGCATTAATTTTTCATTTAATTGTATATTGTTTCTTTAGGCATGTGCCAGATTTAATTGTGAATTTGGCAGTCAAATCTTTGAGAAACTGAAGCCACATTCACAGTCCGAAATTCCTAGAATACTAGAATATAGGAAGCTTAGCTGCATGCTTCTTGTTTTTTTTAAAAATTTTCTTGCCATTTATAGTGACCGAAAAAAATCATAACAAATAATGACAAAAAAACCGCAAAAAACGTCATTTTAAAATATTTTTACTTCAAATTTCTAGGCCAAAGACAAAAAATAAAAATATATAGAAGCATTAAGACATCCTTTGTTAATACACTAATAATAATTAAAGTAAACGTGGGAGGCGTACACCTCTGTAACGCTGTCAAATTTTGGGGTAGACGAACATCTCAAGGCGTACGTCTACCCTCAAATTTTACAACGTTACACAGAGAAAAAGGTTTCTTTAAGTAAAATACAATATGCTTAATAACAAAGAAATTATTCTTTTAAATAGTGGCAAATAAATATGATTTTGATGGTAAGAAATATTTGTTTTGAATTTATATATTTGATTTAAATGATAGAAGTATTTGAAAGAAACATTTCATTATTACAATCAAATATTACCAGATATATTACCACCAAACTTAAAGTTATTTGAATAAAAGAAATCAATTGTTACACTCAAATATTTCAGATGTATTACAGTCAAACAATTTTTTTTTCAATTAAAACGAACATTTATTTCATGAAAATTAATATGTTTATTTAACTCTAACATGGTCTTATTTAACTCAAACATGTAATTCAGTCGTTTTAAAAAATAAATTTGTTTACTTGAAAAAATTAATAATTTGGTTTAAATATAATTATTTATTTATTTCAAATACAAATTAATTTGTCACTTCTCCAACTTAAGTTTTTAAAAACTTTTTATTTCCTCTTTACAAGATATTAGCTCTTTGAAATAACATAACAGACTGACTAAATTCTACATTATTACATTTTTATAAACTAAGTACATTTCATGTGTTGGCGAAATGCGATGCCCGTCGTGGGAACGTCATGTTCGCTGGTATTCCGCTGACCGGGGTGGTTCACGTGAGGTAACACCTCCCTCCTTAAGAAGAAACTCTAGGGTGGAACGACTTGAGTTTCGTCGACCGCCTTCGGGGTTGTGGGTGCCCTTGATTTTGGATTCTGTAAAATTTTTGCTTTGATTAATTTTGCAATAAAGTAAAATATTATTATTGCAGTGAAGATGGCGATGTATGTTGTAAGTCCAATTGAGTAATTGATGTGGAGATTGATTGGATCGATAGGCGCTTCTTCCATTTCTTGGAGTTGAATTTGATGTAATTTGTCCAGTGATAATTTGTCCAATTTCAATTCTTCGACCTCTGCTCGAGATGAGTTTCGCATGTTGATTTTTTCTAAGTTTAGTGGGTGTCCGGGTATCGTCTTCTCTTTGTTTGAGTATACGTAGGAATTTGTTTTAAATTCACAATTAGGAGGAACGATAAGTAAATAGGTTCCTTGAATTGAAGCGATGGTAATTTGTTTGCAGGTGGTTTGAATTCTCTGTTGTTTTGGAAATATTCCGATGTAGTGGGCCTCGTTGATTTTTAAGATAATTTGTTGATTTATCTTAACTGGTACTTGTTGACAATTATTCGCTGTAGTTTCGGTTGATAAAATCGAAATCAGGCATTCTTGGTTCTTCTGTAGTGGTAGCAGATTTGTGCTTTTACACAAATATTCCGATGGTTGTAGATCGATGCATTCTTCGTTACTGTACTGATATGCATTGTTGCTTAATGATAGGTAAGTGGAAGGTGGAATGATAATTGATTGATTTTCATTGGGGATTGAAAATAGGTGATAGTGTTCGAAGGTGTCTGGGTGAACTAGAGGAAATTCTAGTGAAAACATTACTTTTTCATCGAAAATATGAACTTTGGTTTCTATAACGTTATAATATTTTGAAAGGTCGTTGACATTAGAAAACAGCAATTGTTTGTGATTGTAAATAGAGTATAACTCATTAACAATATCTTTCAGATCTCGGTGAGAAATAATGCTAGGGTGTGCGATTTTTAAATTTGCAAATGTTATTGCGTTTTCCATTTCAACAAGAAAGTTTAATAAAGAATCAAGATTTAGTTTAATTTGCTCTAGAATTTCGTGTGTCTCAGTGTACATAAAGAAACTGAAATTTGTTGAATTTATTGCTCGAACTAGTTCATTTGTTTTATTTTCAATAGAGTTTTGATGTCTAATAATTAAAGTCATTGTATCGTTAATATTTGACATAATTATCTTTGAAAGTGAAATTTGTTTGTTTAATTTAGCAACAATTTTATTTTGATTTGTTTGTAATTCCACAATGTTGTTATGAATTTCGTTAGCGTCATCGTTATCCATGTTACCAGTTATAATTTTTAGAATCGATCCTAAGGGATTGATTAAGCCACGTTTTTGACGTTTTTCAGGGTAAAATGAACTAATTTTGTTGTTAACAGTTTTAAGTTCGTATTCCAAATGTTTATAGTAATTATTTAGTGTGTGATAAATTTCTGGAGTTGCAGAATCTATTACAGCTTTTAATTGCGAATAGTTCTCGTTTATTAAATTGATTTCATTTTTTATTGGTTTTAAGTCGATGTAATGCAGGAATGTGTGGGAAGAGGTTTTAATTTTTGCATATCCTAATTTAAATGGAAGGACTCCGGGATTAGTCGCTAAGTTCAGTATTTGTACTGTTTGCGTCTTCGTTAGGTGAAGGGTCGCAAGTCTGTCTAATATGTCAGTAATATTTGGAATTGGGTAGCGGTCATCTGTAGTTTTCTCGTTTATCTTGCGATAATCGACTACAATGCGCCATTTTTGTTTGCCGGAGGCATCAACCTTTTTTGGAACTATCCAAATAGGCGATGACCAGGGTGAATCGCTTGGTCGAATTATACCCTGCTGTAACATTTTGTTAATTTGTCTTTCTACTTCTGGTTTGTGTATGAAAGGGTACCTATAAGATTTTGTGTAAACTGGAATTTCGTCGGTGGTTGTGATTCTGTGTTTAATTTGATTTGTAAATGTCAATGGTGTGCCTTCGCGATAAAAAATGTCAGAATAAGATTTAACTAATTTTTCGATTTGTTTTTTCTCTTCTAAATTTGTGTGTTCGGTCCGAATTAATTTAGTTATGTCAGATTTATCTAATTCTTCGTTAATTTCATCATAAATTTCTGCGGTCAGTAAATCAAATTCCGTGTTATTAAATGAATTCGCATTAATAGGTTTGTACAAATTAATTTCTTGAGCTTTATCTGTTGTGTTATAAATGTCAACTGCTGCATAGCCATTATGACATGTTGTTATGCATTCTCTTATCAAACAATTTGAAACCTGAGTTTGTGGTATTAAAATATCTCCGTCGTCAACATTTACTGGAATATTGAGTGTTTCCAAAGTGTGAGGGTCTATTCGTGCGAAAAATAATAATTTTTTCTTTGCATCGTAATGTGATAATTTTAATGAAGTATTTGGTGTATGCAGAATTGAATGTTTTATATCTAACTGAACATTTAAATCTTTTAAAGTATCATAACCAATTAAGCCGTCAAAGAAATGATGAAATTTAAAAAGATAAAATTTAATATTTTTATTATCATTAAATTCTGGAAATGCTGGTATCTCTACACAAGTATCTCTTTTAGTTGTTTGAAAAATTGATGAGATAGTAAATTCTTCTTTCTGAATGTTATCTTTAAAATATTTTTCTGCAATGTCAGGATTTAAAAATGATTTTGTCGCACCAGTATCAATTAATAATTTTAGAGGTGGATTCGAAATTTTGATGTAAGGCAAATCTTTTTTATCGTAAATTGAATGTAGTTCTATGTTTGGTTTGTTGTTTGGCTGAGTTCGTGAAAATTTTGTTCGTCATCACCTGGTGGTGTTTGTTCATAAGTATTTTCATCACAAATTTCGGTTACGTAATAATTTTCGCTTTGGTGGTTATAGTCTGTATAGTCAGTGTCATAATTTTCAAAGTTACTACATTCGTCTTGTTCGTAATACTGATTTTGATTTGGGTGTTCCTGCTCTACATGAAACAGTTCTTCGGAAATGAAATTTGGTTGTCTCGTTTGTTGAAATTGGGGTCTATTAAAAGAAGTACCGGGTTTTGGGAAAGTTCCGTGTGATATGCCGCTCATTGGGGTTTGTTTAGGAAAAGTTCCGTGTGAAATTCCACTCATAGGGGTTGGTCTAGGTTGAATAGCACGATTATTTTGATTTTGAGGTTTCCAAACATTTACTGGGTTATTTCTTTGTTTATTTCCGAAAACTTGCTGATTTGTGAAAAATCTTTGTGGTCTTAGTGTGAAACGTGGTTGTAAATTAATGGGGTTACTTGGAAACGGTTGGTGTTGGTTGTTAAATCGTGGTGGTGGTTGTGGAGAAAAGAATTGCGGTTTTTGATTCGGAAAATTAGTAATCGGTCTTAAATTTTGTGTTTTATTATTTTTTTCAAAATTTGGTCTTTGTAAGTGTCGGATATTATTTTCTGAAATGATAAACTGTCTAGCTTCTGCTAGCGTGTTGGGTTTCATTGCTCGGATCGTTGAACCAAGAGGTTCTTTTAAACCAGCTAAAAACATTTTCAAAGCGTGTGTATTATAAAAATTCTTTTTGACTGTTTTAATTGCAGCTGTATTTTCGTGAATATCAAGATAATTATGCAATGCACTAAGATTTGATAGCACTCTTGAATAAAATATTAGTGAATTTTCACTGTCTTTTTGTCTCAATTGATCTAAATCGAACAATAATCCGTTCTCGTCACGTTGATCGCCAAAATGTGCGATTAACGCCGCTTTAACAGATCTCCAGTCCTTGGCTGTACACGTGGAGTACACTTCGCGTGCAGGTCCAACAAGTTTAGCATAAATTCCATAAATTATTGTAAGATTTTGAACACAATTTAAATTTTGAGGGGTGTCGTCCCAATAATTATTAATTAAAGTATTTGCTACGTCTAAAAATGCGGAAAGTTCTACTGGATTTCCGTCGAATTTAGGCACTATGTCTAACAATTTTGTTTCAAAAACTGGCATGATTAAACAATTGTTGTTTTCTATTCTTTCGTTAGTTTCTCCTTCGTTAATTTCTAATGTTGAAAAAATTAAGCTTAAATGAGTGTCTTCTAAACTAAAGCTGTAATCTAAATCTAACTCGTTTTCACTATTTTCCTCTATGGAAATGGATGAACGCGAGGAATCTGTCATGTAATCAGGGGAATGTGGAAGGATAAGCAACTTACAGTATCAATACGGTGATCTTCATTTGATGTCCGTGTTGACTTCTTGTTGATGAATTTTTCGATGCCGATGAGGAATTCTCGGTGAATTGTCGTCGGGTTCGTTCTTCTGATTAACAGTTGAAACTGAAGAATTTTTCACTGTGAAACTTCTTTCAGAATCCTACACTAGACTGCGCCAATTAATTTGTCACTTCTCCAACTTAAGTTTTTAAAAACTTTTTATTTCCTCTTTACAAGATATTAGCTCTTTGAAATAACATAACAGACTGACTAAATTCTACATTATTACATTTTTATAAACTAAGTACATTTCATGTGTTGGCGAAATGCGATGCCCGTCGTGGGAACGTCATGTTCGCTGGTATTCCGCTGACCGGGGTGGTTCACGTGAGGTAACATACACTTATAAAATATATTTATTATAATAAATACCTCCATATAATATATTAAACAATATAAAAAATAGATTGAGGGTTTCCAGGGCGATTTTCCAATCCGTGATCGTCCCCTTGGTGCGGTATTAAATGCGATAGCAAACTGATTTGTATTTACAGTCTTGTATCTAAATAAAATGGAAAAATAATTTTAAAAATGTAATCACACCTAAAATATTTGAACTACCTACATTACTTTCTGGAATATTCTCCTCTAATAACTGCATATAAGTGTCCAGACGTTTATCGGCATTTAAGTTCTGGCGACGTAAATCATAATTTAAAAAAAAAAAAGTTGTCCAATTGTCGAAAGTTAAAAGTCTATTCGGATATAATTCGTCCAAATCTAATTCAACCTGCAATATAAATTAATTATAACAGAATCCACTTTTATTCAAAATATTGGTTGGTCATCCTTAATTGCGAGTTAATACTAATAGTCTTACCAATGCGTGTTCGTTTTTTAGTTTAAGGCTTGGCCATTCATTAATAAAATCGCTCACATTGGCTGCATTACTTGTCTTACGTAACATTAGCGTTTGTTTCCATTTTACGACAATTTTCTCCCATGGTTCACTGGCGGGTGTCTAACCACTGTTTTATTTCTTTTGCATCACCTGAAATTTATAAACATTTATGTAATTAAACAATTTGAATATATAATAATATATAATTTATTTTGCAATAATACCTGAAATTTCACTTGATACTGTATCTGATGAACTTGTTTTTGTTTTAATCAATCCTGCTTCTCTCAACTTAGTTCGACTATTTCTGTATTTGTCTATTAGCTTCCCTTTAGCCAATCCAGGTTTACCAAGTTTTGAGCAAATTTTTAGTACTGGTGCAATATAGTAAATTTCTTTCTTTTCGTTTAGAACATGTTATAATGACTACAAAATGGATTTATAAAACAAAAATATTAACTATAAATAAACAAAGAACAATAAATAATTAGCTATTAAACTGAAATAAATATTTAATCAATAAATCAACCAAGTCTGATCGCGATTTTCTATCTAAAATATTAGTAACTCTCCAATGTCTATGATTTCACATCGTAATAATTACTGTTAAAAAAAACGTATTTTATAGCAAAATCAAAATTATTATCATGCTACAGTGCATGCATTTAAAATTTATTAATTCTAAATAATTACTAGTAATGAGAAATGTTTAAAAGTTTATAATATAAAAATTTTAATCAGTAATCGTCTGCAACGGCTTAAAACAAGCAAATAAACTGTCCCGCAAACATAGCAATAACTATAATTCAAAATACTTCGATGTACTAGCACAAAAAATGAAGAACGACCAATTTGATTTATTTACAAGAAGTTTTAGCCTATTTTTCCAACACCTACCATATTATTTATAGATACAAATAAACATTATAAGTAGGTGTTGTACAAAACACACTTCGCATGCTTTAGTACAATAATATTTTATTAATATTTACCTTTGTCCAATACACATTAAAACAAAGACACAATAAAAATACTGCGTATCACTATAATATGTAATTCACTCGATTCATTGGAATGCTCGTGGCAGAACGCGGAACAAGCATGTTTTGCTACGAAGCGACCAATCAGCGATGTAAAAATAAGTCACATGTTCAGCTGTGAACGCGCGTGATTTGAAATCAAAGAAATATTTGTTTGGTACAAATAAATAGTATTCAAGTCAAATATTTAAAATCCTTTGAATGAAATAGAAATTTATTCGAATCAAATTGAATATTTCTTTGTTTTAATATAAAATATTATTTAAAATTAAATAAACTGATTTATTAAAACGGAATAAATTCAAATTGTTTCGAATGAAACATTTATTTCTTTAAAACAAATGTAGTTATTATAGATTGAAATAAACTACATACTTTAGCACAAAAAATTATATAGCGTTGAATCAAATATATAAGATAGTATTTCACTTGAAGGAACGTGTTATTGATTATAAAAGAAACAAACATATTTATTTGAATCGAATAAGAATATATCTGAATCAAAGATATATACCAAACAAATTATTAGTTATGCCAGAAAAACATATTTCTTTATTAATAAATCAGAATTGTTTGACTAGAGTAACATTTATTTGCACTAAAGAAATATTCCTTAAAGAAATATATTTCTTACACTGAAACAAACCTTTTTCTCTGTGGACAGAGGTGTACGCCTTCCACGTTTACCTTAATAATAATTGAAATATAAAATGCTTTTATATATGAGTGTATTAACAAAAATGATGTTTCAATGCCTATATATTTTTAGTTTTTGTCTTTGGAAATTAAAAATGACGTCTTTTGTCAGTATTTGCTATGTATTTGATATAAATAGAAAATAAAAATTGAAAAAGCTGCAGCTAACCTTCCTTTTACGAATAATTTTTGTTTTACTTAATTTCTTAAAAAAATACAAAAGTTATTATGAAAATACTGGAGCAATTTTTGCAGTATTTTTCAACTTCAAAATGACATTGCATAGCTAGGATGCGGCAAAGCACGAGTTTCGGGCTGGTTTTGGGCAGTCGTAGTAGTGGGGAAGAGAGTGAAATAGAAAAAAAGTAACATCGAGAGTATTCTGGGAATTCGCAAAAAAGGTAGATGAGGTCCTTAAATATTCACAGCTCCTAATTTGAGTCGTAGCACAAGCAAGACAAAAAATATACTTTAATTGCCTCTTAACAAATTTCACTAAATTTCACCAAATTTTGGACTACACTACCGTCTGATACTGGCACAAGCTTTGTACGAGTAAATCGTTAACTTAAACTTAGTGAAATATTAATTAAATAAATAAGATAAGCAATTTCCTGTTTATGGTCGTAACTGAAATATGAAAATGTGGAGATAATTTCCGGATTGATGTTTTGATGTTCTCATTTCCATCTTGTCTTTTTGCTTTTGATGCACACTAATTAGGTTATATAACCTTCTTATCTTCTAATAACATTTTGAGGCATAATTTAGCGAAATATGTATTACCAATTTCTTGTATACAAATCCACGTGCGGAGATAAAAGTCGCTATTCGATATTGCTTAATTATTGATAGAACGATTTAAATTTTATTTACTAAACAGCAAACACCTAAGAAAAGCAACTATCATATCATTTGATCTACACTTTATTTATTTATTTATTTATTTAAAAATACACTGTCCAACAGGTAAAAAAACCCAATAAAAGGACAGGAAAAACAAAACAAAGATAACTCATACAAAAAATAGTACAATACATTAAAAGCGATAAGAAAAATAGTAATATTGACAATTTAAATAAAAACAAAGTAGAAACTTAATAACATTTAAAAAATTGCGAGTAGTATTATTTGACTTGGTATCAACTATTATTACTACAAAAACAATATTATTTTAGTAAGTACCAGTTTTAAATATATTTGTTGGTTTTATTATAAACCATGTCCAGATTTATTCTGACACAATTGTTACGTTTCAATCACTTGCTCACATTCTTATATAAAATACTTTACATTTTACAAAGCTGTAGGTACATTTCTAGCGAGTTAACAACGAATTTGATCTTATATGTAAAGTAATATTGATTAGTATTCAATACTACATTACTACATAATTATACGGAAAACGTGACGGTTACATCTACGGTTCGATGTGACTTCAGTGGAAAATTAATCGTGAATTGGCTAATAATAACTAAGTATACCGTATCTTTTTGTGTCTATAAATAATTGTTTTGTAAACTGTTAATTGTACTACTATTTATACCCACGTGCAGAATATACATATTTATTATTATTATTATTATTATTATTTTTAATACCAATACAGAAAACACCACCTTTGTGAGGTATTTCTGACCGGTCAGTATTTTTTCCCCCTAGGGTGGAAAATTACTTTTTTTCACGACATGCGGAGAAAACACAATTTTCTTCTCGCGAAATAATGAGGAAAGTGAGTTTTCCCTCTCTAGAGAGGAAAGTAAGCAGTGTTACCACCAGTATTATTTTACGATGAAACATTTTAAAAATTGTAAGCAAATGTATTATTTTATTGAAAATTCTGATTTTATAGTGATATACTGTAAACTATTATTTAGCAATTATTACATTTTAAACTTTCTTTTTCTACAATTTCACGATTTTACAACTTAAATTTAAATTGGCATATTGGCCGCAGTGAATCATTTCGTTGTTTTTAAACATCATTCTGACAGATGGCAGTTATAACCTAACTTCTAATGTGTTTCTTCTACATTTACAATGTTTTTAAATATGTCGTGAAAAAAATGTTGTGTCTAACACGAGAGGAAAGCCCTTTTCCACTCTTGCTCGATTGCCTCACTTGCTTCGCTCGTGACACAAACTTCGAACTCGAGTGGGAAAAAGAAGCGCTTTCTTCTCCAGTTGGACAAATAACTATTCTTTTACTACCGGTTACCGGTTTCGACTCTTTATAGAATCATCTTCAGGCCCGGTGTCGAAGACTACAATAAAATTACCACAATTAGTTCAAATTCTTTTTGTTATAGTAACACAACAACGTGCTACAGTTTGTCAACAATAAAAATATATAAAATCAAGATAAAAAATATCAATAATTATGAGAGAGTGAAGAGTGAAGATCAAGACGGTATTTCTATATTATTCCACCCTTTATATCAAAATTTCTTCATACGATATATCCTTCAATATTGATTATTTAGATTATTTTTATTTATTTTATGTAATTATCATACATTTTTCCAATGATATCATCATCCGGTTCAATTATTTTCTTCAACTTCTAATTGCTTCCAGTGCAAGTATTGAAAAAAAATCGTGTGCATCTTGGGACAAAAGTATTCTCCCGACTCGTGTGATGGCAGCCCTCGCTTCGCTCGAAAAACGCCACTTTTGTCCCTAGTTGCACAATATACTATTATATTTTAATTTTAATTTTAGAATTCTCTAAACTTGAATGTTAGTTAGCAACCTGCAGAACCGTGTCGTTACGGTGGAGTTGGAATCATTCTGTCAATGGACGACTTGCATAGTACTAAAATGAGATTTTTATCACTATATACCTAATGTTAGGTGGAAACCATAGGTAAAAATATAAATTTTATTTAAAAATAATTATATGTTTTTTTAGTCAATTGAGAAAGACATTTTTCTGTGACGTCATTATTTTGTATAGGATATAAGGCAGCTTCTACGTCACGCCATATATTATTCAATTTTTATTATTATTTTTTGGGCTTTTTAATTAAATTTTGTAAAAATAAAAAAATACAGGTCCCAAGTTATTATCTCTTCTTCGAAAGTATTTAATAAAAAATAATGCAAGAAGTGCCCATTTACCTATCTACCTATATCTATACTATGAAGTATTTTTGCATTAGTTAAATAAATTGTATAAACTTTAGCATTGATTTAAAAACTAGGAGGAGTGATCTGAAGTTGGAATGCTAAAACTGATCGTTTTACATCACACAAACTTTGTAATATAAACAAACGAATGTTCTCTATCTTTTCTTATCTGCTGTTGTCAGTTACTCTGTTTCTAGTTTTGTTTTACGTTGGTTTTTTTATATTGCTTTATTGTGATTTTGATATAAAACAGTTCTTTTTAGAACAAATTTCATGTTGCCACGTATTATTATATTTTATTCAGTTGTGACTTCTCTGTGATTTGAACTTATTTTGTGAGTCATGACTTTTTTGTCAATAAATATAATTAATATATAATTAATTTGTATTACTTATTGAAATTATGTTTATAGTTAATTCGCAGGCAATAGATATAAAATAAAAGTGAAGGTGATTTTCACGCTGAAATGTCAAATTAAATTTTGACGCAAAAAAACTAGAAATATTTTTCTCGTATTTACACAGTGTAAATGACTCAGCGAAACAACTTCAAATCGCTCCTCCTAGTTTATTAAGTATAGTACTGATTTATCAAAATTCGAAACAAATAAATGCGATCAGTTCGTAGGCAGAATAAAACACAAATAATAATAACAAATATCTGTGGTTGCTGTCACCTGAAATAAAACTAAACAATTACAGTTGCATTCGCGAAAAGTAATATAAAATTAGTGTTTAGGTTTTTATACCTTAAATGAATAAATACATAGGTTTCTGGTTTGTTCTGTATAAGTAAATAAATATAAATTTATTTATTTATTAAAAATGAGTTCTGATTGTGAATGTTTCTTTACTACACAACAAAAATTCTATAAAGTGCCAGGTTTCATCGATATTAAAAATAAAATTTAATTAAAACAAGGAACTGATATGATCCTCATTGCTGTGAAGGGTTAAACTGTAATTCCGTATTATGTTGCGGATGGCGAAAATGGCTATGGCTATACAAGTTCTGCTGAGATGGCGTTAATTCCGCGATATCAAAATTAGGGATCAGAATCAGGGGTCATGACTGAACGTTGCATTAATAAAATGTTTTCCTTTTCCGTGTTATTAAAAATGAGCAGAATATTTTTATTCCAGTCAGGCCTAGGGGTTGGAAATCGTGCGATAGTCACATTCGTGCTGTACGATGACCGGCGAGGGTTTCGCGGGACAAGGGGTAGGTTGCCAGTAAGAGAAGGAAGGTAGCTTTCCATTTCGACCATTCCTATTAGGAACGACAATTTATTATAGTTAAGTGCATTTTTGCAGTTTGCAATACTTAATCAAAAAGTAAATAGTAAAAATTTGAAAAATATTTATTTTGAATGTTGACTAGACTGACCATTTATTTTTCAGTACAAAACTGAGCAATACCTATATTTACCTAATATTCTTTGAATATCTGCTATTACTGAAATGAGAAAACAAGGACTAAAACAATTATAAGATATGCAAGAAAAAATGCACCGCAGCGAATTTTTTTTTAGAAACAATAACAATAATTTATTGAAAAACAAGTTTTACTTAAAGTTTTATGCAGGTCCAGAAAAGGAAATCAGTACTTACATCCAGTACAGTATAATGTAAAAATCGGTACCTACAAAATATGTTTCAAATTGTTTTCAGCACAAGGGTCTGAAAATCAGAACGAATGGTCATTCTAATGTTGACCATAAAATTTTGACAGATTAATGACTTAAATATTAAATAATATTTACTAATTAAAAGACATCCCGGAGCTCCCTTTTAAAATAAGGAAAATACATTAGTTAAAAAACAACTTTGGTTAGATTCTATTGGGTATACAGGATGTTTTTTAAGTTAATGTCATTTTAAGGGTAAGTAGTATGACATGAATGTGTAGATTACGAAACAGAAAGAATTTTTTTTAAATTGGAAAAATTAATGGTACCTAGGTAGTTTACCTGCAGCATTTTTTGTAGTACTGCACTGGATTCGTTTTCCTATTAAACACAAATAATAGAATTAGGTAATGAACATCTTAAATTACATAATACTAGTAAAATAAACAAACAAAATTATTTTTATGAAACAATAATTAGGTACTCCACCTAGTGGCAGTGGCAACGAAAAATTTTTGACTGGGAAACATGGAAATTAATTTGGGATTTAAAAAACAATGTTTCTGTTTCGTAATCTATATACCTACTACTTCACTTGCCCTTACATTTATGACATTAAATTCAAAACCACCCTGTATAGTATTTTAAATAATATCGAAAATATAGCATAAAATATACAGGCTGTAAATCAAAAAGCGGGCCATAGGCGTTTAACATGAGAAATCAGTTTTTCCTTGCTCAAAAGTTAATTTTAGACCAAAATACTTTATATAGAAGTTTTAGGAAATTAAATTCTGCATCTATATCTGTAAAGGGCCGTTCACATAATACGTCACACGTTTTTTGGCCAGTTTGACCCCCCTCCCTTCTTGTCAAACTACGTCACAAATCGGTAAACCCATCCCCCCATGTGACGTCACAAAAATATAACTTCAAATTTTGAAAGAAGTGAAAATATATATATAAATACAAGTATTAATTAAATCAGTTTATTTAACCACAGATGCTTTACAAGCTTTATGATATGATAGATATGAGATCGTTACGCCTTTGCCTTTTTCCAACACGATGTTACAATTTGTTACAAAATTCAATTACTCATTCTTTCTTAATTTAAGTCCCTATAAATCCGTTGCAGCAAACATTCGACAGCATCACCGTAAAGTGTTCCTAAAGACATGTTTGTATTATACTAATTCGTAAGTTGTCACAACTGATCAACGCAGTTCATATTATCCGCCAATACACCATTTAAAAAAATGTAAACAAAAATTTATTTGAATTCATATTAATTGAAAATTCCCTTCCCCCGTGTCACATTTCGTCACAAATCCTGGACCCCCTCCCCCCAAGTGTGTGACGTATTATGTGAATGGCCCCTAATTACATTTTATTTCACACGTTTATTAACCGAAATATTCGTGTTTAAAATTTTATAAATATTGCTCATTTGTACTTATAGCCATGGAATTGAAACAAAATTACAAATGAATGCTGTTTTAACTGTCAATGAGCAATATTTATAAAAATTTTAAACACGAATATTTCGGTAAATAAACGTCTAAAATAAAATATGATTAGGTACTGATATAAATGCAGAATTTAATTTCCTAAAACTTTTATAGAAAGTATTTTTGTCTAAATTATCTAGTCACTTTTGAGCAAGGAAAAACTGATTTCCCATGTTAAACATGGCCCGCTTTTTTATTTACACCCTGTATAAACTTGAAGTGTGAATAGGTAAAATAAAAATTAACTTATATTAATCTACATTCTACTCGTATAAATATAATCTATTAAAAAATATTTATGATAAAAACATAATAAGTAATAAATATTAAGAATAATTTGAATGTTTGTTACAGCTTTATTGAGTTTAAATTAAAAGTTTTTTTTTTTTTACTTAAAAACAATGTTTCAATATATATTTGGAAATGATTTACAGTTAGCATACTTTTTACTACATTTCAAGATTTTTTCACTGAGCTGTGTCCATCAAAGAAGGTTTTGTATTTTGGATCTGCCAAACTTTCTCCCAGTCGGATTCGTCTGAGACACGGTATGGCCTGTAAACGTCTAAATAAAAAAATGTTATTGTCATAATATTTTCTACAGCTGTAAAAAGACTTTTGAAATTCAGTTTTTGCAGGGACTCGAACGAAACTGGAAAGGAGCGAAAATCGGAATGAACCACAGCTATTTCAGCAAACAGATATCCAAACCGAACCGTTAAAAAATAATATAACCGATGGTTTCAAGCATTAATTGATATTTAATGTTTTTTCATTAAAATGATATAAAATTCTTTACGAAAATTGTTGTACTAGTATATTCTATACTAGTTAAGTCAAGTTTTTATTTTTTTAAACATTTATTACAATTTAGTACAAAACTGGAACGATTTTTTAAAATTTATTGTTTATTATTTAATTAATCATTGAACCGGTAACCGGTTCATTTTAAGAAGAAATATGAAAAGCGGAACAAAACCGAACCCTATAAGGCACAGTGAACCTAAACCGAACCTAAACCGCAATTTTGTGCGGTTCGAGGCTCTAGCTTTTTTGGTTTTTACCTCTCGCCTAGAGAGGTATAGGGATCGTGAAAAAATTCGATGTCGAGATTTTTGTCAATAAGCACGTTTTAGCACCTTTAGAACCTATTTTGACTATTTTCACGATGATGTCTGTGTGTGTGTGTGTGTGTGTGTGTGTGTGTGTGTGTGTGTGTGTGTGTGTGTGTGTGTGTGTGTGTGTGTGTGTGTGTGTGTGTGTGTGTGTGTGTGTGTGTGTGTGTGTGTGTGTGTGTGTGTGTGTGTGTGTGTGTGTGTGTGTGTGTGTGTGTGTGTGTGTGTGTGTGTGTGTGTGTGTGTGTGTGTGTGTGTGTGTGTGTGTGTGTGTGTGTGTGTGTGTGTGTGTGTGTGTGTGTGTGTGTGTGTGTGTGTGTGTGTGTGTGTGTGTGTGTGTGTGTGTGTGTGTGTGTGTGTGTGTGTGTGTGTGTGTGTGTGTGTGTGTGTGTGTGTGTGTGTGTGTGTGTGTGTGTGTGTGTGTGTGTGTGTGTGTGTGTCTGTATGTGCGCCTACTATAGTCTTTCGTTCTGATTCATTATCTCAAATATACATAAAATTCTAATATTTTGCAATATACATTTATATATGTTAATGAAGAGCTGATAAGATTTTGGTAAAAATCTGTCAACCGGAAATGGTATTTTCTTGAAGAATTTTAACATTTTTTGCAAAAAATATAGGAAATACTGCGATAGTTACAATTTGTCATTCGACATTTGAAAGAACAAATTATCTTTTACAATATTTATTTAACATCGTTTCTATATCTCTTACCAATAAATGAAAATAAATTTTCAAAAATTTGTAATTTTACCTACCACGATTTGTAAATCATAATATAGGAAAAAAAATTGAAAACAAAAATGAATATGTCAATGTGACAGATGAACAGACGTGTACACAATTTCTGAAATGTTTGTGGCACCATTTAAAAAAAATCTGATGTGGCCAGCACACGACCTCTCGCCTTAACTCTGTAATTTATGTGAATTTGATTTTAGTTAGGCTTACTTAAATTATAATTTTGCAATAAATTTACAAACTTTTTGAACATAATTTTATAAATCTTAGTTCTTTAATTATCTCTTTATAGATACAAATTTAACTTTATTATTACCTTATTACATTATGTTCAGTTGTTAATAATATTTACATTTCTTTTAAAATGGTGCCACAAACATTTCAGAAATTGTGTATACGTCTGTTCACCTGTCACATTGACATATTCATTTTTGTTTTTAATTTTTTTCCTATATTATGATTTACAAATCGTGGTAGGTAATATTACAAATTTTTGAAAATTAATTTTCCTTTATTGGTAAGAGATATAGAAACGATGTTAAATAAATATTGTAAAAGATAATTTGTTCTTTCAAATGTCGAATGACAAATTGTAACTATCGCAGTATTTCCTATATTTTTTGCAAAAAATGTTAAAATTCTTCAAAAAAATACCATTTCCGGTTGACAGATTTTTACCAAAATCTTATCAGCTCTTCATTAACATATATAAATATATATTGCAAAATATTAGAATTTTATGTTCAGTAGAATTTGAGATAATGAATCAGAACGAAAGACTATAGTAGGCGAACATACAGACACACACACACACACACACACACACACAGACATCATCGTGAAAATAGTCAAAATAGGTTCTAAAGGTGCTAAAACGTGCTTATTGACAAAAATCTCGACATCGAATTTTTTCACGATCCCTATACCTCTCTAGGCGAGAGGTAAAAAATGTAAATATTATTAACAACTGAACATAATGTAATAAGGTAATAATAAAGTTAAATTTTTATCTATAAAGAGTTAATTAAAGAACTAAGAACTATAAAATTATTTTCAAAAAGTTTGTAAATTTATTGCAAAATTATAATTTAAGAAAGCCTAACTAAAATCAAATTCACATAAATTACAGTGTTAAAGCGAGAGGTCGTGTGCTGGCCACATCAGATTTTTTGTGATATAAAACCAAAACTAAAAACGAAAACAGTATTACGTTACGGGTAAATTATGATTATTTTTGTATTGTTCAAAAATTGGTGGATGCGCTTGGGTTTGTAGTTTCGGCGGGGTTGTGGAACCAGGAACTGGAAAGTGAGGCGTTCGGTGACCTCGGCAGCGGGTGGAGGGGCGGGCGGAGGGGCGGCGATGCGCCAAGGGCGGCAGCGGCGCCGCGCGCATGAATGAGCCACGGCGTAGGGCGCGGTCGACGCTCGCAGACACGGCAACGCCGCACGAGTATCGATCCTAGTCCAGGCTGCGGCGACCCCGGCGAACTTCGCGATCTGCCTACTAATGTCCATTTACGAATATTCACAATTGGCTTACTCTTTGTCGTGTAAATTGAATACGGACATTTCCTAGTGTGAATATTTGCAAGTCTGAAATGTTTTCAAACTGTTCATATCTGAATAAATTAGCTCAAGCCGCACTACGCACTGATTTTTTAGGTTAACTTCATTTCACATTCATCACAGACTTCTTGTTACGAGTTTTTTAATAACAAACATCTGGAAAGTCGAACAGAAGAACGTTTATGGCGCACTGCGTATTTTATTCGCATTTCCCCTCAACTTCCCGCGACGATGTCCCAAGGTAACGAAAACGAAACAGGACAACTTGACATCCTGATGAATTTATCTCCTGAAATACGTACATTCGCATTATGTATTGTCACGCTATTATTCCACATTCAGAATGACAAAGATATTGTTGCGAGCTAAATCTATCCAGACATGAGCAATTTCATTCAGAAGAATTCTTATTTATTTTTAACCTTTCATGAAACATGCTTAAATAGTTGTTGACAATGATTCGAAACATATTACAGCAGCAGCAAAACTGAACGAAAGATTTATTCCTTTGTACCGACCACAACTGCAATTATTATTATAAATCTCATTTTTAATTCATTCTAATCTTGATGTATAATGTTACGATGTTCGTATACATTAAACTTTAGGATACATAAATCGCACATCATCTTATCCTAAGAGGGTTGACAATAAACCTGTAAACACACCTATTCAAACATTAAACAATGATAAATCTAAACAATCTTGTCATAAACATACTTATTATAAATGTCTCATCTTCATCTAAGTGACTATTTATGCAGCCCTCATACGAAGTATTATTGTAACAAAAATATCAATCCATTTACATATTGGACGCCTACACTTTCAAACAATTACTTTCAATTTTACCCGCATGTAAAGCAAACAATCTTTAGTGTTGCTCGCAAATTTATGTTTTATTTTGCATTTTGTTTGTCATTGTGTGATCAAGTACCTACCTAGAAACGAATTTAATTTAAAAAAAAATTAATCCGTGTAGGCTCTAGGTTTGCAAGTTATGTTTATGATGTGTCTAGTTTAGCATTCTATGAAACGAGTTGATGGTATTTATTTTTAATATCATAAAGGGAGGATTAAACTTGATATGTACTAATACTTTAGTGAAATTCGCTAACTCCATAACCCTGCAAATCCTCTTCAAAATGCATGAAGCGTTCGCGAAACAACAATAAAATTCATCTGCTGTTTTATTCGTCTAGACTAGATTAACTGCAATTCCGCACTACCACACTCCTCCCTACCGTAATGTTCAATAACATTTCATAGCAAACGTGAATATTTTAGTAATTACGCCACGTAAACTTAACGTTAACAGAACATAAGGGGAGGCAACATTCATAGAATGGTCGAAACACAGAAACACCGAAATGAAAAGGGGGAAGTCATGATATTTCAGACAACGTGTCACAAAGCGATATTTGACTAATTATTCAGTGAAGTTCTTGAGTAAACACCGCGTGGAATGCGATGATGAGACAACTAATAATTAACGCTTGACGCTGTGATTAGTGAAAATTGATAATTAACGCCCTTTCCGCAATGACAATCAGTCACGACTGGCCTACTCCGATCCTGGCACACACTGATACCTTTTTAATCTTCGCTTTTACGTGACACTGCTATTATGGTTTAGAACCAATTTTTACCTTTAATTTACTTTGATTTATTGCCGGTTTGCATTATTGTTATTACTACGTTACAGAGCATTTTTTGCTTTTATTTGATTGAATATTGGTAATCTGGAGAAGGTAAAATACCGAGTAGGTATACACGTTTTACAAGAAAACTACAAAAAACATAAGATTTATGGCGGCACAAGATTATGTTTAAGACTAATACAAAAACTATTATCCTTCGACTGAAGCAAATTTAACCTTTTATAAGGTGGTTTTATTAATAATAAATTAGATTATAAAATACGATTTGGTAAACAAGAAAACTTGTACTGATATTTTCTATTTCAAATATTTTTAAATAAATAGTTTTCTGGTTATAATACTGTAATTATTTATATATTTCAACGTTTCAACTATGAATTATGTTTTATGCTTAGGTACCTACTTAGTATTGTCAATATCCTGATGACGACAGATGTTTAGTTGGTTGAAACGTTGAAATAAATGAATAATTACAGAAATTAAAACCAGAAAACTATTTATTTAATAAAATATGAGTTCTGCAAGTTTCTTAACTATATTAATCTTTTATTTATTTAAGATATGATAACCCTTTATTTATTTTGTAGTAAGGTAAAAGAATTAAAATTTAAAACATTTATTGGACAAAATAAATGATGTATTTATTTAATAACGTTATTAAAATACGCTATATTCTACTATTCAAAGTAAGAATATAATAATTCTCCTATTTCATGCGAGCCTTTCTTTTTACATCGTTGTGAATTAAGGAAAACAAAAACAATAATTATTTTGAACAGTTTACTTAAAACTTAAACAAAATTGCTAAAATATTGACAGGTATTGGCATAAATTTAATAACTAAAATTTCTATTTCTTTTAGTGTTTGATTTAAATTTTAGAATGTTATTAAAATTTTAAGCAAATATTTATGCAATTAAACTGATAGGTAGGTACACCTAATTTTAAAAAATTAAATAAGCTTCGTAGGTATTAAACATTTTAATAATAAATAAGTGAGCGCAAATCAAACTTAATAGCATAGTACGAAATCAGGATGTAATTACAGTACTGTGTGAAGTGTGAATTATTGTGAAAACCGCGAATACTGTTTCAAATTTGACACTATTCCACACAAATCAGAAATCACATAACTTCTAATTTAGCATTTGATTAACACTATTGTAAATACCCTCGTTTGGACCTACATATCATATCGAGATGATGATATAATTTTTTTTTAACCTCAGCGGTTGTCTGGTGGAGGATCGTCACTCTTAAAGAACACACATCTGGATTGTCCTGAAACTTAGGCTGTTATGAAAGTTAAAGAGGAAAGGGGACATTATATATATATATATATATATATATATATATATATATATATATATATATATATATATATATATATATTTCTTTTATTATTAAATTATTAAAAACCATCTTTCTAATAGCGCCGTAAATCTATATAACCAGAATAAATTTCTTGATTTATAAAGAGAATTTCTGAGATGTAGAAGATGTAGTCATGTTTGTATGATGTGATTGTTTTTATAATTAGTTTTAAAAACTGAAATCATAAACAGCTTTGTACCTACCAGAGAAATTCAAATATATGTTATACACAAAATTATTTATCCAGATAAAATATATAGCAAAAGATACTATTCACAAACTTAAAAAGTAGGTAATCGGTAATCGTAAAAATAGAAAAGCGGTTAAAATTGAAGGTCGCAACTCCAGGTGGATTTGAATCCACTGAAGTGCATAGAAATTTTATCTTCCCGTCTGTAGATTCACATGAGATTTGCGTCAATTTTAAAGTCTTGGAGGTCTTTGCCTCGCCCGTCTTGTCTGCAAAACACATCATGTAAAATTAAATTACCGATCATGTGACCCCGGTGGGAAAATATCCTCGAAGAGATCGTAAATTGGAAAATATCTCGCCGTGTTATTAAAAATAAACAAACAGCACATCTACCATATGTGATGACTGCTGCCATCGGCTTCTGTCCGAACAAAATAACAAAAACGTTTTATTATGTTCTCGTACGGCCTTCAATCTCACGGATATTATCGACAAGATCACAAAGGGTCTTAAACGTTTTCGTTGACATAATCAGGTAGAAAAAGATCGAGTTTTTGTAGAATTCACTAAAAATGTTATCGTCCGGTATAAAATTTCTCTGTACCACAGGGTATTATTAGTTTGAGAGGTGGAGGGTGGAGCGAAGTTTTTAAAACTAGTTCAAGGTAACGAACTTGGGATTCACGTAAACCTAACCTTTTTGAAGGTAAACGTAAAAGCGAAATTGAATATTGATTTTTCATGATAGTGTTTTATAAAATGTAAAAGTAAACAATCAAGTAAATAATTATAAAACTGACTTGGTAGATGCGTATAAATTTACGGTAAATTATTTGTTAAATAAGCTAAACATCGTAAAATTGAAAAGAATGACAGCTACAGCATGTAAATATTTATATTTTCATGATTGTAAAGCAACAATTTTTACGCACAACTGTATCAAAATTGTTTGTTTACAACTTGGTTATCATGGCAGAAACATTTGCTTTACGCCCTTGAGCGGTAAAGTAAAAAATCAAAATTAATTAATTGAAACATGACGCCACCTTTTAATTTTCTAGGAATAAGTATTTTTGCATGTTTTCAAAAACAAATAATTCACAAAAATATTTACATACGCAGTTGTGCGTAAAACGTTGTACATACCTCTCTGTCCGGAAAACAGATCACGCCCTTTAAATCATCCAGAAACCTTTTCTCCTAAAAATATTAACCTTTATTGTCATTTGCAGCAGCTCTAGGAGTTATAGCGCCACGATGGTAATATTTTTTCAACGCCCTTAATGAAGCTGCTAATGAAGACACAATAACAATAACAATAAATAAAATAAAGGTATAACAATTTCAATTTCAGAACAAAATTTGCAGGTGAGGTTTCTTTCGCTGAGAAATAACTAGAAATGCGTAGGTATACAACTATGAACTATGAGTACCTAGTCTTGTTAAAATATTACGAGTTACTAATACTATCATTTGATACGTGATGTGTCGCCAAATTTTTACATTATTAATGCGTTCCGCCAGGTACTTTCGGCGCTCTTCGCATAAGTACTATGTAATAAACAAATAAAAAATTCCTGCAAAAAGTTTGATTTGTGATTTTTCATTGATCAGTAATGCTTTCATAATAGTAATAATACTTACTTATATATATACTCGTATATTGTTAATTTATTATTTACTATATCTAATTATTATTATTTATATTTGCAGTTTCCAGATTATATTAACTATAAACTGATATAGCTGTGCTTCGCTTAAATAAATAAATGCTTGCATAAAATTTGTTCATTATTGACTGTTGTACTCTTTGATGCAAAAATTTACAATTGCATTTCCAGTTTCGCCTGATTCCAGTTTTGCAAAGTTAACTTGTTTAATTTGAATTACGTTTAGGTATAGGTAAAAATAGTACTGGATTAGAATTGGATCAATTGAATTTTAATAAACAGTTTATTATCACTATCCGTAAATATTTAGCAATATCTCGATAATATCATAATCTTTACCAACGATACTCTCTACCTGGAACAAATAGCACGAATTTACTTGACAACGGGCTTAAATATGAATTTTTTTTCCTTGCGATAAAATTAAGAATCTTATAATTCCCAAAATTAAAATCTAACGAAGAGTTTTTCTCCCGAAAGTGAAAAAAAAAATCCTTTCATACTTGACTAAAATTATTCTTATTCATATAAATCTTGTTGTATTCGTGCTTCTGTTGCACTGACGAGGAAACCAGGGTTAAGAAACAAAAGTTGGTTATTGTAAATAAGTGTGAATGTAGCAACAGATTGTGATAAATGCTCGCTATTGGTCATTGAAGGTGACGTTAGCGTTAGATGCAAGCTATATTTCTAAAATACTGTCAAGTGTCCAGAGGATTTATGATCCCTAGCAGCTGGTCAAGGTTCAAAAAATATATATTTCACCCTTGAATCCAAGTTACATTACACGGGAAATAACTTTAGCCTGAAATATTCCCACATTTCAGGATATTCACTTTTCAAGCATGAAACAATTTTGTGCGTAACATAAATTATTCTAATACGAAAATGTGTAAATGTGCTGTGCTGTGCCACTGTGCGCTGTCCCTGAAAATTGGAAAAATAAATCATGGATTACTCTGACTTATTTGTTGAATTCCTCACAGGAAAAGTTACGAGCGCCGCTTGAAATCTTAATTGGACATCTAGCTGCAGATTAAGAGCCTCTTCGACCCTTCTCACTTTCTTTATTAAATTGCAAATGGGCTCTAATGCTCATAGAACACCAATATTCTGATTTACGGTGTGAAATTGGATAATATTCTCGCTTATAACGTAAACTTGTTAACAAGTTCTGCTGAGTCTTCAGAGAATAACATTATTACTTTGTGGAAAATTATTTCCGTGTACTGCATTTTGAATTTAAATACAAATCAAATATACAATTTTAATTCTGTTATTTTACTAATTAGGTAGCTATTGGATACCTACAATAACATTTTAGTTTATTGAAATCTACAGATTAATTTAGTTAGGTATCTATACTATACCACAGTAAAATTTAATTAAAAGTTGTTTAGAAAAAATATTAATATAATAAAAATAGTACATGTCATAATTGAGTACTATCTAACGAATGAATTTCTTAATTCTTTGCCCTATATTCATAGTTTAGATTGAACTTAATCTATTTCTTGCAAGTGATTGTTTATTTATAAATAATTAACAAGAAATTAAAATGTTTATTTATCATCAAATACAACATAAATCATAAGAGAATTGAGAATTCTAAAAGAGCCATCAAATATACACTCGATGAAAATAAAAACGCACCACTTGAAAATGCACCAAAAATGACACAATTTCAAAGTGCGATATCTCGGCTGCATTTCGACGAAATTGGATGAATCTTCGAGTTCTGAAAACGTTGAAGTCTTATCTTTAATGTGATTATAGCCAATGTTACAAAAAATCTACTTCACCCTCTCCCACCCCCCTAAGAAAAACGAATGTATCTGATGTCCAAAAAGGTCCAACTTTGGCAACTCATACGGAGTGACAAAAAATCGTGGACTTTATTGGCCAACAGGGTAATAAAGATCAGACTTTTCCTGCAAGGTCCGCAAAATTTAAAGTACCTACTATGATTTGGCGCGAAGTTATGAATTTTTGAAAAAAAAGTGCCTTTTGAGATTTTTGGCCATAACTTCGCGAATTTTGCACGAAAATCAATAAATTTTGGATTTCCGAGAACGTTGAAGATTTCTCTATTCGGCCCTGTAAATTAATCTGCCACGAAACCAGATCCACCCTCTGCCACCCCCAGATAAACATGTTTTTGACTGAAAAATGTTCAATTGTAGCAACTTGTAGCGTGAGTAAAAAAAATCGTTGACCTTATTGCCCAACAGGACAATAAAGTTCAATCTTTTTCCTTCAATTTCAAATTTTGCGGATCTTGAAGGAAAAAGTCCGCAAAATTTCAAGGACCTACGATGATTTGGCGCGAAGATATGAATTTTTGAAAACTGAAGAAACAGAACAATGAAAAAACAGAACAGTGAAAAAACAGAACAGTGAAAAAACAGAACACTGAAAAAACAGAACACTGAAAAAACAGAACATTGATAAAACAGAACATGAAAAAACAGAACACATAAACTAATCTCTGCTAACAAAACCCTTCTGGAGTCCAACAGAACTCCGTTTTTTTGACATAAACTAATCTATGCTAACAAAACCCTTCTTGAGTCCAACAAACAACGTTTTTTTGACATAAACTAATCTATGCTAACAAAACCCTTCTTGAGTCCAACAGAACAACGTTTTTTTGACATAAACTAATCTATGCTAACAAAACCCTTCTTGAGTCCAACAGAACTCCGTTTTTTACCTTCCGCTTACCTGTAAAGGAAGGTATTGGAATCATGTAAAAAATCGGGTAGTGAGTTTTTAGTGGATGAGCACGAATTAGGTTCCTTACAACTCATTTTTGATAGTTTCCCGATGATGTCTGTATGTATGTATGTATGTGTGTGTGTGTGTGTGTGTGTGTGTGTGTGTGTGTGTGTGTGTGTGTGTGTGTGTGTGTGTGTGTATGTGTGTGTGTGTGTGTGCGTGTGTGTGTATGTGTGTGGTCCGGGCCGATGCCGGATGTTGCATAACTCAAATACGAATTATCCAAAAATTTTGATATTTGGTATTTTACAATTGTATACGAATAGGAAGAGCTCATTAGATTTTGGTACAAATATCTTCACCGGAAGTGGTACTTTTTGAAGATTGAAAAGGTTAAGTGTCAAAAATTTCTATTTGAACAAATATAGTATTTATTTGTAATAAGAATAAGAGGAAAAGTTATTTGCAATTTACGTTATAAAAAATTGTCTTTATCTGGTAGCATTAAAGAACTGCAGTAAAATTTAAAAAATAAATTTATCAAATAAAACGTTGAAATCTTGTAATCCTTTTTCGGTTGATTTTTGTTTCTGCATAAAAAATATTGACAGATGAGACGGGTGACAAGTTGGCATACTAGCGCTATATAAGTCATAAGTAAGCTATTAAATGTAGTAACTGAACGGAGGATTGCTTCAACACAGAAGAGTTTTCGTGTGAATGAATCTTTTGATTCAGGTGATACTAATTTCTGTGTTTGAATATTTTAGATTTTTATTTGTATATTTTAAATGGACACCGGATTGTACGTATACATTTCTGTTTAAAGTCTAGATATGGCGGAAGGTTGTGTGATGGCCACGTCAGATTTTTTGACATAAACTAATCTATGCTAACAAAACCCTTCTTGAGTCCAACAGAACTCCGTTTTTTGACATAAACTAATCTATGCTAACAAAACCCTTCTTGAGTCCAACAGAACAACGTTTTTTTGGCATAAACTAATCTATGCTAACAAAACCCTTCTTGAGTCCAACAGAACTCCGTTTTTTGACATAAACTAATCTATGCTAACAAAACCCTTCTTGAGTCCAACAGAACAACGTTTTTTGACATAAACTGATCTATGCTAACAAAACCCTTCTTGAGTCCAACAGAACAACGTTTTTTTGACATAAACTAATCTATGCTAACAAAACCCTTCTTGAATCCAACATAATTCCGTTTTTTTGATATAAACTAATCTATGCTAACAAAACCCTTCTTGAGTCCAACAGAACAACGTTTTTTTGACATAAACTAATCTATGCTAATAAAACCCTTCTTGAGTCCAACAGAACTCCGTTTTTTTGACATAAACTAATCTATGCTAACAAAACCCTTCTTGAGTTCTGTTTTGTCATTGTTATGTTTTTTCATATTCTGTGTTTTCATGTTCTGTTTTATCAATGTTCTGTTTTTTCAGTGTTCTGTTTTTTCACTGTTCTCTTTTTTCATTGTTCTGTTTCTTCAGTGTTCTGTTTTTTCATTGTTCTCTTTTTTCATTGATCTGTTTTTTCACTGTTCTGTTTTTTCATGTTCTCTTTTTTCATGTTCTGTTTTTTCATGTTCTGTTTTTTCATGTTCTGTTTTTTCATTGTTCTGTTTTGTCCGGTCACCATTTAAATCACTGTAGTGTGGGGTAGAAATCGATAGGAGTTGAAATAAATCCTTCCAAAGTTTGACTGAGTTCCAGTAATTTTTTCCCTCCTTTAATTTTAAAGTTCCAAGTAAATCCATAGCGCTCTAATGTGACGACATTTGAATGGCAGTGTCCTTGATGCAGGACTGCAGGAGATGACGCAGGCCGAGGGACAGTGGTGGGAGGGTGAATTAGGGCCGGCACTAGGGGTAAGAGATGCGGAAATCTTTGCAGGCCATTGTATGCGCCCTAATTGCGAACTTCATTACGGCATGAGTGCTGAACAGAGACGTCACCCTCCCTCGCCGTGATTCTTTGCTTTTACATCGACATGCCGCAGCCGCATTCACCATTAATGCGACTTCAGAACTTTTAATTTCCTCATAATTCTCAAAATGGTTTGGAGGAGTAAATATTAAATGAAAGATGAAACTTTTCTCAAATTGTTTATCCGCATATCGTATTATTATTTAAAGCACGTCCAGAGAAACTGAGCATAGCAAGAGAATAATTAAATGTGTACAATAGCAATATTTTTGAAATTATATTACCTATTTTAATTATATGATTGAAATAAATTAAATGTTCATTAGATATTACTCCTGTGTAGAACTTTTTTTTGTTCGCTAAACACTTATAAATTGTAGCTATATATCCTTTTGAGAGAACTGTATACCTAGTATATATAGCTTGGTTACGATTTTAATTTCTTCTATACATACATAAATGAGTAGCTAGTGAGGGTAAGATATGGATAGAAATTTAGTCGAACGAGCTACTATCGAATTATGTCGATTTTTGCATTCATAAGATACGTTAGATAGTAATCTATGTTATATCAATGACCAAAACGTGTTTTAAAGTACAATGATTTTCAGTAATATTTCAATGTAATTCTATCGTCGAGGCTGGTTTACATGAAGCCGCAGTAAAGAAGAAAGTAATGACTCGAATTTTCAACATCAAGTGTAAGCAAATATAAGTTAATTAGTGGGCAAGTGTTAAAGGTAAGTTCAGTTAAGTTTCTGTTCGTTCATTAATAGGAAAAGTTTTAGTAACTTTAGAGGAACTAACTAATAAAAAGAAGAGATTGTGGGTTCGGAAATGGATAACGAGAAGAAATTAGCCTTAAGGCACTTCTGCTGTACCAACTATATATGGAATATCTAGCTGAATTCAAGTTATGTTTGGTCACCGGATAATTAAGCAGATTCCATACCACTCCGCATTAAATTGAAAGTAACATTATCGTTCTTGGCAACTGAAAGCAGCTATAGAAGTTTGTAATACTGTTTTCGTGTTTCAAGGGCAGCAATGTTAAAACTATAGTTCCTGAAGTATGTGGTACGCAATATGTAAACTACGATAGTTTACAGTTTAAAGATTACACAAAGGTAAAGAAATTAAAAACGTTTTTCTAGACACTCAAACTTTTTGTTATTTATTAACAAATTATTATTGAGAAAATGTTTTTTTTACATTTAACATTCATCTGATATTAACAATATAGCTGCCGACAGGATATCGCCACAGGGTGTAGTTCTCGTTGATGCTTGCGCAGCGTATCTGACATATCCTCAAATTGGACAAAGTGTCACAGGATAATGGTGAGTTCATTGGTATTGAAATAAGTACTTAGGTATAATTAATAAAAATATTTGTTTAAGTATCCATAGTCTGAAAAGAAGGATTTTTTTTACGATGATATTCACAAAATTATACAAAAATGGGTAACAGTAAACAATATAACAAATGGCCTGACTTCGGTCAAGCAACGATCAAGTACACAGGCGCGTTTGATTGGTCGAAAAATGCGGAGCTAAAGTTGCACGATTTCATAAAAATGTATTTCCAATGTACAGGTCAAGGATTGGAAATGTCCGCATGATATAAAGAGCCAGTCCGATTAGAATATGCTGATGATTGAAGAGCATTAAGTCTACTACGCGTCAGGACACTTTGTATTTCATCTTGAGCGATAATGCATATCTCATCAGGAAGCTTTTTTAGCTGCATAGCAATATGCCTTCCGAACACATCACACTCATCTTCTACACGATTAACAGCCTGATTAAGATTCAGGTCTTGAATCGTTGCCTTTACGTCAGCAAGTTTATTCCGTGTTTTTTTACTTGCAGGAGTATCAATTCTTTTATTTATTAGAGTATCAATAGGACGTTTTGCCCTTCGGGTTCCTCTTTTGTTTGCTGAATTAAATGCTATAGGCTCTTTTAAATCCGGCTGTTTGGTTTCTTCTTCTGTAACAATGTTCTTGTTATTAGCTTCAATAATATCATCATTACTAGCAGGTGTTCTGCAACCCTGAAATGAAGAGAACTTTTATTAAAACATGCTTTGAATATTAAGTGACGTAAAATATAAATAATAATAATATTTTTTCTTTTTTCTTCAGAAGTGTGGAAATAAATAGAGAAAAGTTTTCATGAAAAGTAGAACTTCGAAATGTTATACAGCCATATTGATGGATGATGGGAAACACGTGACATTTTGACCTCCTCATAACTGTGCAAGAACATTTTTTTAATTATCAAAAATGTAATCATTCTTATAATGACATTAACCGACTATGACTACTGTTTTCGCTATATTGATGTTGAAGTAAGCAAATAGTTTGCTATGTGACGATGGAGTTTCCGAAATTATTGTTCTCTATCACATGCATTGGAATTGGAAAACAGTTTCACACACTTCCACAGGGTAGTCTTACGGTAGGAGATGATACGTTTCCTTTGAAGCCTTACCTAATAGAACTTAATCTTCAAATTTTTTTGCTTACGATGAAAAAAAATTTTAACTACAGATTATCACGATTAGTGATGCAGACGAGACGAGAATTTCTCGAATCTCGTCTCGTCTCGTCTCGAAATTTCTCGTCTCGTCGAGACGAGACTGGTTTTTGTAAAAAAAATTCGAGACGAGATTACAATGTCGAGATTCTCGAATCTCGACATTTTCGTCGACATTTTCGTCGAGATTTCTCGAATTTTTAAAATTATTTACTTTATTCAACAATTTTTAATTTTTTTCCACCAATTCGCCTTTTTGTTGTTGTTGTTGTCATAGTCAAACTCAATTAAATTGTCAAGTCTACCTGTCAACATAGATCTATCATTTTACTGGCATTGACCATGTCAAATTATTAGATTAAATATTTTATTATTAGGGATGAAAGTGAAATATTTCCGACCGGTTAATACTTTTACTCCCTAGGGAGGAAAAGTCAATTGGAATCCCGCATAAATCGGAAGGAAAAGTACTTTTCCTTCTAGGTGGACAAGGTACTGATCGGTCAGAAATACCTCCATTTCGTCTCTAGTAATAGAGAAGAAAGGTGGCGTTTTCGGTGGAGGTATTGAAAAAAATAATTTAATTACCTAGGCACTAAAAATGACATTTCACAGACAGCTGTCAAAAATAGCACTTTTAATGTCAATCGGCGAAAATTTTTTTTAGTAAAAATGGTCGAGAAATCGAGACGAGATCGAGATCGAGACGAGATAACAATAATCGAGACGAGATCAAAATTTTCTAATTCGAGACGAGACGAGACGAGAAGTGAAAAATCTCGTCTCGTCTCGTCTCGACGCATCACTAATCACGATTTCGACGCAAGTTGAAAATGCACTTGGAATATTATTTACTATCGAATTATTTTAAAACAATTGATAAATATTTCGTCAGGTAAGATTTAATTCAACAGGTACGTGAAGATCAGAAACTATCAGACTACGTCAGTGTTTTTCAAACTGTGCCGTGACACACTGGTGTGTCGCTGGATCTTATCAAGTGTGCCGCGAAATTTTCTGACCTAATTTTTTTTTAAATTTGCAAAACTAATTTTAAGTATTCCAACCAATGACTCCTAATAATTCATTAGAAATCATTGATACCTACTCATGATTTTTTTAAATTTACTGTTCGAAACTACATTTTTCCAAATTTGGATAAATATATGACCAAAAATAACCGAAAAAAATTGTAAAACCTTTTGTAATATTATTATTGTTTCCATTTCATATTTTTGCGAATTGTGCTTTTTGATGCTTAGTGAAAAAAATTAAATTGTGTAAGTGTGCGACGCTTAAAAAAAATTGGGAAACAGTCGACTACGTAATATTGGTCGTGTTGGTACGAATCCTTCCTCAAGACAAAATGAATTTATCAAAAACGAATTCAAAAGATATTTTACTAACGAGTATCATTGCAGGATGGGAATATCCACTAACTCAAATAATTGTATAATTATTATATGAGCATTAGAAATATACTTACCATTTTACTAGTGGTATTGGTGTTTCTTTTAAGTTGTACGTTGTTCATGACAACATGCATTGCAGAAAACCATGTCATATTTGGTTTATAAACACCCGCAGTGCCAACGCCTGATTTTTCAGATTTTATGACTTTAGTTTGTTCCTGCTGATACGTTGCACGAATACTTTTAATTTTTTGTTTTGCTTCTTTTACTCCAAAATCTTCTAATGCCATTTCCTGAACAATTTCCTTTATTGATTTATCTCTAGTTTGTTTATTTCTATATATCGCCAAATTTTTATTCCATAAGCACTCATGTTGTACGTAAAGTTCTACAAATTTACACGTCGTGCTATGATCCCACCTTGGTGGTGACATTTTTAAGGAAAATTACGCAATTATGGTATTGGTATTTCACTCGGAATTTGCAGTTTAACTAGCACACTTGCAGTGTCGCACATCTAAAGCGCGTCTCGACATGGCAAGTAATCAGGCAAGACTACTTGCTTGCACGCAAACTTGGTAGAAGGGGAAAGCAAGTCGGCAAGCAAATAGAATAGAACCTGGTTATACTCAATTCACTGTCTTATTAGCTTGCCAGGCAACTTGTATCGTACTTGTCGTGCCTTGCCAGAAATACGAGGAATATCGATATATAATACAGGAATTGGCTTCAGTTTCCAATTTCTGCCTTAATTTCTTTGCTACATAGTGCACAGTCTTCCACTAACATTAGTAAATACTGGGTGATTTAATGTGAGGTTCCTACATTTGCAGCACTGTAAATCAAACAGCTAGGTATCAAAAAGCTCGTGTTTTCAAAATGAGGTAATTGTCAGTTAACAACACATAAAATTGTTGAATTAACTATTCATATAAAAATTCTGTGTATCGAAATTGTGATGATTATGGTCAATATTGTCGTCTTACTGATAAACGTCGTTGGATTTTTTTGTGGGGTAATGCTAAGAGTCGTGTCTACGCCAACAAACCCGCATTTGCCAAGTTATAGCCCAGATACCATTCGAAATTTATGAAAAAGTCATCAAAAATTACTTTGAGGAGATCGGCTGCTGCAGAAAGTTCAGAGATGGACATTTAATTGATATAATTTTACATAATGAACTACATAACATTATAGCTTAATAAAAAATACAACGATTTTCTTAAATTTGTGTGTAAAAATAATCGAAAACACAAATTGAATCACCCTGTACTTCAAAATTATAAATTCTACATTCTTAGTTTTAAGTTTATTTGATGAAAATTCAATGCACTGTTTTAAAACGTATAAACAAAATTTTCAATTACAGAATAACTTCTTGAATGTATACCTACATGAAGGTTCGTTTTTGTGGTAGAAGTTTGAACATTTAGTATTCTATTCAAAACAAATTGTTATTGTTATATTATCGTTTTGACGTTTTGGTAGAAGTACCGCAAACATGAACAGATATGTGGAGAGTACTTAGTACGCAATATACGAATACAATACAGTAAAACAAAATTTATATTGGTCTTCTAAAAATAATTGTGTTTTTAATCTAGGAAAGTATTTTTATATTAGCTACTTGATACAAACTTAAACTTTGATATACCTGCTTTTAACATCTGACATTTTATATGAAATATGAAAGTTTGTCTCAGCAGATGAAAAATTCAATCCGAATGTGGGTAGACCGTAAATGGCAAATTTTCTTTGAAACCAAGAAGGTAAATAGAATAGCTTCAACAAAGTAAAAACTTCAAATAAGAATAAATTTAGATTGTGATTTTTAAATGTAATCGCAAAACGCTTACAAATTTTAATATCGGCTTTCAAACAGGTTATATATTATTATCTAAAGGAAAAATAAGATGTAATTTGAGAAATTTAAATTTTATTCTGTAAAGGTTGGGTATAATTTCTTAGAAATTAAAGAAATAATTAACCAAATTATAGAAATAGATAGATTTATATTTCATTATTTAATAGTAATTACCCTCTTCAATATTCTAGAAAAGATTATGTATGATAATCAAAATATATAAAATATAATCACTGTAGTAAATGAAAGTACCTACTTAGTATTTGTCATACATTTCTTTGTTCAAATTTTAATACACAAAAATTGAAAGTATCGAAGCACGGTACCACATGATAATCATTTTTTTCTCGAATTACCAAAACTGCCAGGTGTAGGTAACCGCTATATTTATTCATTATATAAATATAAAAATTCGTAGGTAGGTACAGATGTTTTTAGATTATTTCTATGGCATACCAATGTGAACTTGATATCAAATTAATAATCTCGAACGATTAATATTGAAAGGTTAGTTAAATTATCACTATAAAATTATCTATCATATCATAATGATTTAATTAAATTAAATTTAATTATTTTATTCTTAGTATACAATAAATATAAACTCTTATTTAGAAATTTAAATCGATTCATATCGGATCGGATGTCAATCTCAATTTAATTGGATTTTATCATACGAATAAGAATATGAGTTATATTATACCGAAATTAATTAAATCTTAAATTTGACTATTCATTTATACCTACTTTCACTCACACTTTTATTTATTAGCGTAGTGTTCAATGTAGCGCCACACTATTTTTTAGGATTTTGCACTACTTTTAGTTTGAACTTTTAAGTGCGTATTTATTTTAATTTACGATTTTTGTCGTTAAATGTTATTAAAATGAGTTAAATACCAAATATTTTAGCTTCTTTTTGTTCAATTGCTCTATCTCGTAAAATTATATTTACTCATTATTTATATATTGCGTTTCCTAAAGTCGATTTAAGAATCCGATTAATCAAGTTTAATTCGTTCTAAAATATCTTACATTCGATTGAGACATTTATACTACATACAAATTAATTTTTTCCACAATTTAATTAATAAATTGTATGAATTTATGGTGACAACCAGTTCCTATAAATATTTACCGATAAATGAATCTTACCTTACCCATAGGTAAAAATAAATCTTCAGAATGGATTTATTTGGGTAAAGATCTGTACACTTTCCTTTGTTTAATGGAATCGTGTTGGTGGGTAGTAACAATAAGAAAATATTTTCCCTAAGTGTCGTATAATTCTGAATTATGCTATAATTTTGTTAATATCAGTCCAACCTCTAATATTAACCTTACTTGTACTCGTAGATTTAAACCGAATGTTTCCTTAGTAAAATAATTGATATTTCCTTCCTTCACTAACGCCCCTGAACCACTAGTTTAATACCTGTAATTCCATTATTTACTTCCATCCCCTGCACTACACGGCCTTGAAGGTCACCGTTTGCACCTGGACATTAGTTTCCTTGGTCGGGTAAGTGTTATACCCGCACCGCTTGTGCCAAGCCAAGACAAGAGGCTAAGAGCCTTTGCCTTTCTTCAGACGGTCGTTCAGACGTAGATGTAAGACGTATTATTGCGACTTGCACCTTGAGGTAAGGCATGTGCCCGCACCGTCGTCAGCTGCCTCACCAATACATTCACAGTGCACCTGGTCTTGGAGGGAATTGTCCGAAGGGGGTTTACCGTGGATGTGTTTTGGGCAGAATTTGTTCGCTTATTCTTTTGTAAATCATGAAAATAATGCAGGGAGTGCATGAATGAAATAACGGGTTGAAAATTCAACCATTTTAAGATATTATTTTTTAATTTCTCAAATAAATATAGTTGATACAGCTAGTTGCACGAACCTTAAGAAAATAACATCCTAATCCTACTTTTTATTTTTAATGTTTGTAGGTAGGTAGGTACCAAATTTTAACTTGTATTAAAATCTATCAGGTCAAAATTCAAAATTAAATAATTTTTGGCACGATTCTTCAATATATCGAAATAAAAACAAATCAAATGTCACAACATACAAATTTTCTTTTGTATATACATATACATAAATATTTACGAGACATTATTCATTCTTTTATATAAAAATAATTGTATTTGAAATATTTTGGAGTACCGTAACCGTAATTTAATATCAAATAATGGCATTTTTGATACCAATTTTTAATAATATTTGCTCAGACATAAGGGACTAGTTTACATCACAATAGTTAATAAAACATCAAGGATGGTATCATGGTAAGTGTATTTTACTGCTTGTGAGTTTTGTTTAATTTTGATGCTGTTGTTGTATTTCATAAAAAATGCATTTCTGTTATTAAAGCGGCCTTATCGCAATTTTATCAGATCACGTTGGTAGATTAGTAAACCAAATAAATAGAGCACGTATATGGTTAAAAATACCCAATAAAACAAATATATTTATGGTTTATGATACAAACATTAAACATAAAACAAAAACTACTCCTTTGGCTAAATCATAATTTATTGGGCATTATTCCGCTTAACACTCCATCTTACGTGTGAAAACTAAATAAAAAGTAGGCAAAAACAAAAGACTAATAAAAACTTAAAATATATATTTATTTGCAAATATCTAAAAATAAAGTAGGTACCTAATATATTTTCTTCTTGTAAACATAAGCAAAACTGTTAGCATAGAATTTAATTTTTTGTTGCACTGAATGAACTTAATAATAAATAATTTGCAATTTAAAATAAAATTGTATGTAGGCGCCCGCAGATATGCTTTCTAATGAGGAACAAAATAAAATAATTAGATAGCTATACTTACGTAAGAAAAAGAAACATATCCTTTAATGTAAATAGGTAGAGGATCGTTTTGATATCGAATTTAGAAGATTTTAAAATCCAGAAGAGGAATAAAATGCTTTCCTTGCCATGTTGCCGATTTCGGTAGACTACCTAAAATTTATTACTTAATTGCTATTCCAATATTTTCCACAAAAAAATGATAACATTAATACTTTCATTAATACTGTCCATAAAGGAATCATAATAATCCTTGTACGGGTATGTTTATAGAATAAAAAAGTAATACGAATTGTAATTTTTATTTAATGTAAAACTACCATTTTGTAAAATTGAAATTTTATCACTTGGATCTCATATATTTGATTAAGATATTTTTAAATATATACTTAAGGTATTTCCTAAAACCTAAATAAATAAAATTTAATTTTGCTCAGCTACTGTCCGCAAGATCAATTAAGAAACCTGTCTACTACCCATAAAATCCAGCATAAAATATACTAACGTAGCGAGTGTTTTGTGGCCAGTACAAGAAAGGTAAAATTATATTTCAACAAGGATTTATAGAGGAAAAATAGATCTATAGATGTGCCTTTTTAAAATTTTGATTAAAATATTGTACCTGAATATAAAAATTCCGAAAAATTCAGAAAAATTTCCAATTTATGCAAATTTTACACGGTTATATCTTATGATAGAAATTGATTTTTAAAATTTTGAAAAGGCACATCTGTAGACCTATTCTTTCTCTATTAAATGTTTATAAAAACATTATCCTGAAGTCAATAATAATCTGACAGTTAACTCGCAACAAAAACACTTTTACAGTATTTTTCAACTTCAAAATGACATTGCATTGCTAGGATGTGGCAAAGTACGAGTTTCGGGCTGGTTTCAGGCAGCCGTAGTAGTGGGTAAAAGAGTGAAATAGAAAAAAATAGGAATTCGAAAAAAATGTAGACGGCCGCTTAACTTGACGCAAAAACAAATTTTAATTTATTGTTTCTGTGAAGCTGTTATGATTCTTGAGTAATCAAATAAAATAAGTAGGTAAGTACTGACGACGAATATAAAAAATTGTACTGAATCAATTCTAGAACAATTTCCCATGGACAAAACCCTCCTCTACCACGCACCTGGCCCACCTTCACCCCTTTGCCCCTCGATGTCAAGATCCACGTGTGCCATGGACCCGCAGCAATGTTTTGTTTCGGTGATGTGTGATCGAAGTTGCGAACTGCTGTTGATGAAATTGTTTTGGTTTTAGCTGGTGCTACGGTGCTGGAGTCTGGTGGTTCCTCCATTCTGCTGCTGGTGGTTTGTTTATGTTTGGGATTGATTCAGGGATGTTTGCTTAGAGGTTAAAGGTAAAATTGTGGGCCTGGAGGGCATGGATTTAATTTGTTTCTGTAAAATTGAAAATTAATTGAGAATTGATGGAAGGAGTTGTATTTTATTGTGCAAAGTGTGGGAATGATTTTGGTTGGTAGATGATATTTTATCAAATAGCACTTAAAGTTGCAATATCACAAGATAAATATAATAATTGAAGAAGACGCTATAGATGTTCAGGGACATTGTAAATTTGATTACAAATATAGGTTAAAAATGTATCTAAACCAAACAAGATTGGATTAAAAGGAGGACAGGATATTCTTCCTAAGCCCCTTCAACAAATGTTTACTTTTATTTAGTCATAATAGGTAAGGTATCCAAATTAGAAGTACATACAATAAGGGTATGTACAGTTTTATATGTTGATTTTATGGGTAAAACATTTTTTTTTAGGAAATTAGATTAACTAAGGGAAGTTTAATAGTGACCACTTTTAAACGATTTTCTATTGACATGTAAATGTAAACTAGAGTTATCAGTTAGCAAAATAAAAGTTTATCGTTTGTAAAAGGTTGGTTCAATTTATATTTCATACACTATTCTAATTTTTTTTATATTTCATGTCAATGATGACAATAATGGTTTAATAATAACTAGGTATCGATAAACAAAAATTATCGGATGAGAAACAACAACTACCGTTCAAATCAAAATATCGTTTAATTATCAATGGTATCGATTAATTATGACTATCGATATATCGATAATTTGTTCTTGCTAGTATCGAACTGTCGATAGTTTCTTATACGATAGTTTTTCGTTTTACCACCTCCACTTTTTACATTATGTAATTGAACTTATGATTCAGCCTGTATATTGGAACAATTAGTAGTGACCATTTATTTTTTTAAAGAAATCAGTACAATATTTATCCGTACCTATTATATTTAACTATGTATTTGGTATTATTGAAAAGAAAAAAAGCCGCAGGCGATTTTTTTAAAGAATAATCCAGAATCCAGAAAAGAAAATTAGTTTTTTCAGTACAGTTTGTAAAAAATACGTACAAAATATTTATCAAATTGTTTTCAGTACAAGGATCTGAAAATTAGTACTGTACTGACAAAATAAGTACTAATGGTCACTTTAGATTAGTTTAACGGGGTAGTACCTACTGAGTAATGACCGAACAACACATAGCTTATTTTATGCCAATGCTATATTTTGAAATAAAAATATGATTGATATATGATTTTCTTGGAATTTAGCCACACAGTTCATTTAAATCAACCTCAAAAATATGTACGGATTACATACATTATTGTCCTGTCCTTTAAGAAATATAATTATTTCAGTGGCAAATTTGGAAAAAATATGTAAATGGTAAACATGTAATTCAGTTCTGTCGTCAGGGTGCACTATGTATTTTTATGTTTAAAATATTATATGAGTAGTGCATTTAACAGAATTGGGATTAGTAGTTTTGGGTTGAATAGTACCTATACAATTTATTTCTAAGTCTACTTTTCAGCTCGCTATAAAACGTGATTGAAAACATTTTCTGTATTTTACCATTCACTTCAACCTCCAAAAAGTATTAAAGTACAAAGAAAGCATGTTCACAGGCACATGTTTACAGTGTTTGTTCAGTTGTTGAAGGGCCTTGCTGCCTGCCCCCGGGGACAGGTACCACCGTCGCCGCCGCCTCCACCGCCGCCACTTCCACCAACTGACAGCCAAGCTAATGCCCTAGCCTCACAGCACAGCTGTGCTCGTGTTATTACCCCTGAAATTGTTGTAATGATACAATTAACTAAAACTGTTTATGCACCTATTAAACAGCGCTGCTGAAATCAACCGTTTTTTAAGGTTTTGTTTTGAGGAAATTGTTTTTAACGCCTTATGAGATGACCGAAGAGTGTTGGTTACTTGGAGGTAATGGTTATCGCCGTTGTTATCTGGTTAAAGATAGCGGTTATTTTGAAAATGTGAGGTTAAATAAAGTTAAAGTGGTGTGCCGGTGTGCGGTATTATCTCTAACAACAGTGGAGAAAATTATAGAAGTTTTTTGGGGTTTTAGTTATTAATTATAATTTAAACATAACTAATACTTCTTGACGGCGCATTACTTAATTAGGTTTATTAACTTAAAGAATCTAAGAAACAGAAACAATTGAAATGAGTGTAAATTATACTTGTAATTGTTAAGAAAGATGGAATAAGATAAAATTACTTGACATTTTATACGTGTAGCAAGCTTCGTAGTGTAGGTGCAAAAATTTAATCGCGAACAGTGGAAATTTTTTCCGGGCATGTGACGTAGGTATACAATTTCCGGTTCCGGTAACCGTTTTAATTTATTATTGCATTGAAGTATTAATTTTCAAATGCATTATTGACATAAAAGTTGAATATTTGTTATTTATTTTAAAGCAGTCGAGTCGAGGCAGTAGCTGCACGTGTTTCGGTATAGTGCTCAGCTCTCTGCATGTGATGACGTGTGAACCCGGAGTTCCGTGGTTTGAGTCTCCCGGCCGGCAGGGTAGGATTGTCGTTAAATTGTAAAAACATCTTACACTTAAATAGCACTCGGGTGCTTCAAGCTAAGCTGACCACTTGATCGTCTTAAAATGTAGTCCTGGTTGCAAAATGAATCTCTCCACTTCCGCTCTAAATTTTAAAGATTGTCGCACGAATTGAGATTCTATGACCGCACCAAGGTGACTCGGCCGAAGTGATTGGGTAATTGAGAGTAAATGGTTAACAGCAAAATAAAAAAATTAACAAAATGCACTTGCACATGCATAAAAATCGCAGGCTTTCAGATTCAGGACTCGCCTATCTCATTAAATCTTATTCTTTCTTGAATTGACACATTCGTCCAATAAGAGAAATCTTAAACGTATTTTTTTAGGCAATTTACTGCAATGTAAATTTCATTTATATCTAAATTAATTTCTAACAATTTTTTTTAATAAACTAGGGGTATATCATATACAAGGAAAATAAATTACTATTAAATAAAAAGAATAAATAAATAATAAATTTTTATCAATTTATTTAAAACCTGTTACAGGGACTTAAATCAATATTGTTATAATTTGTTTAATTAAGTCATACATAATATTTATATCCTAATTATATGAAACATAAAAGAATCTCTATTAAGAAACGAATCCATATAAAATTATATTATAGTTAGTAAAGAAAGAAAATTTTCTTTAGATGTCCCTTAATGCCTTTGCTTTTCCTTTTCTTCTTCTTGCACGACAATCTTGATATTGCCTCCTGTAATGTCGTACAATGAAAAAATACGATCGCACTATATTCTTTGATATCTGCGGGCAATAAATATTTCCCAGGAGGACCGTGATTTGATAAAGTTGCCGACTGAAACTTATAATCCTATTACATCTAAACTCTTTATTTAATACGTGCATAAAACAAAAATCCTTTCCTTCCGTCTCAAACTTTTTCAACTGTTGTTTTTTATTTACCGTTGAAGCGGAAAATAATATTTTCTCCTAAATTTGAATAACATATTTTGTATCTGGCTCTCACTGTGATTTGATTGAAATAAATTAAGTCCTTTATGTAAATTTGTATTCATTAATTAAAAAATCGATGTTAATTTGCATGGAAATTTCTAGTTTTAATCTAAGGGATGTGGAACCGTTAACAAAACGCTTTTTTGTATTTTTTATGTTTCAGTTTTTAATTAATCAAGATTTCGTTCAATCAGTTTCATTTTATTTCAATTTTTTTGGGGAATAATTTTCAAATTCTTTTTTTTAATCGCCACTCACCGGGACTGGGAAATTTTATACATTATTTCCACAGTTATTTGGAAATATGAAATTGTTTGTAATGTTTTCATTTTAGGGATATGAATATGAATGCATGTGTTCAATTTTGATGGATTGAATGTGCATGTTATTTTATTAGATGGATTTATTATGAATTTATTGTCAGATGCATTTGGATGATTAATCTGTTTTGAAAACCAAAAACAAAGAGAATATAAATTGATAATTTGCTTTTGTTTAATTTTGAATTGCATGATCCTGGAAAATGTTTTACAAATTGAGAATGCAGCTAGTTATTTCATCGATTGTAGGTAATTATAGGTAGGTATGTATATTTGAAAACTATTCTTCTTGTGTAGGTAAGTTATTTGAAAAATATTTTTTTAAATTCAATAGTCGTTTTCCAGTATTTTATTTATTAAAATATGACATTAAACTAAAGATTACGTTTATAAATTAAGGCACTACACTTGTTAATCCAGAAAATTAACAATTTAAACGATTCTGGCTGTATTATAAAAAAATTTCATATTGAAATTTAACATGAAGAATCACGACTCATTATTGAATCAATAAATGCTGTGATATCAATTATTTATTAATTTTAATCATTTAATAATCCATATTATACGAGTACATTGATTAATGCACAAAAATAAAAATTTTCTTATAAAATCGATAATATACATTAGTTAGAAGACGGGTATAGAGAGATTTTTTAAAACTATTAACCCATTGACTGTAATAATTTATGTAAAACTCGCATTTTTAGTAATTTTTATAAATTATTTAACAAAATACGGCAAGGTTTTTTTTGTAAATTTCATTCTATAGCCATGTAAGCACAACCTATAAGTACGTCATTGTAAAATATTAGGTCATCGATTTCAAAACTAAAGTTAGAATATGATTTATTGTTACATGCTTTTTTGCTTTGCATTTGATAGCATGAGTTCATTGAAAACTAAAACAAACTGGTATTATATTTGATGTAGGGTAGGTAAATAATCTTAATCTTGTTGTAATCATGTAATTAGTGCTAAATACAATATTTATATTTTATGTTTATCCATTTTGATAGTACATAAATTGTACTTATGTCGTAGACATTTTGTAAAATTAGGCTTTTTATTTTGCGAACCGGTTCGGAACGGTTTAAAGCATGAACTTATATTTAACAACATTTCATAAAAATGCTATTAAATTTTCAGGAAATATATGTTTGTATTTTTTGTTGTTCATTTTGTTTGATTTTAGAATTTTGTTTACATTTTAGTCCAAAACTGGAAAAAACATTTTTAATTTGTTGATTGTTTAGTTATTGAACCGAAACTGAATCATGAACCGTTGTTTTAAAAAACGGATACCGGTTCATGTAAAATAGAACTGTGATATCCGGAACAAAACCAAATAGTGAATCAAATCTGAACCGTTATTTTATGCTGCTCAATTCCTTGTTTAATGGATTATAATTGTAAAGTTGTATTCAGAATTAAAACCTAACTCAGTATTTTAATACAAACATTTAATTTTGAATTCACACCTAAAGTAAAACAGCAACAAATTTTTCAACTACTACTGACACACTTCCAGCAAATAAATTCTCACCCAATTGAGCATTGAGGACACCATAAATTTGGTCCATCTCCTTGAACGGGACATGACAGCAGCCTCAACACCCTGTCACACATACACACACATGCACACATCCTCCCACACCTACACAGGTCATAAATCTTACAGGAAATCATCAGCGGAACACGGCGTGTGGCGGTGGCGACGCGCAGCGGCATTGGCCGTCATTAATGCGTGATAAAGGGCCGAACCCATGGACACGAACCATGGAAGGCACGCGCGATGTGTGCGTGTGCGTGTGTGAGTTTAGTGATAGGGGGTTGTAATGAGTTGTGATCGAAAGGGTGGAGGAGTAATGAAGTTTGGAATTATTTAGATCGATTAGGAATTTCTAAATAAATAAATGTTTAGGATATTTCGGGGACTGAGCTGTTAAAATAGAGTTGATAACTCTGAATTTTCCCAAAGAGAGAAAAAATTGATGGATCTAAAAGATCTAAACATTGAAAGGAGATTTTTTGAAATTTATCAAGGTTAAATGTGCTTTAAGTTTTAATGCAAAGTATCATAGTCCAACAATCTATGATCAAATCCGAACGGATATTGACGTTGACGCACAGTCACTAATAAGCAATAAGGTTCTGAATTCTTGCATTCTACTGTTGGAGTAGGTCAAATATCTGATTGCCAGAAAAACATACATTAAAACAAGTAAATTTACATAAATTATATAGGTACTAAATTTAATATTAAAATTATGATTATGTAATTTTACATAGTTAGAGAAAATTACATTTTTATGTAAATTTACTATATCTCACCTAAGCAATTTGGATTCCAATAACAATTATAGTACCTAATTTTAGAGAATTTTTTTACAGTGAAATTGCGTACATAGACATTAATATTTTATTTCGAGAATGCGTATGTACGATTCAAAAGCAACCTATGTTGAAATAAATTGTTTATTTTATACAAATACAGGAGGCGATTGCAGTGTTGCAAATTGCAGTACCTACCTATATAATACAAATAAATGTACAGGAATAAGAAACCAACCATATTTCGAAATAAAATGTATGCATTTACCAGCAATATGAATTTAAATTAGCACAGTGAGTGGCGGTTACGGGAGAGCGCCGGATGTCGAAGTCCTACAAAAGTAGTGAGTCGCTGTTCTATAAATAAAAAAAAATTCTGATGCAGCCAGCACGAAACCTCTCGTCGTATCTAAAATACTATGACTTAAACATAAATGTATACGTACAATCTGGTGCAAATTTTACACAGGAAAATAAAAATCTAGAATATTCTAACACAGGAATCTGCATCACCATTATCAAAAGTTTCATTCACTGGAAAATTTACGTCAAGAATTTGAAATTCTGAAAAAATGCAAACACAGGAAGATGCACATCTAAAAATGATAATACGATTAAAAACAATAAATACAAAAATTTCACTTTTCTCGGAGAAAAACTTAAATTTCAGCTCAACCAAGGCCTTTCAAATTTTTTGAAATAATGTATCTTACAGAAAAAGGTCCGAGAAATTCAGTGCTAGGTCGATAAAATTATTATTATATTATTAAACGCAAGAATTTTAGAAAATACTAAAATTTCTTTATTTTCTTTGTTTAAATTGTGGTTAAATTAGGGTTTCCAAAATTTTACAAATTGTATTGTACGAGTAGATAGAAAAAAGTCTTTGAAACCGAATGCTTGGAACCAGAAGTCGAATATTTTCATCCGTAATGGCGTAATTTAATTTTTGAAAAGTGCTCCGCTTTTCTCTCTGTCATAACTTTCAAACTTTTGATCGAAGAGAAATTTGTTAATACGAAAGTTGTAGGAAATTTTATTCTCTACAACATTTCAGCCGCCATTTTCTAAGATGGTGGCGCCGGCAGCGACTGCCTGTGTTTACAAATTTCAGTATTTCATAATGGCTCTATTAAAATGAACAAAATTGGCAATAATATAAACTTTCCTCTAACTTTTGCAAGTCAAAACTACCTTTTGAATGGTCTATAAGCGGATATTCGTCTGCAAAATTTTTGTTTAATAAAGGTCTACTTCGAAATAAGTTGCTCTTTAAAACTAAGATTAAAGATAAACATTAACAACTTGATTAATTATTAAGTCAATTTAGATACGATCGTCTATACCCTGCGGCATTGAACTGAAACATTAACAGACTTGTCTCAGTTTCACCTAGAAATCAATTTACATATCGTCTCCACTACGATAACCTTAAAAAGACAGCAGACAACAAATAAACAAGAGCGCATCGGCAGCTGTGTACACGTCACAAGCCACCAAAACAAAATCCTATCGTCGATTTCCGAATTGTGAAAGAATGAACGACGGTTTAGTTTTGTTTGTGTGACAAGGACGGCGCTATGTTGGGAAGAGTGGCTATGGCATGGCCACGGCGGATACCGCCAGGTGATGTCCGAATAACACCTGCCATTTTTTATTGCGTTTCCCAGGCAGAAAGTGGCGGCTGCTGCCTGCATTCTGTCTGTTGAGAGCCCTAACTCTTTCGTTTCATTTACCTCAAGTTGTAATTTCTTGGAACTTGTAGTAGGTAGATATTTGATTTTATTTTTAGCGATGAACGCGAACTAATGCGGGCGCGATGTAGTACCAAGGAAATTTGAATGCTTATACGAGGTTATTTTTTGTTATAGAAGAACTCTTGTAAGATACTATAAACAGAATATTAATGCATAAAATAATATTTTTATCTGCTGGCGTGCCATAATGATAATATTATAATTTGAGGACACCGCTTTCTCATATTTGACATTTGTTTCCACGCAAATCACATAACTTCTAATTTGTAAAGTGCACCTTCAGTTGTACCTACTATATGGGTTACACTGTTAAAAAATTCTTTAAAATAGCTACAATTGTTACTCAAATCCAAATTGCCTAAGTGAAATAGGTATAGTAGGTAACGGTTGCTGAAATAAATTTCAAAAGGGTTTGTTGGATTTCAGGCTTTGATTATTTATTTAAATTAAATTGCGACGTTTTGACCTTCATTTAGGCCCTTTTCAAGAAAAGTTACATTTTTTAAAATGACAATAATATAGATTTATTAAATTCAACTATACTGTTGAGGTGTACGCTTGTACACTTCAAATAGTAAATAGTAAATAGTAGTAAATTTACATGAAAAAAAAAATTGTATATCTATGAAAAATTACATAGGTACAATTATAATTTGCAATAAATTTAGTAGATACATAATTTAAGTAAAAACAAATAAATTTATTTACAGTGTATTTTGCCATCAAGATACTATTCCTTTTCGACACTATTATATTTATACCTACATTTTAAAATATACCTACCTATATTTCCAAATTTGTAAACAATTATTGTAACATGTCTTGATAAATTCCTGATTTTAAACTAAATAGGTACTATCTCGACTAATATGAAAAATTGAAACTAGAAACTGTAGTATTGTAGAACTACTGTAGGTAGATAGATACTGTGTGAGGCTGCCTCGCGCAAATTGAACAAAACGTAGCAGTGAAAAATATTACAGAATGTAGAAAAATAAAGTTAAGAAAAAATTCGCTATTAAAATTTTGTATCTTACTGAGAATGTGGGTACTTTGGCACAAAATTGTATGATTTTGGAAGGCATTTTCTATATTTATTATAATTTTGTGGTTAAATATGTGCTAAATACAACATGATTGTTTAGTTATGAATAAAAATAAAAATATTTCTAGTATGGACAAACTAGATTATCTTTTCAAAGCAAAACTGTACCTTTACCTATTCAAACGATATATTACATAGTTTTAATAGCAAAATATATACTGAAAAATAATCTTAGAAAATTTTAGTTTTGATTTAAATTTATTCGTATGCATGTACTTTATAGATATAATAAATTGACAATCATAAAATCGAAAACAATATTTTAATAATTTACATAAAATGTTACTTAGTAAGTAATTTCTTGATAACGAGCTGCATTATAAATTCATTTAATATATGCAAACAGTTGGCAATGTATACGTATAATGCAGCGGTTAGTATTTAACACCAAACGCCGAATGCAGATGTAATGAATTGGACATACAATTATCGCATTACGCCCATGTAAACATAATTAAATGCCCGTAAAAATGTTATTACAACGGCTAATCAGCTCAGCCCCACAAAACAAAAATACCCAATCGATAAAACATATTATTTACTTTATTACGTACTTATTGGTTAACGGTTAAGGGTTGGGTAGCTCATTTTTTAATTTAATTGCGTTGCCATAGTTATGTGTTTGTTAGTAATCAATTATTAAACCTTAAGCTAGGTATTGCTCATTTCCTTTTCCCATGAAATGCTAAAATATAGCTCGTTTGTTTAGGGATTTGTCATTCTATTATCATGTATGGTAAGTTAATTAATCAGCTAATACTATCAATAAATTACTATTGCTAATCAAATAAGCAAACTATGATTTTTTGTTTTGTAAATTTGTTGTTTTCATTTTTTGAAGCGGTTGAGAGAAATGTTTGAAGATCTGACACGTCAACATATGGTCCAAGTTCTTGTTATTATCTGATATACCTACACATGTATACAATGCGTTCGGTAAATTAGTTCTATTTTTATCAACGCATTTCAACATCGTTTGATAGTTTTATACAGGTAGAGCAAAAAGATTTGGAGTAGTGCGCTTGGCAAATGCTATGTTGACTCAGTTATTAAAAGATTTGATTCCATAGCCTAACTGCTTAAGTTTATTCCAAATTCATTGTTGATTGTAAAAAATAGAAAATATACAAATTCATATGAAATACATGTCTTCTTCATAATATTCTCTAGAACTGTCAAAGAATAATAATTTTAATTATTTGGAAAATAATATAGATATTAACATTTGGATTTACTTTCGTTCCTATTACACAAATTTAAGGTGTGCTTTTGCTTAATAAGTGTATAGGTACTTTAAATTCAACTCCTCTCCTTAATTTCTCAAACTCCATAATGATTATTTCTGCCTCCTGATCGGTAAATAAATAATTACTTCAGTAATGGGCTCTTCCACCATATTCAAGATTTAATAAAATTGTGCTAAAAACTTGAAAAACATATCAAATCACTGTAAATTTAAAAAAATTATTTAAAAAGTTATTTAATCATGAGATACAAGCGCTTTAAATATTGTGTAACGTTCCAAGTGGGATCTATTCTTATTGGTTAAACAAAAATAGACAAACCAATGAGATACAGGCACTCCGCCAGCGCTATGCGCAAGCATTTGGATCAGATGTTTGTTAACTTTGAAATGTCAACTGCGTTTGAATCTGTTTTCATCTCAAACTTTTTAAGCTATGGCATATAGTACAAAAATTATCTTAAAACTAAAAATAAAATATAGTTTTATGTATTTTATGGTATTTATTACTCTACAAAGTTACTTATACAATGGTATTATATAGTTTTAAATTTAAAATTATTATAATGGGTCTTCGTACACAACAGTTTTGGGCCACTAGGACATCACCATTACGTCACAAGCGAAATTTTAAACTTTAAAAATTCATATCTCTCTTAATACAGCACAGTTTCACGCTGTGTCTTCACAGATCGTCATATTTTAGAATGAAGATTCATTTAAAAAAAATTTAAAAATATGGTGGAAGGCTCTTTCATTTATAGAAATAAAATACGACTTAAAATCACAGCCAAAATTAGAGTTAAAGTCCAACTTCTTGTCTTGTCTTCTACTATAAAGCAAGAAATAAAAACTTTTCTTGCCTTGCTGATTTCTTGCTAGATAACGTCTTGTCTTGTCTTGCAATTACTTGCTATCTTGTTTGTTGGGAAATCTCCGAATTATGATATTTCCCTACCAAGAGCTGATGCTGCTACCTATTACTTCCTTGTACTGAGTAATAAGGAAGTATTGTAATCGCGAAAAAATTCGGTTTTCAGATTTTGATGGAAATATCCGTTTTGACCTTTTCTGAATCCATTATGACTAGTTTCGTCGTGATGTCTGTACGTACGGACGGACGGACGTACGTAGTTACGTACGGACGGACGTATGTGTGTCGCATAACTCAAATACGGTTAGACGTAGAAAGTTGAAATTTTGTATTTAGGATTGTTATAGCATCTAGTTGTGCACATCCTATTTTTGGTTTCAATCTACAAACCGGAAGTAGTACATTTTTCAAATATTTCGATAAATATTAAATTTAAGACACATTTTTTTATTTTAAATGAAAGATTATGTGATTATTACCTACAATCGGTATTTTATAAATATTTTTGTATCTGGTATAATTTAAGAATAATTAAAGTATATATTTATAATTTAGTATTTCGGTATCTTGTAGTCCATGATCGATTAACATTTGTTACTACGTAAAATTTATATGATTATTACATGACAGTGACAATAGTAAAATCTTCTTCTGCAGTTTAAATAAAGTGACTAAAATATATTTGTGAGTATAGTAGCAGTAGTAGTAGTACTTATATATTAATATATTTGTATATTAAGTTAAAAGAATAAAGTCAGATTTTTTATATTATTCTACATTTTAGTTATTAAAAAAAGTATGAACAGTTTCATAGGCGTAAGTCATGTGGTGTCCACGTCAGATTTTTTTTTAAACATTTGTTCTAATACCCTGTTCACAATGAGGAAACTTTTCATTAACATAACAAGTTTCTTGAAAGTAATACAAGTGCTACAGGAGCTGTCGTAAATAAAAACTGTCAATACCGTTCATACGGGGATTGTAATTATTTTTATAAAATATATTTAAGGAGGTACACTCGGGTGGTGAGGGGTTAGGGGAATCTCCTATGCTCGCAATGTATTTCATATCAGGGTTCCAACTTATAAAAAATAATAATAAACATTTTTATTGTATGTAAACGAAGTCTATTCGCATTTTTATCTAATAAAATGAGATTTAAATCAATTAATTAAGAATATTATTAATTTTTATTATGTAAAACTTGTTTACTTTATAAGATTTCATTCGGTCAAATACCAGTGTAAACTACGGCAACGCTGTGCTGTTCTTATGTCAATCTGACAGATACTAAACATGAAGGTGAAGAGAATTCTGCACTTGAAACTTCATACAAATCGTTAGGTATAAATTATTTATCATTTGTACACAATATACCTTTCATTCTTGCGAAAAACTTGTGATTATAGATATATAAGGTTTTTTTCTGGTTAAAATTCAAATTTTGCGCTTTTCAACGTTGCCGTGTCTATATTATGTTTTCGCCTATATTCTCCAGTAGGCATAAACGTCAGTCTTTCGATTAAGAATTCTTGTTAATTACGTGGTAAGTGATGCTTGTATTACTTTTATCCGGTCTTTGAGATAGTAATGCACGTTTTAAAGAAGCAATTGGAATTTTCTTTCATTTCGTTAAATGCTTTTCACGTTGATTTAAAAGTTGTCCCATAAGAGGCCATGTAAAATGTAGTTTTTTAACATTTATTTTTGGATAATCTACGTGGTGAAAAATTATGAAAAAATTCAGGTAACATTTTTACAATGTTTTGATTAATTTTGCAAAGTTTCATAAAACTCTCCCATTATTTCAAGTGTCGAGTGTACCTCCTTAAGATCACTACTTGGGAAAAAATCGATATACCTATCGATAAATTTCGATATTATTTTTAAATATCGGACAGGTATCGATATTGAAAATAATTATATATCGACTTATCGATATTTATCGATATTAATCGATATTTATCGATATTAACCGATATTAATCGATATTATCGTTATTATATCGATGTAAATCGATATTCATCGATATTTATCGATATTTTATTGATATTTATCGATTATTATATATTTCAAGAAACTTTTTAGTAAAAACTTTTCTCGTGTGAACAGGGCATAACAAATATAATACAAAATCGCAAATTACCTATTGAATATTCGCGTATGACAATTCGGAGAGTTTATAGCGCCAAATTTAAATATAGGAAAATGCGAACATATATTATGTAGGCGTATAAAAATAACAATATTGTGAAGGTATTGAGTATATTTTATATTAATTAAATTTTATAAATAGATAATAAAATTGAATTTTAAGAAATTGTGTTCTGCATTAGGTATTAGTTATTGTATGATTTAATTTTATAAAACTTTTCATTAAGGAAGTAAAAATGTTCAAGATACAGTAATAACAATAAATAATATTGATTTATATAAAAAGTAATTATATTGTGTTTAATGATAATAAACGAAATTTTAACCTCATAATATTTCCTTAGTTAAATTTTTTACTATCATTTTTATTTTTAATTAAAAACATTACTTTTATTCTATGTTTGACTCTGAAATAATGTTTTAGGCAAGAATTCTTACAAATAAATAGCAAGAAATCTTGTTTTGCCTAAATAACTTCTTGTCTTGTTTTGTTTTTTCAATGATCAAATCTTGCCTTGTCTAGTTTTTTTGCAAGGTATAAGACTAGAACAAGAATATCGTGAAATCAAAATGCTAAAAGTAGGTACTTACCCAATTATGCAAAAAATAATATGAAATAAGTAGGTACACATTGGTTTCATTGATATTGTAATTTTTACTGGTCTATGATTAATTTTCAAAATATTGTAAGTATAATAAATTATTATGTATAATGTACACCTACTTACGTAGTTAATTTTTGCTGTAGTTAGTAAGTAGTATTAAAATATGTAAATTATTAAAGCATATACATAATTTAAATATACAATATAATGTGGCGCTATTATAATTAAATATTTACGCAGTAAAAAATTTAAAAATATCATATTTAATTTATTGTTTATATTGAAATAATAAAAAATGACAAGCTCATAATAATTACTAAATGGAAACTTACATTTAGATAATTATATCTACACATTTTCAAAATTTTCATTAAATTAGTTTTACTTCTTGTAGTTCCTTGTACGAGTACAAAATGAAATTGAATATTTATGATTATGTATACAAAATTAAAATATTAATAGAAATACATCAAGATGTTAACAATTTCATATCTGAATTATCTGTATCGTGAAAACAGGTGTAAATGAGTAAATGTAATAAAAAGTTATTTTGTTGCTGAAGCCAGTGAGGCAAAATAATTTTATAAATTGCGTCTGCAATTTTTGGGGTTGTTATTTAAATAGAATGTTTATTATAAAAGCATAATTTTCATCAAGTTGAAATTTTGTTAATTAGCACTGCCATTAAAGCCCCTGTAATTATAAACACAGGATCATTTATTCCACCTCTTTGAAATTACGGTGAAATTGACGCCACTCTGTTCATAAATTAATTATGTGAACCAGAATAAAAACTCCGCCTGTGTTAAATTATTATATCACTCTAAAACAAACAACTTTGTTTCTTCGAAGTCTGTTAAAAGTTAATTCGTATTTACACTTTTTTAATAATGCAAGAGAAACTATAAATGTACCTATAATATGTCGTCTTACTTCATCTTTCCTTATTAGTCATAATATAAAAATCGCCAATTTTGTCATGGCCAATTATTATATAAACTTGATTTCTGCACTTTGCAGAACATTAATTATTATAATATAAATCTAATTAGGTATATTTTTTAGTAGTTCACAAAAAATTGTAATAGACGTGATTTTTCTTTCAAATTAAATTATTATATTATTTAAAAAAAGTATTTCAAATACATACTTATTAAGGATGCCTAGTTAAATCCTATGTTTAGATTTATAACAAAATAAGATTTTAAAGCGTAGATTTCTTAGCTCTTTATTATAAAACAACAAAAAATTAAATTATTTTAAATCCTCAACATTTAACAAACATTTTGGTAACTGAAGCAGTCAGAAAGTAATTTAAATAAATTTTAATTCAAATAAATTTCTCAAAGTTAATTGAGCGACATTAACTTATGAATGAATAAGGTTGGATGGAATAAAACTGCACCATAAAAGTGCAGCATTCGTTGTCGCAACTTTTCATCATGAATGTATAAAAAGACGCGAAAATTCGCTTCCTTTGAAGTCATGTTTCTTTGGCGCGTGAACAAAATATGTATTATGCATATGTAGCGTGTGCCAGTCGTTAAAATTTTGATTAAGTAAAAAAACTGCGTGTACTTAACACATATTCTTTGATATGCAAATGAGTGAAGGCACCTGTTTCGGACTGGAGTCGTTAAAACTGTGGCTCTGTGGTTTTTATTATTCGAGTTGGATGAATCTGATTTTGTTATTTGTGGGTGTGAATCCTTTTTGCGTGCAGAGCATATTGAATTACAGTTATTTTGTTTTTGGATAAAGGGGTACCAGTTTTTTGAACATGCATGTAGAATTAGCAAAATGGATGGTGTTTTTATTTCATTAAAATTGTATTAATATCTTTGAGTACATGTACTGTATTGTATTATGTATGTATATTACATACGTATGCATAGCTTGTGGCTTCAGAATTTTAACTGCAATAATTTTGCTTTTCGAACATACATATAGTCCGGTCGCTAAATGAACCTGGAAATCGGCTTGAACCTGGAAGTTGGGTACAACAAATATTTTATGATTGATTCTAGTAGTATTTGATATACTGAATCATAATATGACGGGTGCCAGACTGGCACCCCTGGGCAACTCCGGGAAATTCGAAAAAATCGCCCAAAAAAATGGATTTTTTTGTTTATTTGCCAATAACTACTAAACGGTTAGTTCTACAGTTAAGATTGTCCAGTACATTTTTGTAGAGAACAAAATTTCCAAAAAAATGAAACTTTGAACTGCTCTCTCCGATTAACCATTTCTGAGATACACGCGTTCAAATTTTGAAACTTGATTTTTTTTTACTTTTTTCATTATTTTTGTGTTTAATGACCTGTAACTTCTAAACAAATTAAAATTTTGATATTCGGTTTCTTTTATTAAATTCTGCAAAAAATTCTCTATAAGATAGATTGTATGAAATGTTTCTTAAGCCAAAATTTTAAGATTTTCTTCGAGAGAAACTTGAATTTTTTTACTTTTTTCATAATTTTTGTGTTTAATGACGTGTAACTTCTAAACAAATTAAAATTTTGATATCCGGTTTCTTTTATTAAATTTTGCAAACAATTCTCTATAAGATAGATTGTATGAAATTTTTCTTGAAGGCCTTAGTTAAGCCAAAATTTTAAGATTTTCTTCGAGAGAAACTTGAATTTTTTTTACTTTTTTCATAATTTTTGTGTTTAATGACCTGTAACTTCTAAACAAATTAAAAAATTTTTATCCGGTCTCTTTTATTAAATTTTGCAACCAATTCTCTATAAGATAGATTGTATGAAATTTTTCTTGAAGGCCTTAGTTAAGCCAAAATTTTAAGATTTCCTTCTAGAAAAACTTGAAATTTTTTTACTTTTTCCATAACTTTTGTGTTTAATGACCTGTAACTTCTAAATAAATTAAAATTTTGATATCCGGTTTCTTTTATTAAATTCTGCAAACAATTCTCTATAAGATAGATTATATGAAATTTTTCTTGAAGGCCTTAGTTAAGCCAAAATTTTAAGATTTTCTTCGAGAGAAACTTGAATTTTTTTTACTCTTTTCATAATTTTTGTGTTTAATGACCTGTAACTTCTAAACAAATTAAAATTTTGATATCCGGTTTCTTTTATTAAATTCTGCAAGCAATTATCTATAAGATAGATTATTTGAATTTTTTTTGAAGGCCTTAGTTAAGCCAAAATTTTAAGATTATCTTCCAGAGAATATTGAATTTTTTTAGCTTTTTCATATTTTTTGTTTAATGACTTATAATTTATGAACTAAAGTTTTACTTTTTACTACGATTTAGCGGAGCTAAAGTTAGTCATTATTGAACGATTTCATAAAAAATAAACCGGAAGTCGATATCTTTATCCGTTCAGAAACTAAAATTGATTAAACACAAGGAACTATAAGAATTCTAAAATTTTATAATTTTCTCTTGGAAAAAATAATTAAATTTCGGCTTAATAAAGGCACTTTAAAAAAATTAATACAATGTAATGTCATATAAAAATGTCTGAGGAATCCAATGCCGGAAACCGGAAGTCGATATCTTGAACCGTTCAGAAATTAAAGTTGATTAAACAAAAGAAACTTTTAAAATTCTAAAATTTTACAATTTTCTCTCGGAGAAAATAATTAAATTTCGGATTATTAGAGGCCTTTTAAAAAATATAGTACAATGTATCTTACATAAAAATTGTTTGCAGAATTTAATAAAAGAAACCGGATATCAAAATTTTAATTTGTTTAGAAGTTACAGGTCATTAAACACAAAACTTATGAAAAAAGTAAAAAAATTTCAAGTTTCTCTCGAAGGAAATCTTAAAATTTTGGCTTAACTAAGGCCTTCAAGAAAAATTTCATACAATCTATCTTATAGAGAATTGTTTGCAAAATTTAATAAAAGAAACCGGATATCAAAATTTTAATTTGTTTAGAAGTTACAGGTCATTAAAAACAAAAATTATGAAAAGAGTAATAAAATTTCAAGTTTCTCTCGAAGAAAATCTTAAAATTTTGGCTTAACTAAGGTCTTCAAAAAAAAATTAAAATAATCTATCTTATAGAGAATTGCTTGCAGAATTTAATAAAAGAAACCGGATATCAAAATTTTAATTTGTTTAGAAGTTACAGGTCATTAAACACAAAAATTATGAAAAGAGTAAAAAAAATTCAAGTTTCTCTCAAAGAAAATCTTAAAATTTTGGCTTAACTAAGGCCTTCAAGAAAAATTTCATATAATCTATCTTATAGAGAATTGTTTGCGGAATTTAATTAAATAAACCGGATATGAAAATTTTAATTTGTTTAGAAGTTACAGGTCATTAAACACAAATCTTATGAAAAAAGTAAAGAAAAATTCAAGTTTCTCTCGAAGGAAATCTTAAAATTTTGGCTTAACTAAGGCTTTGAAGAAAAATTTCATACAATCTATCTTATAGAGAATTGTTTGCAAAATTAAATAAAAAAAACCGGATATCAAAATTTTAATTTGTTTAGAAGTTACAGGTCATTAAACACAAAAATTATGAAAAAAGTAAAAAAATTCATGTTTCTCTCGAAGAAAATCTTAAAATTTTGGCTTAACTAAGGCTTTGAAAAAAAATTAAAATAATCTATCTTATAGAGAATTGTTTGCAGAATTTAATAAAAGAAACCAAATATCAAAATTTTAATTTGTTTAGAAGGTACAGGTCATTAAACACAAAAATAATGAAAAAAGTAAAAAAAATTCAAGTTTCAAAATTTGAACGCGTGTATCTCAGAAACGGTTAATCGAAGAGAGCAGTTTAAAGTTTAATTTTTTTGGAAATTTAGTTCTCTACAAAAATGCACTAGACAATCTTAACCGTAGAACTAACCGTTTAGTAGTTATTGGCAAATAACCAAAAAAATCCATTTTTTTGGGCGATTTTTTCGAATTTCCCGGAGTTGCCCAGGGGTGCCAGTCTGGCACCCGTCATATTATGATTCAGTATATCAAATACTACTAGAATCAATCATAAAATATTTGTTGTACCCAACTTCCAGGTTACATGGCTTGGCGACCGGACTAATACTTCTTATTATTATTATTGAAAAGTATGTATTTTGCTTTTGTACAAAAATATGGAGTTATTGAATTACATTATCCACGAACATACAGAGACATACAAAAAGTGACTTATAATTTAAATGTTTGAAATTTGCTTATACCTTATAAAGTTGCATGGAAAAATTAATCTCATGTAAAAATTTTAAACGATATCAAATAAATAATATTATTAGGGAAATACTTATAGATAAAATGATACCTAATAAGTTTATTGCTAAATGCTAGTGTTAAATAATGATATTGAGTGTATATGATAACTATAATATTTTGTTACGAGATGTTATTTTAATAAGAGTACTACAAACAAATTAGATAACTCTTGAGACAGTAAAACTCATTAGCTAGCCTCTTAGATTTCAGTTTAATGGTAGTGTTCGAGAAGAACAGATCATAGATCATTAAGTGTATATATGGTTATGTGAAATAGATCCGTGTTGATCTGGCCTTGTGAGTTGAGCCGTGTGTGTCTATGATGTATAGAGATCAGTGTTGAGACGTTGGGTACGCGGACCGTGGTTGGCCGCCGACGATACAACGAACAGCTTTGGGCTGTAGTGGACCGTGACTGGCCGCCAGCGATACAGCGAGCAGTTATGGGCTGTAGTGATCCTTGTCAGATTTCCAACGGTGCAGCGAGCAGCCGTGGGGCTGGAGTGGCCCTAACCAGGTCTCCAACGAGATACGAATGTTTGAATGTGGTATGATGTGGAGATTGATGTGTGATGTGAGAGTCTGAGGTGGAAGTGTTGCACCAACGTGTTACTGCTCCTCACTAAACATGTTTGCTTATGTTTTCTTTGCTTCCAGAGTTAAACGTGATCTTGAGCTCTCCAACTAATTCCTTAAGCCTTACGACAAGGTTATCGTTCCCAGGTATGCACGATATTTGATTTAACAGTAGTCATCATAAATATACAGGAAAAATAGGTAATCTAGTTTATTTGTCTATGTCATTAAAATATAACTTAGGCGCGCTTCGTAATTAATTAACAACTCTTTACAATTTTTGAATGAACTTATATTTAATGGGTACGTGAAGCCAGAAAAGATTAAATAATTGTTACTATATTGTTCCGGCCCTGCTGAAATACAAATTCTTATGATGATTTAAAATTGTTTTCAATATTTCTATTAAATTGCTGCTGTGCCGGACATAAAATAAATAATTTTTTAAATTTTATTGCGTTATTCAATTTCTAAGTTCTGTGTGTTTTAAAATATGTTAAATAAAGTACATTGTAGTTTTAAATTATATAAAAGAGTTAAAGTTTAAATTTATGATACACAGTATGAGTAGTGGATAGAACAAAATAAATTATTGTATTTCTCTTAGAATGGGTATAGCACAAAAACGAGAACCGAAATGCTTGACTTCTATTCGTAAAGTGAAAAAATCTGACGTGGACACCACATGACTTCCTTGTACGCCTTGTTTGTTCATACTTTTCTTAATAACTAAAATGTAGAATAATATAAAAAATTCTTTTAACTTATTATATTAGTATACTCACAAATATATTTTAGTCATTTTATTTAAACTGCAGAAGAAGATATAAAGCATATTTTATTATTGTCACTGTCATGTCATAATCATTTAAATTTTACATAGTAACAAATGTTAATTGATCATGGACTACAAGATACCGAAATATTAAATTATAAATATATACTTTAATTATTCTTAAATGATACCAGATACAAAAATATTTATAAAATACCGATTGTAGGTAATAATCACATAATCTTTCATTTAAAATAAAAAAATTTGTCTTAAATTAAATATTTATCGAAATTTTTTTAAAATTTACTACTTCCGGTTTGTAGATTGAAACCAAAAATAGGAGGTGCACAACTAGATGCTTTAACAGTCCTAAATACAAAATTTCAACTTTCTACGTCTAACCGAATTTGAGTTATGCGACATACATACGTACAGACGTACGTACATACGTACGTACATACGTACGTACATACGTACGTACATACGTACGTACATACGTACGTACATACGTACGTACATACGTACGTACGTACATACGTACAGACGTCACGACGAAACTAGTCATAATGGATTCAGAAAAGGTCAAAACGGATATTTCCATCTGAGAACCGAAATTTTTCGCGATTACAATACTTCCTTATTACTCCGTACAAGGAAGTAAAAATGAAAAAAATTTGGGTATAGACGGATAAAACACTAATTTTTTCCAATATTTAAAGCATTAGCAAAATGAATGCATGCATGTGACAAAGAGAGATATACACTAATGCCTGTTTATTATTAGATGAGAAACTAATGACGTACCGGTCACTACAACGCGGACAAATTGTAGGTAGATAACAGTTTGCCTAAAATCTCGTCAAAAATCACAAAATGGTATAGACCAAACAAGACGATATATAAATTTTCTTATTATGTTACTCGATTTTATTTTGATATGCTATTCAAGGTAGAATTTTTGAAAAGTTAAGGTTAATTGGTTCCGAAAAATATATGCAAAAAAATGTAGGTAAAGAAAACCAATGAGAAATGTAACATTTCCGTTACAATTAGCCGTCCGGTTCGTGCCATATGACAGTATTGCCTAGGCGGTTAGGGGCACACGTTCCTAGTTTTCCGTTGTATGTCTACCTAATATAAAACACCACATGTGGCCGTGTTACACGGACCGCTGCCGATCATTCTTCACGCCTGAGTTTTCTTTTTCACTTCACTGGAGAGGGGCACAGGAAGCGAATTACACTTAAATATACGTTTGCGTTTAAATTGTTTTAAACAGGGACCATAAGGTACGAAGGTTAACGGGGAGGAATGAAATTTTGAAGTGTGCCAGATAAAAACATCAACGAACCAACAAGCGTAGGTATACTTACATGTTTTTATTTTTAAATTGTATCTAAATAAATAGTGTATATGTATAGTGCATATTAAAATTTATTCTACATCATATTAGACATAAGTAATGTTTAGAATTGTACCATTTTTTGAAACAAATTTATTATTTAATGGCATACAATGAATTGTAGACCAAACAAAGTTCGAGCTAAATACAAAAGTTTGTTAGGTATAGGTAATTAAAAACTATGACGTTAGTTATATCCTGGAAATGTATTATGTATTTCATGGAAAAGTTTATACGCAGGAATGCGGGTATAGGTACACAGCGATTTTGTTAATATTGAATTAAGTAGTAACTTATCCAAGTTTTTTTGTTTTAAAATTTTTATGTAATCTGCAATTTTAAATGTAACAAATTCCGATTATTAACTTTAAAAAATCTTTTAATTATTTTAAATTTTGAAATGATGCTCTATTTGTGAAATTAATTAAAAAGGCTCTTTGTATATCTTATGTTTAAGAATATATGGAATATTGAGTTTTTTAATACGAGTATTTTTCTATACTCAGGTTCGAAAGATACAGTCGGACATCAAAGTAAATTAGAATTTAATTTCTACCACTTCTCTATATTACTATATTTTATTTATCAGTTAGATGCTTTCGATCACATTTAAAAAAGGACAATAATTAATATTTGTTGCGTAAATAAATAGTTATTTAGGTACCTAAATGATACTACACTTTCAATGTAAAACGTTCGTGGTTATCTATGTATGTACCATAAGATGATAAAAAGTAATCGTTTTTGAGTGGAAAGATAAATTTTTCGTAAAAACTTAGAATCTGAGCACGCATCTTTAGTCCCATAATTCCTGCTGAAATATTCCGTCGTTGAAAAATTTTGGCAGCAACATAAATCATGTAAACGCTAACTGAATTTCAGTGTCGAAAGTGAAAACGAGAAGAACAATATCGCATCATCTTGGGACACAAAGCCTTCTTTGTCTCGTTAAGAGTTAGATTATCAGCCATTTTATAATGGGTGGCGTAATTACCTATCCTAACCTCTCTTCTATCGGCGCCATTTTGCACTCCGGTCAGAGCAAGATGCTCCCCAATTTATGCCGCTGTGGTGGTAGCACTGGCGGTGGTAATGAATCGCTGCACCAACTGTTCGCTCGCGTTGCGTCGAGTCGAGTTGAGTTGAGCTGTTCTCTTTGCTGTGCAGTGTGCACTGCATCTGCGTTGTTCGTTGTTTACCTTCATTTGAAAAGTAATTAGTACTGAAATGAGCTCTTTGAATTCACCTGGACGAGATGATTGCACGGGAGAAATATCCACGTTTGTTTGTTATTGTTGTTGGGGAAGATGCATTCATTATTCTTTATAATTAATACTAATTAAATGCTATAAATTAAGAGTAATAAATTGTGTTCAAATGTACGTGACATTAAACACAGAATTAATTGTATCCCTCTATATTCTATACGAACGTTAAGAAGTACAACACTAAAATTGAAGAAGAAATGAGACGAAAGGATAATTCTAAATTAAAAGTTCTCAAGTATAGCAATCTAATAATTAATAATTATTAATGTGTTCTATAGTGAAAATCACAAGTTTTGGCAGTATGGCAGAGATAGGCAGTGTTATTCTTATGGAGATAAACTCTGCCTTGTTGCCAGTTTTACACTTACATTGTTTCATGGTACACCATTCAGTTTTCATGCAACACATTTAGTTTGCAGTGTTAAATTTCATATTGAAATGTTAGTATAGGGTTGTAAATCTTATAGCGGTGGAGTGGTGCCGATGGGAAAAGAAGCCAGCAGTTATGAAACAGTTTGAAAATATTATAAGCTTGATTTCACATTACTTAAGAAATGATATAATAACTATACCTACTCCTGTAATCTTATTTCAAGACATATACTAATTACATTTATTGTAATGTATTTGTAACTACAATCTAATGTAATCCCAACTAACATAGTGCCATAATATGTGATTCATATTCAAAAATTTCCGAGGAAAAATGGACAATTTATGATAGGCATATTGTAAGTGAAGAAAAAAGATTTTGGGAAGCTGATCAATTGCAAGATGATATCGAACCTTTTATTATTAATCTTAATGACGCAAGTGACGACAGTGATACTGAATGCGATGAAGATGTAACGCATGAGTTGTATGTTTGAGTACCGCTGCTACGCTTAGCTATCTGGCTCGAAGTTTAAATGTAAACAGGTCCAGGACCTTACTTCAAATTTTCAATGTACTTAGTATGTGAAATTTTTCTTTAAGTTTGTAATTCTATTTTATGCTATGTATATATTGACAACATTTGTTCATTAATTGTTATGTCTTTTAAACAACATGTATATATTTGTATTACTCGCCATTTGTGATTTTGACTTGGCCGTCTTTGGCTGTGTTTATTTTATTGTTACATTGTTATCAATTTGTTATCCAAAAAATAAAATAAAATTGTATATTTATATTAATTTAATATTTTACTTAATTATGTATCCTTCATATTAAACGAGAAAAATTATCAGTAAAGAGGGTAAGAATAAATTGAAACACTGGAGAATTATTGTATAATTTATCGAATTCTCGAATTATATTTAATAAAATTATTTTTTGACTTACAAATTTAATTTAGAGGAACCAGAGTTTTTCTCTAAGTAAAAGATTTTAAATTGGATGCATATCAATTGATTACTTATTAATGTATTCAATGAATTAAACATTTTATTGGTTTTGAGAAACATCAATAAATAATCAGCATAATTTATTAAAAGTACAAGTAAGCGAAAAACAAACAATCCGCCTCTGGATTCTCCATCTTTGTCTAACACATTACTCACACTGCCAAAACTTGTGATTTTCACTATAGTAAGTGGGGAAAAGGACGTTTTTAGGGTTCAGGAAGTCTAAAGCTAGATTCAGACCTACCCAATTATAAATATAAGTGCTAAATTTACCAACCAGCACTTCTACAAAATTCCAATTTCAAAGTGCGAACGTTGAGCACCAGTTGGTTAAATTAGCAACTTATACTTATAATTGGGTAGGTCTGAATCTAGCTTTATGGTGAGCCTCCGCTGTCCGTCTGTCCTGTCTGTCACAGACCTATAATGTCAATTTTATTTTTCACAATCCCAGGTGGGATTATAAACAAAAAATATTTTTCGATTGTCATGTTATATTATATCGTTGGAAAGAGCACAAGATACTAAAAATATACATATATTTTATTGAGTGAGTTTTTGATAGGTTATTTTATGGAAAAAAAGCATTCCTTCCTCCCTCCGAAACTACTTGGGTCTAAAATTTTCGCTCGTTACCTATAGGTTACTTTCTACACAATTGCTAAAATATATAAAATTTATTTATTTGTTAATATGACAAGAAAATTTAACTAATTTAACCTTACTTTGGTTTGACGTAAGGTATATATAGTTATATAATTTGTCTGAAAAAGTGAAATATAATATCGAATCTGAAACGTTTTAGTAAATATAGACAATTATGGATAAGACAGGTAATTAAATTAATATTTAGTTTGAAGATTTGACTGAACTTTCTACGCATTAAGTATGTTCGTGCTTGACTGGTCTTTTAAAATTTAAGCTAACATTGACTGAATAATTTAAGAAAGGGGAACTCATAGCAAGTGTGAATTGTCGTATAGACGTTTCATCAGTCTTAAACTGTTAATATATCAGTCTATACAATTTTTTTTAGAATGTTTCTTTATTATTTTATAAATTTTGAATTTTTGTTGTGTTTTAATAATTATAATATTTATTATAATCACACAGCTGATAGCAACATGTACCTATTAAAGGTTTTAATGAATTGCATAGTTTTAAGCCAATATTTTTTATTTGCCTAAGTTTTTTAAATAGTAATTATGTATTAAAAACTGAATGTTTCTAGAAGACTTCATTCTTTAATAACTGTAAAAATCGTTATATATTTGAATATGAATTTACCTAAAAATACAATGTTACATTACATAACAGGATGAACGCGAAATTAATACCCACTCACGTCGCTGTATGTTCCGTAGTGATTACGGTACCGAATATTGACTTCAAAATCGGTAGATAGATACTCAAAACAGTAAACACGTTATAGCAATCAGTAAACGTTGATCCTCTGCCTCTGCGCACCCCATAACATCGACATCGACATTTCCCAGAGCCAGACGCGAATCCTGTAACAACAAAACTGTCAAACCACCTCTGAAATTAACACAACACCGTTTATCCCATTACAAACACTAACCAAATACGAACACATTACCCCATTATCAACAAACTTACACCCCAGTTTGTGGAGCGAAGGGCGGGCATATGCGAATTTGTGCTGTGATGATTGGGACGACTTTGAGGTGCATTGATGGGTAATCGATATTGGAAAGAGTGTGAATTGGGTCTAATTTTTATGGCTTAATTCGCAATAGGAAGAGGGTGTCGGGATTATTATTGCTGCTTGTATTAGTATAGCAGTTGGGGTTACTTACCTACATGTGAACTTCTAAAATTTGGGTCTAGGAGTATCTCATATAGTACCGGTTTTAACTATTTGAACACTATAAGTAATTATAATATTGTGCTTGATTTGAATTGCATTGATTTATTGCTATTGGTTGTAATTTTTTTCCTATGCTCTTTAATTTAGCACAAATATTCCTAGTATAACTAGCAAGGATATTTTATTGTTCATATAAAATACAGTGAATTTTAAAAGTAAATTTGTTAAGCTTATACTATATTAGCTCAAAAATCCTAGTTTCTGAAAAACAAAAGCCTCGAACAAGGTTTTAGTATATAATTAATTACATCCAATTTTAATTCGTAATGGTTGGTTTCAGAATCGGCAATAAAGTGAAAAATTACAATATTTTTTAAAATCTTAAATTAGACGTTTAGGTAGTCATCAGCATTTTTTATCTACAACATCAACATTTAAACAGAAGTAATTTATAATTTAAAGAATTTTTGAAAAATCTCAGACTGAGCCGGGATTCGAACCCGGAACCTTTGAATTCCGGTCCAACGCTCTGGCACTGAGCTACCAGTCCCTGGTTCCATCCCCACTCAGTCTGAAATTTCACGCTCAAAATTCACTTTAAATTTCAAATGCTCATAACTTTGGATCAAATCATCGTAGAAACTTGTTCTTTTTTTAATATGAAAGGAAATTGTGTGAACTTTAATGTCCTTGCCTTGAATATGGTCTACAATTTTTTTTGTACTCCGTGCAAGTTGTTAAAGTTGGACATTTTTTTCAGTCAAAAACATTTTTTTTTCTATGGTGGTTTACGGGACATGGGATGTATCGAATGTGGCTTTCAGGTACACCATTCAAAGAGGAGACTTTGTTCTTTTTAAAACCCAAAATATTATTGATTTTGGGTCAAATGCAACCGAGTTATCAAGGTTTGAAAATTTGACATTTTTCGTCAACAAAAAAAATTTTCTCCTAATTTTTTCCTCGAGTGTATTTCATACTATAGATGTAACGAAACGTAAAATAACAACTTTATTTGATGCCGGATTAAAAATAAAAATAACATCTAGGTATGGATTAATAATTTTTTTTTATATGAATACTTAAATGTATTGATTTTACTTATTTTAATGCTTTAGAAAATTAAAATACAGCAAGGGTCTCGAATAACATTAACTCATAAATGAATGGAAATTTCAATTTTGAACCTGCATAATAATAAAGGAAAGTAGCTATAAAATGTAGCTTGATATTCTTCAAAAGCTACTTTAGTAGCTTGTAGCTTAGCTACAATTTTTGTAAAGTAGCTAAGCTATTCAGTAGCTTAAGCAACTTTTTTGCAAAGTAGCGAGTAGCTTAGCTAAGCTACTTTTTCGAAGTAGCTTGCCCAGCTCTGTGTAAGATATCAATGTGTAGCTAAATAGCTATAAATGTTTTAGCCAAGCGCGAATACAAGGGGACAGTGGGGTATCTTTCGTGTTTGTCGCTTTTATACTGAAACTATCACCAGTATCCGTCACAGGTTCCTGCCAAGTTTTATCATAAAATTTGTATTATTTTTATACTACATAATTCAATAATAGGATAAACATGTCCACATAGGACACTGAACTGGTTTTATTCGTACAAAATAAATAAAGTTCGTATAAATCTTTTGTGGAGTAAACAACATACAACGCACATTTACAAAAAATAGTGAATATGCTGACATGGTAATCGTTTACGAATTATGCAATGGAAACATCAACGCGAAGAAATAACACAGAACACAGGACCAATGTCGAGCAGTTACTCGTTCTGTCATCGACACAAATTTTGTAAATTCTCATTGTTTTTAGGAATAAACTTGATAATAAGCAATATTTAATTATTATTATTATTCTATTATTTTTACAAAATTGTTCAAATTCCTGTTTGTAACTTCAGAAGCCAATATCTCTTAAACGAAGCGTTTACGAGAAAATCTCCAAATGAAATTTTGTTCTTATTTTGAGGTCCTACATTCATATTTTAAGTTAGAATATTTAACCCTGAAACATCCTGTATATCTGTCTACTATTGATTTATTGATTCATTTCTCGTATCATATCAGTCGAGTACAAATCAGAAAGCATTAAATCATATCAGTATCATCACAGCGTCATGTTCTATTAAATAATTGATAGCTCATAAGTTGATCAGCTTATTCCGTACATCTCATGTTTGGCAGTGTCTCTCGTCTCTAATTACGTCATTGTAGTTCCTGTAACACCTCGCATCTCGCGGGTGTTTAGCGCCCGCCTGGTGACATAAATAATTCCCCTATCCGGGGGTTTAGGCAATTTAGAACTTCTCTCGCATACATTTTTCAGCAGCGGCAGAACGGCAGAAGCAACGCAGCAGCTCAGCTCAAACTCGCGGTTTCGGTCGATGAACTTGATGTTTTGTTTGTGATGACGATGAGATTGCGCGTGGGATTGAACTTTTGGGGTTCGAGGGCTTTTCAAACGATGAGAGTTTTAGCTGGGGTGATTTTTTTACGGATAACTTTAGGGGAAATTAAATAATCGATTTATTTTTTTAAATTTTACTGCCGATACCATATATTATGCTGCAGGCAAAACTGAGATTGAAAAATTGTTATTTTGACACTTCGTTACCAATGGGGAAAAGGAAAATATTTAAAATTAACCAGCTTTATCAATCAGAATTGAAAAATATTATTAAATTCATTTTTGTAACCTGAATACCTACCCTATTTGAATAATAATTTGGCAAATGGTTTTTTGATGTACCTATTGCAAAAAAAAACAGATTGATGAATTTTAAAATTTCTTGTTCATTTAAGTTTAAACCTTTGTGCCCATATAAAAATCTTGACATATTTTATCAGAACTAAGAAAATCCTGTTTTGAGAATACAATTCTTAAAAAATGAGCCAATCACATCAACGTTCAAAATATCTGTACTGATAAGTGACAATGTAGTTTGTATCCATGACAACATTTATTTATGTATTTATTGCCGAGATGGAATTTTCTGTGTCCAATAGCAACTTACGTACTCGTAACAATGTAAAAAAACATTAAAATAGCAATAACTGTCACAAATATGAGTTCAAATCTTCCTGCTTCGCAGTCGCTGTATTTTCGTCGTTGGGATTAACATTCGTGACATTTTCAAAATATTATCGATAATAAGCTCACCACTTGTTATATTACTCTTGAAAAATTAAGTATTAAAATATAATAAGATTAGATTAAATATTAATTAAGTACATGTAACAATTTTACAAGAACAACCTTTAGAACTTGTATGTTTTTTACATCAATTTTTCTGAATCATGGCATAAGGGAATAAATTAAAAATGAACTATTGTATAGGTATACATTTACGTAGGTAGGTAATTTTGCCAAGAAAGAAAAAAATTAAAATATCATAGAGAGGTTAAAAGAAAAATATTTAAACACAAATGTATAAGCCAAAGGCAGAATGAAAAGATTTATTCGTGCAGGTAGGTATTTGTATACACAGGGACAAGAATTTATTTAAAATTTATTGAAAGAATAATACCTCCTCTGTTCTTGTTTAACCAACGGTAATTTTTATTTTACGAAATGGAAATTAGGTCAAATGAATTGAATAAACTGAAATCGAATTAGAAATTTATACGAATGTTGGAGATCTCAGATCTTTGAAGAAAAAATGAAACCAATTAAATTATATCTGAGGAGAAATTCGTTTGTATTTCTTGCGATATTTCTTTACCCCACAAAACATAATTTCTTGTACGCTAGCAGTAGATTCACACAATTTTCTCATCATGAAGCTTAAACATTGATTAATCAATATTTCTTAGCATAGTTTGTATATTTGACAATATAAGGTACATATTTTTCATAATAAAAATAATAATAATGTAATTTATTTTATATTTGTGTTACAATGAATTCTATACACACTACACAGTTGATTAGGCACAACATTGGAAATGATATGTTAAATCCATAATAATAAATGTTCTTGCCTTAAAAATACTGTAAACTTCGTCGTTGAACATATTTGTACTAGCAAAAAGTCTGTTTTCGGCGACAAAACTTTAATTATCCCTTTCCTCTCTTTTTTAAACCGATCAGTGATCCGTTTAGTTTGTGGTTTGAGCAAGAGTTTGTAAGGAAAGTTCTTATATCGTATTCAGCTTAGACTTTTTGTGTTTGCATTGTATCCCCTAGGAGCTCTCGTACAAAAGCACATTTTTATCGATACACGCAATCATTTGGTCCAAAGGTTTTCATGGTGGAATGGAAAACTTCCGTATTGGTACAGAAACATTAATTTGTGGATAAATACAACTTTACTCGCAGACCTTTTAGGCTTTCCGGGGTCCCTTGTAAACCTCATACGAAAGCACGAAGATTTTCTAAAAGAAATTTATGTTCAATAATAAATTACTTATTATAAAATTTTATATCTCAGATATAGTTCAAGATGTTGGAATATGGAAACCATATCGGTTAAATTTGACTGATACACTTAGTAAAAACATTGGAATGATGTAAGGCTCCATTTTCATACATGTGTTATTCGCCTACGAATAATCGGTATTCGTGAAAAATACTGTATATGTGGATAAAAAATTCGTATTTGTTGACGAATATTCAACATTATTGGCCGACCATTAATGTTTTCTTCTTCAGTCGGTAAATTAACACATATCAAAGATTCCGAATATTTGTTATAAGTCTATGTTATATACCAAATGTGAATGATCGATTATGAAAATGTGGAAGGTATAGTCTACAAAGCGAAAATTCGTACATGAGCATTTGTTACCAAATATTCAAAGAATTGTCGAATATTCGTATACGCAAATGTGTAGCAGAGGTTACAGGTAGACAGGAAAACGCACATATTCTCGTTACATTACATCTTTTCAGTTGTAATCGAAGCTAATGCACAATTGTTTGAAGAAAAAACATTGTTTTTTATACATTTTTCCTAGGGCTTTAAGTGATATTTTCGAAAAACAAGACCATAAAACATTTGAAATGGCTCCAGTCAATTGCGCACAAAAAGTTCTATTTAATCGATTTTGTATAGTTGTCAATACTTATTCAATAGTGGCAAACGCAATCTGAACTGAAAGCGTTTTGTACACTTGATTCTTATTTATGTCTTTTCTATTTTTTCAAAGATAGAAAAGGAAGTTGAAGAAAAACGTACGTGGTCGCTAATGGTATACGAGAATGACGATAAATTGAAAACGATTAAGTTTAAGTCAACTTAATAAATAAAATACTTATATTCACACAGAAAAATAATACTTGAAATTTTAAAACAATCTTGTTTTAAAAATATTGTAGACTGAATCATTACAATTCTTACATAGATAGTTAATTACGACATTTATCATTTTTTAAATTCGTTGTAGCAAAAACATGTAAAGAATTGTTTAAACGGGTTGTTTTACAAATATGCATAACTTAATTAAACTCTAAAACTTGTATAGATACCGATTCATTTAATTATTTTTTACTTCCTTGTACGGAGTAATAAGAAAGTATTGTAATCGCGAAAAATTTCGGTTTTCAGATTTTGATGGAAATATCCATTTTGACCTTTTCTGAATCCATTATGACTAGTTTCGTCGTGACGTATGTACGTACGGACGTATGTATGTCGCATAACTCAAATACGGTTAGACGTAGAAAGTTGAAATTTTGTATTTAGGACTGTTATAGCATCTAGTTGTGCACCTCCTATTTTTGGTTTCAATCTATATACCGGAAGTAGTACTTTTTTTCAAATATTTCGATAAATATTTAATTTAAGACAAATTTTTTAATTTTAAATGAAAGATTATGTGATTATTACCTACAATCGGTATTTTATAAATATTTTTGTATCTGGTATCATTTAGGAATAATTAAGGTATATATTTATAATTTAGTATTTCGGTCTCTTGTAATCCATGATCGATTAACATTTCTTACTACGTAAAATTTAAATGATTATGACATGACAGTGACAATAGTAAAATATGCTTTATATCTTCTTCTGCAGTTTAAATAACATGACTAAAATATATTTGTGAGTATAGTAGCAGTAGTAGTAGTACTAAATAATAATAAATAAGTTAAAATAATTTTTTATATTATTCTACATTTTAGTTATTAAGAAAAGTATGAACACACAAGGCGTACAAGGAAGTCATGTGGTGTCCACGTCAGATTTTTTTATTGTAGATAGAGTGACTGTATTGGAGATGTTCGTAAAGGGATTCTGGCTTGATGTCTAGTTTTGAAAAATATTTTTCGAGAGAAAAATTATGAACGCTATTTCCTGTTCTGTATGAGGCGAAAAGCGGGTGTCGGGCTAATAATGATGATTGTACATCAATTAAGCCAGCGCGGCATTCGGCCATGTGTAACCCACACATATTTTACGTTTTATTATTGTTCATGAAACGAAAACTGGTCTTTATGGCTTACCATTAATCGCTGTTCGTTTTATATTGGTTCTGGAATTATGGCTGACAAATTTTATGCAGAGCACTAATATGTTTATCTACTCAGTGGCTGTACGACCGTGGTTGGTTTTATATCGACACTCCACGATAATTAAAAACCAGCACAATGACCTCAATTAATAATCGATTTTTAATTCTTTTTCCACAAAAAAATAATCAGTAAATTCGATTTTAATCACTCCAGTCTAAATCTCATTAGGATGTAGGACCATATTATAAAAAAATAATTTTTATGTTTACCTATAGATAGACTACAATAAGTATGTAACACGAATCACGGCTCATGTCAAATATTCCTATCGAATTAAAATAAGAAAATTACTCTTGGTATTTTTATGTTTTCTTTAACTGATTGTTACACTTGCGATTGTTGTTATTCTTTAGTGCATAACTAAATCCTAAGTCCATTTTAGCCATATTGAGTTGTGTATGGGAAAAAGTTAGAATATGACAAATTTTTTGGTGCAGAACATGCAGCCTTAGTCTCTTTTTTACTCCTATTCAATTCAGAGTAAATCTATTTTGTGTATTAGTGCTATTAATCACTTAGTGGGTATTTTCAACAACTAACTAGCTTTCTCCGATAAGAGTTTCGGTACCTACCTAGTAGAATACCCAAAATAATGTTTTTTTTTTGTCATACCTGCACGTAAAATAACCCTTTTCGTGACTATTTTGCGTGCGCAAAGTGGCCCATTTCTTAACTATACGTATATGAAGACCACATAGGAAGAACGCTCAAAGTCACATTTTGAGAGTTTCGAGATAATTGAATTTTAAGTTTTGAAGACTCGTATATTGATAACATGGTTTATAAAAATAACGGTTTATTTTATTCCAACTTACAGTTATATTGATAATAAAAAACAATAAACATTAATGTTCTTGTATAATAAACTAATTTGTTATAAAAAATTAACTAAGATCGGTACTCCGTTGAACAAAGTGGATTTGGATCGTTCTGCTAGTGGACACGATTATTTCAATGCCTGAAGATCGGGACTTAGATCGTTTTTACTGCAATTTTCTGAACGCTATAAGAAATTTACTTATTTTTCTACAAAATAGTACCAAAAACTCATTTTTTGATTTTTTCTACTTAGATCGTTCTCTCTATGTGGTAATCTTGAGCCGCTAGTGCTCTGGCTGAAACTCACCTCGCGCAATTGCCTATTTTTCGCACTAGACACACAATACAGTCCAGTATAATTAGATCATATTTTGTAGTTTAGTGAAAAAATTAGTAATAAGCTGAATTTTGGTATATACTATATACCTTCCCAGTACATATATCAACATACTAAAAGTTTCAATCGATTTTGGCCTGGAGCAACGTACGCCATTTAGAAAAAATGGCCGCCATCTATTGTTTTTTATGTTTATCTCGTAAATGATTAATATTACGAAAAACTGTTAATAACAAATTGTAGAGCACAAAATTTGCTATAAAGTGGTATTTTTTTTATGAAAGTGGTATAGTTTTCGTGAAAAACGATAAACTTTTATCAAGTAGTAGTTTTTAGTCACATCATACAAAAACGGTTGTAATTTTTTTATGAATAAAAATATTGATTTCTGGTTTGCAGAATCCATTCTGAATACTATTCTAGGAGTAAAATTATTATTAACATTTCTGACGCACGGGTTTAGTCACAATTTTAAAGCATATTCTTACAAAAGTTTTTTATTTTACATTTTAGTGTTTAATATACAGTGACTTCTTATTGGATAAAGTTTATGACATCGGGATTTTTGCATATTATTCTCTATAAAATTTGTTAAAAAATTATGTGTTATCATCATTATTTAAATAATCACACTCAATTGAGTGTGAAATGAACCATTTTTACATTTCTACTAGGTAATTTATTTTGTAAAAAAATTTATATTTATTTTATATACGAAAATGTTTGAAATACACTGGTTTTTACAAACTGTAAACACAGGATTGTTTCGTTTAATTAGGTTCTCTCCGGTACTTTATCGAAATATCCAGTTCTTAGTTATGATGCGAGAAGTGTGATCGCTGTGAAATGGACGTTGTATTTGTTATTTTGTTGTAGTATTTTAGTTGTCATGTGTATTCTCATCTTGAAAGTAATATTTTTAGTAACATTTGTGATCAATTCTACTAAGAAGTGTTAATTATATTGCAGATTAAATGGAAATGAACAGAAGTACATTCCTTGGTTATATTTCAAGTGTAGTGTTTTGAAACATTCCATGAATATCAATAGATCAATGCTTCCAGCACTCCAGAACATCGTCTCTAGTGCTGGTGAGTAAATATTAAAATACTAAATACTAAATATTATGGTCTGTAAACTGTGACTTTTAAGGCTGGTTTATAATGGATGTAACTGGTGACTTCTACTGTGTTCTGTTAACATGAGCTATAGTTATTTCTATGTTACGGTTCATAATGACACTGGATTTGACGTTTACCTATACTGTAACAGTAAGGTTCGCTAACTTTTAAGAAAACTCCCTAGAGTACTTATCTATATACCGGGTGTCTACTTTTCGAACATAGGAAATTCAATGTTAAAATTTTGATTTGGCGATAACTTTTTACGTATTAATTTTAGAGCAAAAGTGTAATGAAGAAAAATGTTTAGAATCAAATACTGCACCAATGAGTACTTACTAAGTTTGTTGTTCAATTGTTTCTTATGTACGAGTTAAGCCCGTCTGATACGATACAAAGTTTTGTACAAAATTTAATATTAAATTTTGATACGAAATATTATGATAAAATTTGTTACGAAAATTTAAATTTCTGTATGACACGGTATTAAATTTTTGTACAGAATTTTAATTAATAAAAACAATTTCGTAGAAATGACACAATGACAGTATATTTTTGTTAATGTAAAAATGAATAGTGATAGAAGAAGGCGTTTATTACTTGCAATAGCTGCTTCTGCAGTAACAAATATTCAAAAAATTGCCATTAAAAAGAAAAATTCAAGGAAGAGTAAAATATTCTCACGAAAATGGCTGCTTAGAAAAACTGAAGGACGGGGAATACTAAATATGTTAAACGAAGAACTAAAAATTCTAAAGATTCTTTAGCATATCGAAATTTTTTTACTAGTGAACAGTTTGACATTTCGTACAAGAAATTAGAACCTGTCCTAAATATTTCGTACAAAAATTTAATACAAAGACTTTGTACAAAATTTCATACAAAATCCGTCTGACACGATCCATTATATTTCGTATCAAAATTTAATATTAAATTTTGTACAAAACTTTGTATCGGGCTTTAGAAGCAAAAGAAAATACACGATTAAAGGCAATTATCAGAGTGCCATGAGAAATAAAACAATAATTTATATTTGTTGTTTCTGACAGATTTGACATTTCGTTTGATTTTATTAGTATTAAGCCTCATTCACATGAGCATTTAGTTTTAAGGTTTATATTTATGTTTACGTTTAAGAAATTTTAAATTCATATAACTAAATACGAGCATTCACACTTCCCACTTTCAAGCACTGTGAATGCTCGTATTTAGTTAGATGTATTCAAACTTTCTTAAACGTAAACATAAATGTAAACCTTAAAAGTAAATGCTTATGTGAATGCAGGCTTAGAATTGGTGATTAGAAGTAGAATTATGGAAAGAATTAATCTTGAAGAAAAAATTCAGTGTTTTACTGGAAACAAAATTAAAACTGACTGACAATAAAATAAAACAAATTAGATAACTTAATATTTATTTATTTAGATTATGCACAAAAGAGGGATTAGTTTTGATCTACTTACCTATTAGATATTGTTTCGGTTCTAATATAACATTTTTATATTCTTATGGTCCAAAATTAAGTTCTTTAATTCGAAATGTTGCTGATTGTTGCAATTTTAATCTTATTTGGTCAAATACTGAATGGGGAAAAATGATCGAATACCTAGACTGAATATCGACACCGAATAATTATTATTCCGCTTCGGTCACATCTCTATGTAGAGTTTACAACTTTTATCCAAATTAAATTATTATTCCTTCGAAGTAAAAAATAATAATGAAGTGCATGCCACTTTCCACTTATCTGTTGATTAAAAAAGTTGTAAAGCTGGAGTATGGCTTTAAAATTTGTAACTATTTCATTCCGTCATTATTGAAACATACATTGTGGTTGCAATTAAAAAATTTAAATGACTGTAAATTCATTCATGATCACAGTAACAATTTTCAACTCTAAACTCTACAAAACAATACATTTAATCAGCACCCTGTTCACTCATCATCCCTCTGTAGCTGCATGTACTAAACACAAACCGAAATTCATGTGCATCGTTTGATTTAAAATGCATGCGTCATTCGGTGTCAACAAACAGTCGCACATTCACACGAGCTCGTGCAGTTGCCTGGAGCATCGGGTTGTCCTGTGCTACGTGGCACATTGTCGTTCGTTTCAGTGCTCTGTAGTTCCAAGCTTTGAACAACGAACGACGCGACGGTTAGCGAACGAGCAACGAGCGGTTGTTGGTGCTGTTGGTTCCGCCAGCTGTGCACTAAAATATTATCTGTAATTAATTCGTCATATGCACACCTGATCACACGCAAGTTACGTGTCGTGGAATTATTATGGAATGGAGATGGGTGTTTGATGTTTTTGACCCACCCCCTCAAAAATCATTACATGTTTAAATATTTATAAGATAAGGAAGTAAATAATTTAAATACTTAGGTAACTTCGCGATATTAATTTTTCACAGTAGGTAGTTCTAAACAGGAGCATTGTTAAAACTTGAAGAAAAGGGTTGTCTTAAAATTTTGTCTACAATCGTTGTACAATATGAACATTGTTGTTATTCAATTTTTATTTAGGATATGTACAAAATTGTCGCACAAACTATGATTGTGAACATTTTGTTTGAAAAGTTTTTGTTTTGTTTCTAAACGTTTTCATTATAATGATCGATAACCATGATTTCACTCGTACCTATATTATATCGCTGAAGAATTTCCCTTGTCATCTTTAAAATGGAATGAAAAATAAAATATGATGAGTGCTAAATAGAAATACAGTAATATACCATACCATAATGAAGAAAACTACTTTAATTTTTTAATCTATCGTTCCTATTATCGGAAACATATGATAAAAATGCTTAGTTTTGTACTACTCTATATCTACTGTTTCAAATGTATTTTATTTCCTTTGATGATGTTTTAATAATGTCAAAATTGAATTTATTTTCAATAAGAATTTTAAATTAAATTTATATTCCTGTTCCATTTAAATAATTTTGTAACACGGAAATAGGAGTAAAGAGTAATGTACTGAATTCAAAGTATTTAGAGAATGTATAAATTTTCACTTAATTTTCCTTTAATATTATATACAAAATAAATGAAATTTTCATCCCCTTATTAATGAACGTTCGTGTGTTCGTGTATCTAGATCCAGAACCTTCTTCACTCTCTTGATGTAATGTGTCGAAGGCGGCTATGCAAAATATTCAGTGAGGGGACAGTGCTTTGCCTTTGAACAGCGCCCCCTTTACCCTCTTGTCTTTACTTCCTTGTATAGCCTGGAACATGAAATGAGTCTCAGTGATTTCATCAAAAGCACCCGTAGTATTAAAAATACCTGAAGCATAATATATAGACATATTAAATTTGATATAATACAGAGAATTTATTATATTACCTGCGAATTATTCGATGGAAATATCCCATACAGGCATTTTTGAAATATTTTTGGAATCCACGGAAATTTCATAATAAATATAGAATTTAATGCAGACTAATTTTATGGGTTCCCATTTTAATTTACCTTTATATTGCCCTTTGCTGGATGGTTGCGGTTACGTAGGGTATAGGTATGTATGATTTAAAATTTAACTCTCTTGGTTTGTTACGGTAAACAGGTACTATAAGATTACTGGCATTTAATGATATGAAGTTAATTGTCACGATTTAATTCTTTCAGGAATTATATTATGAAATTTAGTTACATACAGTGGGTATCTATGGTAAAATTGTTTGGTAGATATAACGGATTAGTAAATGTACGTAAGATTAATTCATTTATCAACTTTCTTGGGTATCAGCACCAGCCAACAGCCAACAAATTTATTTAAATTACCTTCCAGGACGTTCCGACTTCGATCCTACAAGACCAGGAGCTACAACATTAAATAGTGAACAAAAACATAAACAGACAGAAATTATTAACAAAATGTAAACTTAAGGTGGCGTCAAAAATTTGTTTGTGAACATGTTAAAGACATACGACATACCGAATAATAAATAGGTAAATAAATAATACAATGAAGACAAAATATCAGTAATGGTCCTCACTCAGTAAAACGTTATAAGTTATAAGAAAAACTGAAAAGAACTAATTAATAATAAATATAATATCTAGGTCTCAAAATAATTTTTAAATGACTTTAATGTGCCCTGCCTTAAAACGTAGAGACACAAACTAATATCTGCGATTTAATTTTACATTAGATTAGATTTTTATAGTTTACGTTCCTCTGAACTTGATAAAAAAGGTATATTTAGCCATATGTAATAATTTCATATTAGTTAAAAGAAATAACTCATAGTAGCATAGAGATCACCTTATATATCAGTTAAAATTTTTAATTCAACAAACATTTGAAAACGATTCTAAGGACTTAAAAAAAGGTCAGATTAACCATGGACCAAACACATAGAAAGTTTTGGTTAGTATTGTTTGTATTGTATTAAATATTTGTATTAGTAGTAACAGTTAGTAAGTGTGAAACGTAATATTCATTCAAATAAAGCTTGAATCTTGAACGCTAGTTGTAAATTCAATGCTGCGAGTAAAATGATTAGATAATGAATAACAATGGTTGGTGATATTAATAAACATGATTTAATTCTGAACCCGTAATTATTAAGTTGTAGTCTCTATTGTCGTTACCTTTGACCTTTCTAAGCAATTAATAATAATAGTAATAATAATAAATAGATTCGAATTTCGCTCTGATGTTTATAGCATAACAGCTAATTAAATGAGCTGCTAATAGTGTTCAGAGGCCGATTAAACTTTAATGAATAATTACTAGATTATTTATTAATTAAGTACCTCAATTGTTAATACTGCTGTCATAATAAATAATTTTATATATTTAATGATGAAATAATGAATGTACTGATGATATTAATCACATGTCACTATAATATTTATTGGTATAGTAAAATCCAGCAACAGAACACACTCGTGCAGATTTTTGTTGCAATAAGTAGTTGTGATCTTGAGTATATATATTCCCGTTAAAATCGTAGTAAATTGAATGAAATACTGTTTGGTTAAAAGAGTATCAGAACAAAACCCGCAAATCTACGAAGATTCATCATCCAATATCGTAATATCACAGCAGCAATAACATAAAATATATCATTTCCTCCCACATATCTTCAGTTCCGAGTCACAACGTCTCATGTGAACTCCTTCGTGTATTTGCTCTAATGAGCTGAAAAGATTTATCTGCTGTCACAACTCATATTTATTTTTCTTTTAATCCCAATTTTTTATTTTGAATTTCAAGGACAGTATATAAATGTATATTTCACACTTGAACTGAACTTATGTGTAAAAATCTTTATCTAATTATTTGGCTGTCATGTCGAATATAAATTGGAGTCATTTTTGACGCAGCAGGTACCTATTTTATTCAGGTGGTATTCAAATGCCATAAAAATGAATTCAAATGCAATAATTTTAATAAAAAAATGCCATTTAAAAATTGTGAACGCTAAAATAATTTATTAATCAATTTGCTATATATGCAATTCGATACAAATTAAATTTTTTGCAGTTAAAAGGAAAATGAAATAGAATAAAAATAAATTTTGCCATTTGAATTTGATATTTTCCACTTGAATTTAATATTTGTCACTTGGATTTATTATTTGCTATTTGGATTTAATATACATACATACAGTATTTCCCATTATCCATTATCCAATCGGATTAAACGTAATAACGAAACCTGATACCCTTCTTGACACTTTCTCGATTTTGATAAAAACTGTAATTAAACCAAACTATAAAACTTAATACTCTTCTGAAGAGTGTCGTGTACCTAAATGACCAAAACATGCTTCACACAAGTTTGTGATGATTATTCAATAATTTTGAATTATCTTGTTTTAATAAACACATTTTGTTTCACAAAGCATCATAGTCTTCGATAAATCAGACATTAAAGAATGGAATATACATCGCGAAGTTTTGATTATTACATTTGTTTGTTGTTAAATAAATCACAAACTTGTGTGAAGCATGTTTTGGTCATTTATGTAAACGGCACTCTTAAGACCTACATACTCGGTTTTGATAGAAACACTTATTGCACTGAACTAGATAAAGAAACCTAATTACCCTTCCTAGCTCAAGTAAAAAATATTAAATATAAGTTAGTATCAAATATTAAATCCGAGTAGCAAATATGAAATCTAAGTGGCAAATATTAAAAACAAGTGGCAGAAACTATATCCAAATTATATCACATAGTTTGTGCCCATTTTATTCTAGTTTCCTAGCATTATTTTATCATTACTATTTGAAGGAATTTTTTTATATAAATTTAAATAAATAAAAGTAACTAAATATAAAATAAGTTCGCAGTGACAATTTTATTAAAAAAATAATAATACTGGCTTGTATTTAAGCAGCGAATAGCAGTTTTAACTACAATGATGATCTGATTATTATTGTCATCAGACTTTAATGAATACCAATTGTAATATAATATTTTTTCTATTCTCTACTGGATATTGATAACATTATGTTCATACTATCATATGTGGATAGGAATGTCATACCCATACTAGGTGTGGATATGAAACTCAAGGTCAAATACGTCAAAAAAATTATTTATACGTGCAAATTATGTTTTATCATGACAAATAATTATTAAAAACATTAAATCAACTGTTATTTAATAATTAATTATGTTTAAAAGCATGATTGTATTGGAAAAAATATGTTGTGGCCAGCACACGACCTCTCGCCTTAACACTGTAATTTATGTGAATTTGGTTTTAGTTAGGCTTTCCTAAATTATAATTTTGCAATAGATTTACAAACTTTTTGAAAATAATATTATAGTTCTTAGTTCTTAATTAGCTCTTTATAGATAAAAATTTAACTTTATTATTACCTGATTTCATTATGTTCAGTTAATAATATTTACATTTCTTTTAAAATGGTGCCACAAACATTTCAGAAATTGTGCATACGTCTGTTCATCTGTCACATTGACATATTCATTTTTGTTTTTAATTTTTTCCTATATTGTGATTTACAAATCGTGGTAGGTAAAATGATATATCTTTGAAAAATAATTTTCCTTCATTGGTAAGAGATATAGACAAGATGTTAAATAAATATTGTAAGATATAATTTGTTCTTTGAAATGTCGTATGACAAATTGTAGCTATCGCAGAATTTTCTATATTTTTTTGCAAAAAATGTTAAAATGCTTCAAGAAAATAACATTTCCGGTTGGCAGATTTTTACCAAAATCTAATCAGCTCTTCATTAACATATACAAACGTGTATTGCAAAATATTAGAATTTTATGTCCAGTAGAATTTGAGATAATGAATCAGAACGAAAGACTATAGTAGGCGCACATACAGACTTCCATACATACACACACACACACACACACACACACACACAGACACACAGACATCATCGTGAAAATAGTCAAAATAGGTTCTAAAGGTGCTAAAACGTGTTTATTGACAAAAATCTCGACATCGAATTTTTTCACGATCCCTATACCTCTCTAGGCGAGAGGTAAAAAGCAAATAAAATTAAGAGTTTTTTAGTTGGAAAAATTTATTCAAATGTCATAATATGTCAAAAAATAATTGATATAACCCTACTTTTAAATAATTTTTGGCATCATATTGAGTGCATTTATTGCAAAAATTATATTTCGTTATTAGATTTGAACTCGAGTGGATTGCCCATATTGCACGCGTACGTTTGCAGACACTCTCCCTGTGGGGTCGTGACTGCAAAAACGATCTCGTGCGATATAGGCATCACATCCCCTCTTGTTGTACAATATACTATTTCGAGTGGCAGGTAGGTTAGCCATGTAATTTTATATTTTTCAGGGATCCAGGAAGTGGAACAGAAATACAGTAGGTATTTGCTAAGTTGTAAAAAACGCGATTACGCTAATTTTTATTAACAAGCGTACCAATACTAATTTGTATATACAAACTTCTTTTGTAATTATAAATGAAGGCGCTTGTAATTTGCTTTTATTTGGAAAGAAATATATTTACTATAAATTTAATAACTCATATCAAGAATTATTAATGGGATTTGTTTGTTTTAAATTAAAATGATTTAATTAGCAATAGTGATAGCAAATTTATGTGCTTTTCTTGTTTAAAGATATTAGATACTACTACTTAATGATCAAAATAACTAGATTACAAGAAAACATTTACTAATTATGATCATGTTACCTTCATAATAGATAATAATATATTCTTGACAACCTGACATCATTTTTAATGAAAATATATGTCTCAATTTTAAAAATAGTTACTGTTATATTTAAATAATTAATTAAGTTTTTAGTGAAAAGAAAAGCATGCTGCTTTCTGATTAACCATAAAAACTGAACCATCAGCAACTGAGGACAACACAACACACAACACCTGCTTATACAGAGGTTGATATACGAGTTTGATAATTGTAATAATTCAACTTCCTACACGTAAAATGTTTTTACATTACTCGTATACTTGGAAACGCGCCGCATACATATTCTGTTAAAATTACCTGCAATATCACAGACATAATTAATACATTAATTTTAAAATATTGTCTACATTACAGCCACAACGAGAAAAATTCTCTCTGCGCGCACTAAAATGAAATGTTTTAAGTGGTTTTCTGCTTTATTTACATTAGATGTATAAGTAGGTAGATTTTAATGAGGATTTTAATTTTTCAATTTTAAGATTAAGTAAAGAAGTACAAATGAGAAAATGTTCTATAAAGGTTCTCAAGGATTAGTGTTTCCAATTTCCTTTAGAATCTGTAAGAGGGAACCAAAACCTTCAACTTCTTAGTTCAAAGTGATATTAAATTTTGTGATGAGGATGTTGTTAGTTATAAATAAAATAATGCTAGGAAATTACTAGTTTTCTGAGAATTAACCACGTGGGGGTTGAATATTAATTCTTGGAAATTTATTATCATTTTGGAAAATGGAAATGCGTGGAATCAATTACCTACAAAGGTTCTAAAATTTATTAATTTACGTAATGAATAAAGCGTACCTATGGAACTTCTGTTTTAGTAAACAAAATAATAAGCTTTATGACATTTATTTCATTGTGTAATGTTGGTTTCATTTGGTTTTATGTTGGTATATGTTTGTTTTGAATATTTGGATCGGCAACATTTTACACGAAACTCAGGAAATAAATTATTTGAATTTGTAATTTTTAATTTATACAATTTACAGGCAATAATTTTGCATTAATCATTAACATAATATTAATTTAGGTTAAATGATATGATTTTAATTCGTGTAAATAAATTTTCATTTAACACATAAAATAATTATAGGTACAATTTTTTCAATATCTACACCGAAAACGTCAAAGTGAAGTATATCTGACCGGTCAGTACATTTCCTCCCGCTTTTACGGGAATCTACTTGATTTTTCCTCCCTAGGGAGAAAAAGTACCTACTTTCTCTCGATTTATGCGGGATTTGAAAATTGATTATTTAGATTATTTGTATTTATTTTATGGAATTATTATACATTTTCCTAATGTTATCATCCGGTTCATCCCTTTCTTCAAATTGCTTTTCGGTGCAGGTATTGAAAAAGATGTCGTGTGCATCTCGGGACAAAAGTGTTCTCCCGACTCGTGCGGTGGCAGCCTTTGCTTCGCTCGTGATGCCAACTCCGTACTCGTCGGAAAAACGCCACTTTCGTCCCTAGTTGCACAATATACTATTGTTTACACAATACCATAATTATTTGGATTCCACAGGCCGAAAGTAGCTTTTAGCAGATTGAGGATAAACATTGTATGTATGTACGAGCACAGCGAGGGCTGCATCTAGTCCAAGTCTGCAAAAATACTTTCAGATAGAAGTAGGAACTAGGAAGTAGGTATACAAAACAACGAAAGCTAAAATTTTGAATAGGTATAGAAAAACAATACAATAGGTAACGTAAATATCATAAATAAACTCGACATTTAGAAAGAATTTTGATTGAAAATTGAAAATATTAGTATAAATTTAACCAAAATTTAATAAATTATTAAATGATTACTGAAACAGATTTTTATAAATAGCGATCTTCAAATATTTTCAAAGACCGTCACTATTAGCAACGGTCTTCAAAGAAACACTGGTCTGCAATAAATTGTTCATTTTAGGTAACAAAATGAAGTCCAAAAACTTACTACTATTAATACCGATCATAGAAAAACATATTATACTCTTAAGCATTGCATAAAAGTTTGTTTCAATGAAAAGAAAGACATCTTTTGGCCTTAGATACAAACTTCATTAATGCTTTGATTTTTTCTCACAAATCTCTAAGCAGTTCATTAATTTGAATTTTTATAACATACTGAAACAGACTTCTCACTGATAATGACTAACACAACTATTCTAGAATTCCTTACATAGGTATAGGTCAGAGTAAACCAGTAGTCCAATTTTCCAATATATCTATAACATATTATTGAGTTCCTACAGTGACAGGTCATTTGTCCCATTTACTATACTCGTATTGTTCTTGTTGTAAAATTTTATTTATGTATTAAAAATTAATATTCACTGATTTTCTGTCCTGCAGAATGTAAACGAAAATAATAAATAATGCAGAAGCTAAATGTGCCATTAACAACTTTTCAATTTCGCTTGAAACGTGAACCATGTAAATGATCTTGAATTGAATTTAAACGAATTCTTCCATACTCGCATCTTCAACGTCGATTGCGTTCAACAGCAGACGCTGTTTAGTTATTTATGACATCATTTTAGTAACCTGATGAAATTATTGACTTGAAAAATGAGGAAAACTTTTCTGAATTAGGGTGCAGATAGCTGCCGGGAAAAGGCAACAAATAGCGCGCATTTGAGCCGACTCTAATGCTTACACTTTTTATCTCCTGCGAGATGTTTTAGCGGACACGGATTGCGAATTTCTTTCTTGTCGGCCGTGTAAGACAACTTCTGTGGGAGATAGACTGCATTTAAATTGCACTCTTTAAACTGATTTCGTCTAAGTGCGCAAAAACTACGCTCTGGAATTCCAACTTTTTCGGCGTTTTTGCCAAACAATAGGACTCTGAATTCCGTTTTAGTGAACTATTATATCGTTGTTATTGTTATTTGTTTTCTTTTCTGGAATTTTAAATTTTTAGGTAAACTTGCTTATTTAAACAGTGTTTGAGCTTATCCACAAAACCAATTAAATTTCATTACTGAAACTATAATGTATTAAAATTATTGTGAAACCTTGACTATATGGAAATACAGGATGTTTCTATACCTCTGTAGTACGTAATATTAATAAGTTAGGTAGTTAGGTAGGTATATAAATTAAAAATTCGCAAAAATAGAGGCAGTGAACATTTTATTATATATATATATATATATATATATATATATATATATATATATATATATATATATACTCTATATCTTTAAATTTTTTCCCCGAAGTATAAAATCATCTTTATCAACAATATTCATCGTTGTATATTTACCCTTTAGTATTAGTAAGGATAAGACGATTTCATGTTATTTTACTAAAGATATTGGTATAAATAAATTTTCAGTGTAAACATGTAATTATTTATTATTAATTAATAATACATAGTTTATATTCTTATCTAAAATATATGAATGCGCAAAAAATATGCACTGCTAAACGAAAAATAAATAATTTATAAAATAAAAATATAGCTACGTATATTATATTATCTTATCACAACATTATTGTTATAACTACACATAAGTAAATTACGTACATAACAAAATATGAATAGATTTATACTTACTTCGTTAATAAACAACACAAAAAGCCGAATTTGTATATCATCACGCAGCAAACCTTTAACTGTAAGTGTTACAAATTACACAGAATAGTTTTAAAAATATTTTTACCATAATTACAGTGTCAATTTAACATTATTTCTGGGTGAAACATTAAATTTAACATAAAATAATGTATAAAAATATGTAAACTGTGTTCATTAGAAAATAAACTACATGCACGTTGTAGTTTTATTATGATACAGTTGACACTATATTTTTAAACTCTTAAACACGATGTCATAGCAACACTAATATGGTGTCATATTTAACACCAAAATTTCAACACAACTAAAGGTGTTAAATAAAAATACCAGAATTTCATATATTTTTCATTGTGTACTAATTTCAAAAAATGCAAAATATTTAATCTTTGATTATTTTCTCTATTAAATAGTAATATGTATTTATTGTTTTGGTAGTACTGTTTGTGTATATATTCGATGAACAGTAATTTATCAAGTTGCGTGTGAAGATCAAACAATTTAAAGACCTTTGTAATATTAAACAAAAAAATAATCCTCTAACCATAATTTGGAAACATAATTTAACTCTGATTAAATGTTGATCAGTTTAAAAAAGGTCCATACTTCATTAAACAGTTTTTAGGGGAAAAAGAAAAAATCTCGTTGACAGCATTTAGCTCACCTGGCAAGGGAGTTGACTAGGGGGTGGTAACAGGGAGGGGGTGGTTTTTAGGTCACAGACCAATCAGCACAATCAGCAATTAGGGGCTGTATGTAAATGAACACACAACCCCTAACGCCTTTGTATCGATCCAAAGCAGTTAGCAGATGCGGACAAATTGTGGAATGTGTTTGTATTTGTTTCTACGTCATGCATGTGTAGAGGATGATAGTTAATTCATGTGTGATAAGTTAATCCGATTATGCATCATTCAAACTGGAGGAAAAACGTATGCATTGCTAAAACGTTTTATGCTGTTTTATAAAAAACTCTGTCTAGACTTAGAATATCGAAATATAGGTAGGAGATATAGGTACGTATTTTTTCTTTGGGTTAGTGTTGCTGACAGTCGATTCATTCTTTATTTTTATTTCATAAACGAATCCTAAGTCCGATATAAGTACTTCGTCATATTGTAGAACTTGTCTGTCTGTAGTATTAGTTTAATAGTTTTCAGAATTTACCAATTCACACTAACAAATTCGAGTCGTACTTGTTTTAGGTGGTTAACTCATTAGTAAATACTGCATTATGCAGAAAAATAATTACAAATGAAAATAATAAAATTATCATGTCAAATTATTATGATATTTATTTAATTATTTAAAAATAATATCTAATTATGCAACAAGTATACATAATTTAGGATTTTCTTTAGCCGAAGTTTATGGCAAACGGCAGAGCGAGCGCAGCGACCGAGGTTGATAATTAAGGCGAGTTTTATACAAAGCTTTATGTTTCGATTGCCAAGATGAGATTTTCTGTTAAAATATGTTAATATGTATATTTGAAAAATTTGCATCCCATAAAGTGCGATGTTGTTGTTTGTTTAATAATATATTGATAATTTTCAAATTGCTAGTGGAAAAAATGTTCTAGTTCTTCGCAATTAGCTCATTTTCAAGATATTCAATCTAAGAAATAGAACAAGTTTCGAAGAAAGTAAAAGAAATTATATATTTAAATTACACATGACATTGACAGCAGTACAATTTTGCCTTTTTTGTACTAGTCTAATAAAGTACCAATTTGTGGACAGTATAAACAGTGTCATAAAACAAAGTAATATGAATATGATGCAGTTGAACATAAATATTTTATTCTGACTCTCTCTACTTCTTCTTTTAACTAACCTAATTTTTTTATCTACCTATAATATAACAATTTTGAATAAACGTCAATCTAAACCGACAAAAATTATCGTTTTACGATAATCGTAAAAAATAATTATGTAAATTTCCTTTAGTGATTTTAGGCTTTTGTTACCTTGTAAATATAATAATTTTTATGTGTTTATACTTTTTAAATGAATTATTGAATCAGTGACAAACCAATTTTCTGAGATTTTTTGTTTTACTCGGCTTGAAGTTGAAGCTATACCTATACGTGCTATAAGCTATAAAAAATATGGAAAACTACAACCAAATATTGTTTACTATATAATAAGTACTATTTTTTAAAATCTTTTTTTAGTGCTTTGTGTTTGTTTGGTCTATTGAACAATATCAATAGAAAAATCTATCAAAATAACTTTGACCGAAGTAAAATTTCAATTCTCAGATTGAAACTCGTTATTGAGAAGGCCTCTGTTTTGTCTGATTTGAAGTGTCAAGCACATTCTCGAGTACACAAGGAAAAACGAAACTACCTGAGTTGACTCCACGTTAATTCAATTGAAATCAGAACTACGTCGTCTACAGCACTGCTGTGACAGGGGGTTGCGAGGGTTGTAACTCTTGTGAGACTCGTGAATGCTTTACGAACAAAGTTTTTGTGATATTGAAGAAATTCCCTTGAATTACAAGGGTTGCTATAGTGATTTCTAATTAGAATTCTACTTTATCATGAAAAGTTAAGACGACACACAGATCACTGATTTACAATATGATGCCGGTAGGGTTTCATGTTTATTGTTCATTATGACGTTGTTATTACTCTAGTTTTATGCTTCATTGGTTTAATATATCATTAGGGAATCATCTCAAATTTGTTCCCCGTTTTATTTACGTAATTAAAATCAAACGTTCAATGGGCACAAAAGGCTTTTGTTATTATAAATCATGCCGAAATTCGGAAACTTTCATGGTCTAGTCAGGATGAATTAATAGCTCTACTTATTTATTAAATTTACAGATAAGTTTATTTGATTTCATACTGATATTTAAAGTGACATTTTTTTGATTATTATGTATGCCGCAAAATGGGGCTTTTTAAAGCTAAACTTTCAGGTCTAGTCTTTTAAAGTAAAATTCTGTGGCCTAGGTCATTGAAGTAATTATTTATGTCTTATAACAACGCCATTGCTAGGTAACCTGGTTTATAAAACAAATATATTTATATGAGGCATAAAAACTTCTATGTTTCAGTCATAAATAAGTAATTTATTTACACCACCGACGTTTCGACCCGACCCATTTATTTACATCTTTATATTATCTAATTAAAAATAATGTCGACGTCGATTGTGTAAATTCATTATTTATAAATGACTAAAACCCAGTAGTTTTCCTACTTCAAGAAATTTTAACTAATAGTTATTTGTGTATTAAAAGCGTAAAGTGATTCTTTGTTACTCGCGCACGGTAGATAATTGCAGCACGAGCCAAAGGCGAGAGCTGCAATAGTGCAAAGAGGAACAAATACAATTTACGCTCGTAATACACACATAATTTTATCTACGAATGAAATTATTTGTTATTAATAATAATGGTATTCATTTAGTTCACTCTACGTTTAATCAACTTATGTAATTAGTCATAATGACGATACCAATAATATCGAAATAAAGAAACAAAGAAATTTGTTTGATTCTATCAATTTCCTTAATTTTATATACAATAAAGTGTTTGTTTAACTAGACAAAAAAAATATTAGATTTACTGCCACGGCTAGAGTTTCGTAGACGAGGAGCCGAGGCTATGAATCTAGCTTATCCAGCAAATATATATTTTTTGCCATGTTAAACACATTATTTTTTCGGCGATTGTTATTAATTAATATTAATTTAGTGATTATTTTAAATATATTGATAGGTATATATTTTATAGTAGTCGTAGATAATATATTTATCTACGACTACTATGAAAAGTTTATATTTATGCTTACAATTGTCAACGTAAAGTTGATTGTTACTGAGGACCAAGCAAAAAACATTTTTTTACGCATTTCCTATGACACAATGCGCAATAAAGAACTTTTTGATTACATAAAATAAAAGAAAATTGCAGAATCAAACAAATTATTTTATTTATTTATTTCGATATTATTGGTATCGTCATGGTTACGAATAAAACATAAATTGATTGAACGCAGATTGAACTAACTGAATACTATTATTAATTAAGAAATTTTTACTATTATGAATATAATAAATAATTTTAGTCGTAGATAAAATTATGTGTGTATTACGAGTGTAAAGTGTCTTTGTTCCTCTTACCGTGCGTCACTCTTAATACACAAATAACTATTATATACCATCATTTGACCTTTATTGAATATTGAAATTTTCTTTAAATGAAGTATGACTAAAAATACAATGAGAGTATTACGAACAAATTAGATAATCTTTGAGTCAATAAAAGTTAGATAGGTAGCCTCCATAGATTTCAGTCTAATGGCAGTATTCGAGAAGAACAAATCCTAAACCAGTAAAGTATATAGTTGAGTGAAGTAGACCTGATGAGATTGCTGGAATAATCAGTATTGATCTGGGCTGATGAGTTGATCTCGTATGTGCCAGTGTGTCTATGGTGTGGTAGTTGAGTTGGGATGTAGCGGACTGTGGTTGGCTGCCAACGATGAAACGAGCAGCTTTGGGCTGTAGTGGACAGTGACGGGCCACCAACGATACAGCGAGCAGCTTTGGGCTGTAGTGGACAGTGACTGGCCACCAACGATACAGCGAGCAGCTTTGGGATGTAGTAATCCTATACTTCATTTTTTATAAGAACATAGCGTTGAGTAAGATGGGGACGAAATTTTAGCCAATCACAGCGCAGAATTCTCCAGTCGAGTTTACAAAGGCAAAACGAGGCATGCATCGCGTATGGAGTCCCACTCTGCCACAGACCATCACTCTGATCTGCTGTTGACCTGTGTAGTTTAATTTACAATATGGCTAAAAATCAGGAGGCAGGGCCTTCGAAAAATCCTCGAGGAAAAAATGTTCGTAGTGGACAGAAGCTAATGGTGTAAAACTGGCTGCATCCGCAGCGCTATCTACTATGTTCTTATAAAAAATGAAGTATAGTAAAATGTCCAACGGGGTGGCGAGCAGCTTTAGGCTGGAGTGGTCTTTACAAGGTCCCCATCGAGATATAAATGTTGGCATGTTGTATGATGTTGAGATTGACGCGTGATGTGAATGGCATTGCCATTATTATACTACACGGATTGACACATAATGTATATTTTCTTTTGGACATGTAAGGCAGTAAACGTAAAAATATTATAGGTAAGATAACAAATGATTAATTTTACTGTAGTGTTTAAATATGAATATTAATTAACAGGTTCTTACGTCCCTTCTATGGAGCGTCTTCATTTTGTTTTGACACAAATAATTACTGTAAACTAAATTGTAATTCTTTAAAAAAAATTTGTTGCCTGAATTATTTCAACAACCTTCAATACATGTTCGGCTTAAATAAAATAAAATTTACTCAATATTGTATTTATGTTGGATGAGAAAATAGTCTTACTCCACGTTTTTAAATTTTTTTATTAAATAGTACGACCGGTTTCGAGTGTTAAAACACTCATCATCAGGTACCGGTGACTAGAAGTAGATACAACAAAAATTTAAATTACACACTTACAAAAATAAATATAGCGTAGAATTGATACTTACAATAAACAAAAGTACAGGTCTAGAAGTTATAGATAAAGTTGAATACAAACAAAATATACTTGTTTTTCATATCTTCAATTTTGATTCAATTCTAGCAAGTGAATATAGCAGGCCACATGCGACAGTATTCTGTGACAACAAGTGTCTGTCAAAGTTTTTAAAGAATAAACAAAATCTAGCGGGTTTCTGATTGGTCCAAAATTATTCTGATGAGTGGGGATATATCTCTGTTCACGTGTTCATTTAGAATCTCTTCTTCTTTTATTTTTAAAATTTCTAAATTCTCTAGAGTGTTCAAAATATGACCTTTGGATTTGACATGTAAACATTTTAGACAATCATTCCTGTCAAAATCATGACCTGTTTCAAGTATGTGTTCAGCGAAACTAGAATAATTTTTGGTATTGTTTTGTTTTAAACAATCTATGTGTTCTTTAAATCTAGTAGTAATATTGTATTTTTATTACACGAATCATAATCGATGTTTGAAAAACGCAAATACGTGCATAGTAACAAGACTAATACACAGTCTGTTTTAAAGATTGCACCAGTAACGTAAAAATTACTCCGCTTTGCGTCGTACGTGCTTTAAGTTTTAAAAGCTGACTTATACACTTGTATCATAATATACTATTATATGTTTTCAGTAAACGTCCTTTTTCAGTATTTAAAATTATTACCATTAACACGTCAGCTTTCCAGGCCTTATAGACCAATTGCTTGTTTCATTATTTCTCTCCATCGGACTCGCTGCTTTCTCCGCCCACTTTTTAATGTTAATTTATTTAGTAGTTCAATGTACAACAGACCAAAACCCAATAACAGGACTAAAACATACGAAACATATAAGATATATACCTACATAAAATATATACAAAGATAAAATGTGATTTAGTTACAAAAAAATATAACAAGAAAATTAAATACGTTCTAAATCCTTCCGCACTTCATCCAAGCACTATAACATGAAACTTATAATATTATAATAGTATATTATCATCTCTGTCTTTTGTCGTTTAATTACTAGACATACGAACAAACATCCGTACATACACAGAAACAGATAACTTTTAGGAAATAGGTAACCAAAATGTATTCCCGAGATATAAAAGGAAGAACTTGTTACATTAATACTGCGGTAAGTAAAAAAAACTAAAAACAAAAACAACACTATATTCATAATCTACACATCTTTGCTTCAATTCATTTATATATTTTTATTTATAATTTGTAGTATAACTTTTCTTATTACATGTAGCATTAGATATCTATAAAAATGATCTCATGTTTCTTTTTAGTTGATTAAGACTTTAGATTATTATTTTTATACGATCTAAATTAATTAAAAAACACCTATTGTTAATTAGAGTACAAAATGAAACATTAAAATATACATTAATAATTATTGTTTAATGACGCAGTAATTATTGTAAGATCTTTTTTGTATTTTGCTATAGTTTTTCTTGAAGAGTTAAATGACTAAAAACAAACATTATCGACTTAGTTCGTGGACTTGGTGAAAAAGTTGAAAAGTATCGCACACTTTTTAACAGCGCTGCATGAACGATTGTCGGATAGATAACGTCTAGAAGGAGAAATATTTACTATAAATTTTATGCAAACAAATTTACTAGATATATTTTGTTGTTTGTTATGTTTTCATTTTATCTTATTCATGTTGCCGTTAGCTGTTTGCGAAAATTGAATATAAAATTAGAAACGAAGCCCACGCTAAATCAATTTAGTTGCTGAGAAATATCTGATTTTGTCATTTCAGTATTCTTGTTTATCTTTCACGAATAAATAATTAATTTCAGTATTTTTAAAATCGTATTTTATTACTGTGCACGTGAGCATTGATCGTTTTGTAATTAAAGATACTTGTGTTGTATACTACCTGATATCTTAACTCTTAAAAGATTACAAGATTGCACATAAATTGGAAAAAAATGATAACGTATAAGTCATATACTTGAAAAAGATGAAAATGTGCATTTTCGGAAAACTAATTTCTTAGAATTTGAAGTTCTTGAGTCTTATTTGGTAAATTCGTTTGGTAGATTCCTAGATTCTGACGTTTAATTTATAAAACAGTTTCGCAAGACTTTAATCGAATTTGTTAGTTGAAACTAGGTACCTATTTGGAATATTTCTTACTTTTTAGGACTTGACAATGGGCTCTTCTACCATATTTTTTAATTTTTAAAAATGAATCTTCATTCTAAAATATGACTATCTGGTGAAGACGCGGCATGAAACTGTGCTGTATTAAGAGAGATATGAATTTTTAAAGTTTAAAATTTCGGTTGTGATGTTTTGGTGACGTCCCAAGTACTACCTAGTGGCCCAAAACTGTTGTGTAATGAAGACCCATTATAATAATTTTAAATTTAAAACAGTATAGGTATACTTCCATGATATAAATAACTTTGTAAAGTAATAAATACCATAAAATACATAAAACTATATTTTATTTTTAGTTTTAAAATAATTTTTGTACCATAGACCATAGCTTTAAAAGTTTGAGATGAAAACGGATTCAAACGCAGTTGACAGTTCAAAGTTAACAAACATCTGATCCAAATGCTTGCGCATGGCGCTGGCGGAGTGCCTGTATCTCATTGGTTTGTCTATTTTTGTATAACCAATAAGTATAGATAGCACTTCGGACGTCAACATGACGTCACACAATATTTAAAGCGCTTGTATCTCATTATTAAATATCTTTTTAAATACTTTTTTTTTAAATTTACAGTTTTTAGCATAATTTTATTAAATCTTGACTATGGTGGAAGAGCACATTTATAGAAAATCAAATACACAACATTTATACTTTTCCTTACATAATCTTACACGTGGAAGAAGGTTTATGTGTAAACAAAAATAGTTATTTGTTTCATTAATACAAAAAATTCATTATTTTGGGACGAGTAAGACAGTTGCCGGACGACGCACAGCGGAGTTCGGCGATCTTACGAGTCTCAAACAAGCATTTTTTCTATGAATGAAACATAATATTTTTATTTTACATATCACGTAAGTTTTTAAATGTTTCAAAATTTATGCATATTATATTACAATTGTAATACTTTTGGTAGCTTCTGAAGATGACCTACAATTAAGAAGTAAACATACTAATTTGTTTTTACCATGACAACAATCACTTTTTGTATTAGGACGAATAGATTTACTTTTTGTACAGTTGCTATAGTGATCATAATTTATTTAACTGTCACTGCCACTGTAAAAGTATATAATTACTGAACTATTCTAGGTAATAGAAAATATTTTCTATTACTAGATTCATTAATTTTATTGAATAAAACTAATTAATTAAACAAAATAGATTTAGAGGTTATACTGAAATTTGTCCGTTCTGAAGTTTGACGTTTGACAATAATAACGGTAAATGTCAGGCGTCAATGCTGTCATCTGATACTAGCAATACCAACCTTCTTTAAACATTTATGTTGCGTGTCTCAATGTGAGCTCTAGCAACATTCAGTTGCGTTTCACAAAGTTAACTTTGTGAACGCCAAATAGAAAAATTAACATAATTATTACATAAAATAGTGATAAACAATTTGTAAAGGTTTATATTGTTGCGAAAAACACGCATATTTTGCGATCCGTGTTAAACGTTTATGTACAAAAACGTTCAACAAATAATTGAGAATTGAATAATGGTATTTGTTGGTAAATGCTCCGTTTTGGTTGAATGTAGTTAAATTTATATTTCCGGTGCTATCTTTATCTAAAATTCACCACAAACACAAAACTCAAACATATCATAAAACAATTTCAAACACTGTTCATCATAAAAACAAATGAATAATGAAACAACAAATATTACTTTACTGCAATGTGTATAAAAAGCATGATTCACAAGCATTGGGTTGATATTTGTTTCCCTTTTCCCCTGTATATCGAAAGGGATAAATTTAAGTACGGGTTGTGTTTGTAACATACATTATTCAGATCTCGAGGGCTAGTGTAGCGAACCGGAATTCGACACCGAGTCGCCCGGAGCTACTGGACTCCAAAACCACCCAAATTTGATTACATATACACACTCTGCTCTGCTCTGTGTACGTGTTTGCTGTGTGTGTGTGCGTTCACACTAGGGTGAAGGGAACTGAACTGTCAGAAACAAAAATTAACAGAGATTGTTTTTTTGTTTTTGATGTGAATTGTTGTTTGATGTTAACTGATTCTTTGAAAAATTGCGCAGTGTTTACTATGTGTATTGTATGTTTATACCGAGGTTTATACCATTGATTATTTCCATTCTATAATTATCTTTCATATTTTATGATATGAGCAGTTATGTACTACCACACTAACGGATAGACAAATACTATAGCATACCTTTTGCATTTGTTGTGCAAGGCTTTTTCCTATTTCACTCATTGTAGTCTTCAATAAGAATAAAAGATTTCTTAGTTAATATAGTTTATTTCGTCAAATCATCATCACACAAATGTTTTTACATTCTACTATAATATAGTAGGTCGCTGAATATTCATAACTAAGTCGATTATTATTATTATAATAATGAATTTTGAAGTTTAAATAATTTATTAAGCAACATATTATTAATTTTACTGTATCATCAACTATGACAATCTTCTAATAATTAACATTTATTGATTAATTATAAACAACAAAATACGTGAGTTACCTATAACACATTAGTTACGAACTTAGTACATTACATACAATCATAATAACATCAAACCCTTCCATAATGTACAGATTTTGAAGTAATTGTTCTTATTCACAATCGGTTTTAATATGTCCGTTTCTAACCTTCTGGACAGTAACAAATAATACTGTCAAAAACATGAAATTAATGTTTATAACGCGTATATTATTAATCGATTGGATTGTGAGTAAAATAGTACCTATACAAACCTTGCGGGAAAGCTTATTTCACCCTCGCTTACTCCGGTGTTGCGCACTTTAGTCAGCTATGCAGCGCTCGGCTGTAATGCAGCATTTTCCTGCTCGGTATGTAATATACTATTACATGCCAGATAAAGTTATTGCTTTGTTTTAAAATTTAAAATTTCACCGAAAAAAAGACATTACAGAAAAATAAAATCTTGAAAGATAAAATTAGCTAAACTAAAAAATATGTGCCACATTTGGGCTCAATTTTCCTTCATGTGTTACGAAAGGGTTCCAGGTCAGAAACACAATTGACAAAAAAAATGTCCAAAGACAAATGCTCAATTGACATATACCGATGTAGACAATTTTTCACCCGAATTTGAGCTAATTCCGGCATACTGGCAGCAAAATGAACCTAATATCCTTCTTGAGTCCATCATTCTCGGTTTTGGTAGAAACTCTTATTGAACTAAACTGAAGTATAGTACACTTTAAAACGGGAAATCCCATAAGAGTGCCTGGATAATTACGCTGCAAATTTTCAATAATTAAAATCTAGTAGTAGGTAGTGTCCACATAGTGATATTTTCATGCAAAGTAAAAGTGTATTATGCCGAAAGTCAAAGACAAATCTTTGTATGCAAGTAGGGTTAAAAATTACACTGATTTACTAGCCGTTCTGGAAAATAAAATAATTTTTACCTCTCGCCTCATATTCTATAAGAGAGGTATTGTAATGGGTCAAAATTTTCGAGTATGAGTTTTTGGTGGATAAGTACGTTTCAGAGTCTCTAGAATACGAATTTACTATTTTCACGATGATGTCTGTGTGTGTGTGTGTGTGTGTGCGTTTGTATGAACCGACGATTTTTCGTCCACGATAACTTAAAAAGTATCAAACCGTTTATAACCAAATTTCATATTTAAGGTTTTAATAAGTATCTTAACACCGGATAAGATTTTGGTAGAAATCCGCAAACCGGAAGTAGTACTTTTAGAAGTTTGGAAAAGTTTTCCTTAAATATATTGGTACATTATTTATTTATGACAATTTTTGCAATTAAAAATAAAAGAAATTGTGATTATCTATGTGTACAGTTAATTATAAATACAAATTGCTGAATCTGGAAGTATTTAACAATAAAATAAAGTACAATTAATATTCTATTTTTTTGAAATTCCAGTATCTTGTTGTCCATGATATGAAATTTGTTTCTACATAAAATTTGAATTATTATGACAGTGACAGTACAGTTGACATCTTTTGCTTGCATATTGGTTTACATTATCGTTTACATATTACATGAACATGAAACTATTAAAATGTAAGTAAAACTATTTATTAGATTAGTACAACAAGCAGAATTAGGCGAGAGGTCGTGTGGTGGCCACAGCAGATTTTTTTCAAATGGTGTATGAAAACAGTAGAAGAAGGTGTTGTACCTTGGGACAAAAATTACATTTTTTGTTCTATATTTTTTTTGTGATGAGTTTTTCGGAAAATGATTGTATATTAAAGAACAACTATCTTTTGTTAATAACTATTATTTTTATTGTGATGATATTTGAAAAAATAATAGTAAAATCTTATATAAGAAATAAAAATGGCAAACTGTCCCGAGGTACAATACGGTCTTGTACCTTGGAACAAAGCTGGTTGTACTTCGGGACACATAAAATATAAGGAAAAAAGACAGAATTAAACGAACAGAAACAATTTGTTTTAACTATATAGTAATTTTAAACGAATGTATTTATAAATTTTTTATGTTACACATATTTATTCAAAGAAATATAATTGAGTTTGGAAAGAGAAATAAAATGATCCCATTTTATACGATTTAAAGTCTATACCTTATCGCGATACTTAAAATTTTAGTTTAGCGATAAATGTACGCAATTATAATTTCCATTATCCTTGAAAATTAAATTTAAAGTTTACATATCCTCGAAGACATGTACCTATGCATTGAGGCCTGAAACAACGTGTATCACTTTATTTTCAACAGTGTTATCAAATTCTACTTGAAATTAGTATATATAATGCTAGATACGGCTGCAATTGATGTTGTCCCAAGGTACATGCGTCCCAAGGTACAACACTCGCCCCTAAGTAAGAATTCTATATTAAAGTAATTTTTATTAACAATCTGATTGCGGCCTTTTAGCTTTGAAAGGACACTTTAACGTAAGTATCTACCAAGTAACAATTTTCAGCATTCGCTTTTTCGTGCTTTTGTATTTATTTTAGGTGCTTTTTAAGCGTCTTTTCAAGCGTTTTATAGGCGCTTTATTTGAAAAATAAATGCTTATAATTCCGCGCTCTATACTTATTATATACGAGTAGTACCTACCTAGATTTTTATCCAAATTAATTGTCCTTTCGTATTTGTGGGAAAAGATTAATTTACGAGTATTTCAGATATAATGAAAAATGTTATAAATGTCTTCGCTTAGATAGAAAGATGAAATAGAATAAGGAAACATGTTTATATCTCGTTCAATATTTGTCAGGCAACGAAAGGACCGCTAAAATTCATTTGATTAATATCCTTAATCTCTTTTCCTCGGATTATTTCACCCCATCCTCCTAAATCCATCCCTGTGGCAACTAACGACGCTCGTCCATTGACTCACTGGCAATCAATGATACGTCGCACTCACTGTTTTATTAATACAATGGTCTGAGTTCAGAGCTGAGCGGCAGCACAACAAAACAACGTTGAACACACCGCTGCTGTTTTCACCATTCACCCTTCCATACCGGACAGAACACCGCCGAACATAGATCACCACTCGCTAGAAGAGTAGATGGAGTAGATGGACGTTGTAGTTTTTAATAGGTTCTTTGTGCGTGATCTATTTTGCTTTCCAACTACCGGGGGAGAAACAGAAATGACGGAAGGGTTCAAAGTAACGTGTTTGAATTTGGGTTATTTTTTGTAGGGTGAAAGTATGAATCACATTATGGATATGAGTGATGTGTTTACTTTGGAACTGTAATTAATTTTTCTACTACTGCATGTGTAGAAAAGTTTATGTTTATATAAAATTATTGAGTACCTAAGTATATCTTAAGACTGCGTTCAAAGTGTCTGAAATAAATCTTGTAATCTTGACACAACTATTGCACTTAGAGATATACGGTTTTCAAAGTATTAGATAGGTATTAAAATATCTACTATATAAATGTATACCTATTTATAAAATAATACTATATTGATATATATTTATTCCTACACAAATCTTAAAAACGATTGCATATTTAGTATACTGTTTTCAAAATCATATTATATACAAGTAAATATACACTCTTTGTCAAGAGAACTTTTTTTGTAATACTCGAGTTATTATTATTTTTAAAAAAACAATAACAAAATGTTACATATAGTGACATAGATATTTTAATACTATAGTATTCTATACTATAGTAATCTTATAAGATTTTTAAGCTTGAAATTTCAGACATTTTGAACGCAGTCTTAAAGGCGATACTTAACTAATAACTTAACATTTTTATTATTTTCGCAAAATTTTGCTAATAAAATGAACTAATCTGTATACAATTAGATGTAGGATTCAAAAAGTATTACCATGTGTACCTAATATTTTAAAACTGGTTTTCCATGTTAAACTGCTACCCCAACCTTTAGCTGGAACTAAACTAATATAAAACATAGGTACAGGTAGAGACTTTTACTATGATCTTATAAGATCAAAGTAAAAGTCTGCATTTTAGACCATACTATGATGAAAAAGCTGAACTGGGGAAATAAATACTTTTCCATAAATACAATTTTTTTTATGATTTTTAAATAATAAAATTATAAAATATTTGTTCAATATTCACTAACATTTAAATTTGCAAAATGTAAAAGAGGAGAATTAAATTTTATAGTTGAATACACCGAAATTTAATCAACCAAATTTTTATGGAAATTAACTCATAAAATAAATAAAATTATATCAATTGAAACGTTGTTAAATCAAATCAACTAGAATGATTTTATAACTGAGTACATTCCATTTCAAAATGTGTAGTTTGCTAGTTTGTAGTCATTTAACACGAATAAATGTATGATTTTATGATCAGAAATTATGTTTATGGTGAATGTTAACAACCGACAGTGATTGTTCATACTCTAACGTAACTACTCCACAATTAATTTTAATGTAACCAACCATTTACCGCTCTACTTTATTATTTACAAATGATTGAGTTTTATAGAACAGATGTTTGTGACATGTATGTAGATATATTAATACCAGTCTTATTTGTAGATTTTGGTAGATGGATAAATGGAATATTTTACTATATTTATGATTATTTTCATTTAAGCTGTGTGGACTTGTTTTGTTGTTTTTATTAGAGATTTAATATTTGCACATAAAATTACTATGAGAATGATAATTCAATTGACTGCTTTTAATATGAGGATAAAAACAAGAATAGTAATAATTATAATTGTATATTTAAATTAGAAACTATTACAAGTTCTAATCAGACAGGGCAAATGAGCTCGTCAACAAACTATTGTCATATATTACAGTAGTTTTATAAAATGAGTAGTAGGTAACTAATATACAATAAATATAATATGGAAAAGAAAATTAGTCTAATGCACGTTGTTGTAGGTGATTGGTATTACCGTTGTAGTATTTTAGAACTCTAATGTCAATAGTCAATAATCTGGCTGATTTCTGTGTATATTTGCCAACCAGACAATGAAAATATCATTAAAAGTATATGTATGTTGTTAAAAATAGTAAAATATTATTTGAATTAAAATATGTACAAGTAAAAAGTAAATATGAACATGAACAAATTGGAATTGGGAAAATTTTTATTTTGATTTTCATTTATTAACTGTATCAAGTACACTTCTAATTTTTTAAACAAATAAAATAAAGAAGTATAATTTGAATTTCAGGTTTCTCTCAAACAGATTTAACTGCACTAATCGAATTCTCCACTTAATTTCTTGTGCAAATATGATTAATGAAACGTTACTAACAAAGTACATAAGAGTAATACAGTGACATTTCTGTGTGCTTTTAATAATTCCAATCACTAAGCTGAAGATCTGGCTATTTAGCTTTGGAGCCGCAGAATTGTACCACGGATTATTGCAAATACCACCGCCTCCGCCTTCGCCGCCGCCGTCGCCTCTTGCGGTTACCGAATTTGCATATCAAATTTCCCTCGGCTTCCGCCAGTTCTCGCTCACACTTGCAACTTTAGAACTCGAGTTAACATTGTCACGGAAAATGAAATTAACGTCAGGTTGTTTAAGTTGTCACCGACATTTTGTTAAATATACGGTGATAATTGTTGTGCAACTTGAGTATGTAATATAATGTCATATTTTGAATGTCTAATTCCTTCAGGAGTTGGAAAGTTGTGAAAATAAAATAAAATAGTTAAGTGGAAGTCCAATTACACGTAAACACATTACTCGTATAGTCCAGAGAATCTATAATTTCACTTCAAAAAAACTGGAACAAAAGCTTTCTCGACGGAATTTTATTCAGAAAAATAGGCTTTTCAACAAATCAAAAGTCTCAGAAAACCACTGAAACCATTGAAATTTTGAAAAGATGACCGTTATTTAAGTTTTGTAAGTTAAACTCATAATTGCTTTTCATTACGATAATAACATTTATTACGTTATATAATTCTCTATAAAGATGATGTGTGCGATTTTTATAATCAATTAACCTGTTTTCGAAAATATTATTAAAATGCGTTTAGGAAATTTTCAATTATTTTAATCAAGTGGTAACATTTTCTCATAACACAATAATGACTGCCATATTTTAACGAACAAACATATCGACTGCCGGTTTCCAGCATATGATTTCTATAACAATTTTCTATAAAACCCATTATTTTTATAATTTTGTAGGCCCTGAAATAGTCACAAATTGAACTATTTTTAAAGAAAATATAGATATAGTTTTTGTGATTATTTAACTGTGTTTTCTGGATAGATTCAGACATAACTTCCGATTTTTAGTATAAATTTGTATAGGATTTGTCGAAACATTATCTTTGATGTGTTCATGACCGGAAGTCTGAATACATCTAAAAAATCAGTTGAATTAACAGAAAAATTTTATCTATATTTTTTCTAAGAACATATTCAATTAATTCAGGGACTTGAAAATAATAAAATAATGGATCTTGTAGAAAATTGTTATAGGTAAGTACGTACAAATCATATGCTGAAATCTGGAAGTCGGTATTTTGTCCGTTAAAATATGTGTTATGAGAAAATGTTATCCCTTGATTTAAATAATTGAAAATTTCCAAACCATATTTTTATATTTTTTTTCGAAAACAGGTTAACTGACATAAAAATCTAATGTAGTTTATATGTAACTACTTGGGCGATTTTGCATAGTTTGTGTTTAATTTTTAAAATGTATGATGGTTGCTTACATGACACAATAATTAAATAAATCAAAAAAAATTCTAGTACTAGTCCTAGAATTAGCTATTTCTCGCACTCATTTTGAGCGACATAATGTCTTTTTCCCGCACTATTGCGGTAAAATTGTTATTTGTACACATTTTATTTTGCAACTTCTAACCAGTAAAATATCTGGGATAGTAATTTACATTATTATTTTGGTAAAAATTTTTTACAAAACAAATAAGGAAAACGCAACGGAAAAACAAAGTCTGGTATGGAATTTCAAAAGGAGTACTTACCGTAATTTCAGTATTTTATACCGGAATGACTTATTTACCAGACTGAAATAATTCCAGAAAACATAGATACAGTATTAAAATAAAGTATTTTTCTTGTTCGAATAATTAATTAATTCAGACAATCTGATTAAATTAATTTTGTTACTTTATTTTGGATGTATGAATCACCCAATACCTACATAAGATATATTTATACCATTGGTATAAATATAAATTGTTATGATGTCTTCTAAAACTGATACTAATTATGGTCAAAGAATACGTTTATTGTAAACATAATATAAACCAATAACTAAATTCAATGAACCTCTACACATTATTTATTAAGACTTGCATAATTTGACATAGGTACCTACGTAATGTAGTACATTAACATTTAATTTATGTAACTAAAGGATTTAGAAAAACTAGTAGGAGGTAGATTATGAAAACGTTGATTCATTTCCATTTCATAAATAATTTCTCCGCTCATGTAAAATTAACCACTATAATTCTGCTTCTCTCCTAGTTACATTCTACTTCGCCACTACCACTAATCTTAAATTCATGTGAACTAATCCTATCCACAAGTGCATGACTCAGTCAGTATTATAAGTACTCTAATTGCAAATAAAATACTTAAATTTCAAGGGTCAAATTAAAAAGCTATTCAAGCAAACTTGAAAATCTATGCTAAATTCCCCTTTTAACCGACTTGTATCTTTTATAACACAAATAGGTTCCCAGCAAGTGAACAATGCTTTTTGGAGCTTTAAATTCAAGAGAACGGAGTACCTGTGGTATGTGTTACCCTGCTCTTTCATAAACGCTTCTTGGATAATAATACTTTTGCCAACAATACGGGAACTCTTCTTACATTAAACTGTTTCTCAGAAATTGCTCTTTACCGTAAATTGAGAGCGTTTCACCTACTTTATTTATTTTATTCTTTCAATGGTTTTCTTGGAATATTATTGTATAGTTGCTGAAATTTCAATTGTTATTATTAACCAAATTAATTTTAGTGTTTTCTATGTTATACCAACAAAATTTAAATTCTAAGTCTGGTTCAAGCAGATACATTTAAATCAATACCTAACCATAATATGGTAATATAACAATAATATTATTATAATTGTTCGTACAAAATTTAATTTATACACTATCGGCGGCCATGCTTACGACCTACAAATAATAAAAATAATTTTTGCTTTGGTTTTTTGTAAACGGTTTAAAAATAGTTATTTTTGTATACCTAGGCTGCGAAATGTCTGTTTAGCGTACGATAGAATTTCCCCAGGACTCTAAACTCATTTCGCAGACGAATTAAAAACAATTTTTTTGTCCAACTGCAATGCAAATAATTAAAAACAAACATTTTATTTGTTGTAACAACTGCCAAAAATATCTGACACTAACATGCACAACTCAATAAAATTTCGCAGCAATTACTAATAGCAAAACGGCTGTGAAATGTATCGTACACAAATGTTTTACTTCACGGCCCGAATTGCGGACGTCAATATGTCAACTTTTTGTACAGTTGCACAAAAACAGTTTACAAGAACAGTGCAAAAAATTATTTGCACAGTTTAGAAGAAATGAAATAAATAACGGAGTGCACTGTACAGTGTACATCGCCTTAACTCTCGCATTTATATTGCTTATATTTTCTAATATTGGTCTTTTTTATACTTGTTACTCTTAAAACACTTGATTCGCTCGTATTCTAATCTTGAGCAACATGTACTATAGTACTATTGAAATGAAGAGTCGGTTCCGCGAACTACTAATGTACTAATTTTGGTCTTGGAGAAAGATCTATAGATGAAAGAAAGAGAAAACTTCTCTTCTCTCTATCTCAGAAACATCAGTCAGGAATTTTCTTATACTGATGCTTGCATCCCTTAGGGTATAATTTGTTTTGATAGTTGTACTGTGTTCAGTGTTCTGTTTGTCATTATCGTTACTTACAGTACCTACTTATATTGTTATGATGTGAAATGCAATATAGCAAGCCAGCAAGCGGTACTAGGTCAAATTGTGTAATATGAGTAGTACCTACACAAAAATTATCTCCGCCCGTTCGCGCAGCTTAACCGACTTTTCACTTCAAACTACCTGTATTGAGTATTGGGCAGTAAAAATAATTGCCTCGCACACAAATTTTTTTAATTCAAGGTCAAATTGAGTGTAATATTTAATTAAATAAACGAAAAATATCGCATTAAATAAAACAAAATTAATAATATATTTTAAATTAGTGTCTTGTGATAATTTATAATTAGGTACTTTTAAAGTGACGTTTCGGCCACCTCAAATTTTGGCCGCCCACGTGCGGGGCACGCTCTGCATCTACGCCAGAATCGTCTCTGCTTTACGAATATTATGTACCTATAATAAACTACTATTTTAAGATAGGTATTTATTAATTATTTCTTCATAATACGATTGTTTTAAAAATAGAAACAGTAAATATCTGCTAGCATTAATAAATACCTAAATCTGGAACTTTAAATTATTGACTGCTGCTAATGCTAACAATTTCACTTTGAAGTTTACTTTTTAGCTTATTAATACTTTATTAAAATTGTTTTACAAACCAGTAGGTATAAAATAAAACAAAATTAAAAATAAGACTGACCGTATGCAGTGTATAAAATATTAATATACACGATTTTCCACTCAGTGATCTATCTAGTTCAATTATTTTTGACAAGTTAAATAATCAACGCATTTTCTGTTTTCAGTTCAATTTGAAACTGTTTTAACTGCAATGGAATATAGATTGGTGTTTAAATATATAATGATTCATCTAAAAATACTCTATTTGTTATTTATGGATTATTTTCGCAAAAACTCAAAATTTATTTACATATAAATGTTTATAGGTAACAATAGTTAACATTTGCGTATAAATAATATGTTATGAGTTTTTCATTATGATTTAGTAAACAGTTAAATATAAATGTATTATCTCTTACTACGAATTTATAAAAATAATAATAATAATATTAATGCTTTTAAGATAATCGACATGTGTATGTACAGCGGAATTTCATTGTAATTTTGACTGTTGAATTTATTTAAACAAAATCAATATTTTTTAATAAAAATTCGAATAAAGTTTATATCACAACATACTGTAAAATAATAAAAAAAAAAATATATTGAATGAATTTTTTGCCACCATCCTGTTCTAGAATGTGAAATCAACTGTTCCAAAATTCTTAGAAGGAAGAACGGAATATTAATGTAGAGGTCATTTCTTGATTTTTAACAATCGATGCCTCTAGTGCCAAAAAATCACTGCCATGTAGTCTAACATTTTTATTTGTCCACTTTAGGCTAGTTTGCAACCTTCTCAAAATTCCAGAGTTTTTTGGCCGAGTCTGTGAATAAACTATAGCATTTCGTATACCTGACGAGTTCATACACCCGAGGAGTCTTTTAAAAACGCAGGTCTAAATCTTCGGCTGTCTGTCGACCTCCGCAGCAGCTGTGAGGCAGAGCGCCACGAGAACACAACAGCCTAAACGAAATACCAGTTCTTTCATCACAATTACAGAAATTTCCTAAATTATTTCAACAAAGAATAAAAAATTGCTATACAGCGCACGATGAACAACAGAACTGAACGGACAGTTGCTAAAGTAATGCAGATGTGTGGTACAAATTACATATGTCATGGAGTTTATTATGTTTTGGAAAGTATATGTGGTTTTTTGACCATAATGCCCATCAATACACTTTTATTCGGTTCCGAGTAATACATGAAATAAATTTAAAGCCAGGGAGAAGAATGCTTCAATTTTGTGGTTTTAGGTTTTCAAAAAGTATATGCTCTAAATTATTATTCTGGAGACAAAAATGGAATTACATGTTAAAATGATATTATTAATGATATTGGCTGCCAATTTAGATTTAATTCTTTTTGCAAGTAGTAACTTATTTTATTTCGAACACTACATATTATTCATTTATTAGCTTTTAATCTTTGAAGAAAAAGATTTAATGAAAAATAGTCGGAAATATTGTCTAGTTTAATTAGCTTCTAACCTAAAAGCTTCAATCAACTAAAAAACAATAATGATTAGAAGCAGAGTAATCAAAGATTAATTAATATTATACACACTATCATAAATTAATAATTAATACATATCCTTCACGAATTACATTGTGAGATTTTGTTATAGATATACATTTACCGTGTATGTATTATAAATACCATCAACAAATACGTAGGTACATAAATAATACAAATTTGAATTACAAAAAACCTTTTTTGAACAAATGTGGTGCTCATTGATTTTAATGTTACCTTTTAAGATATATTAGAATATATTAGTGAACCAGTAAACTGAATGAATACAAACTGTTTAAATTTTTTATATTATTTCAACTATTATCAAAAAATATATAACACTTCGCAGTTCTACTGTCCAATAAGAGACACATAATTTGTAAACCTATATATTAGAATTAAAATAAAATTCATAGGAAAGGTTTTCTACATAGTTACAAAATTTTGATATATACGATGTACCATAACTTGAAATACATATTAGAATGGCTCATAGAACTTGATGTACTGATTACGAAATAAAAATAATTTTTTCAAAATTCGAAAATTAATTTTTGAGGTTTGTAATCGAAACAATTTTGGACCAATGTAGTTTTAATATCAAATATTATTACACTGTAACTAATTAATATATATATTTGCAAATTCAATAATTTAATTTAATTTCAAGTAAGCCGGTCACATAACTCTGTCTTTATTCAAAATATAATATATTATTCAGTGGCACTAAAAATGTCCTCCTTAAGTAAACTACCCATATTTATAGAAATTTAGAAAAAAACCTGTTTATTCCAGAATCAGTACGTTAAGAACTATACGCCATTACAATATGTACCTCAAGTTATAGTACACCCTGTATTTTGTATGTTAGTGCCATAATATAGAAAATTATAATTATACATAGTTAAACATAGCATTGTTCTAGTCTTCTAGTTTTTGTATTTATCAATAATCAACTATGGATGATAAGTCCAAAAGTTTAAATATGAAACTCTATGTTTGTGCATGTACATTTTTACAATTATATTTTACTATATTTTAGAGGCATAATACTATTATAAAACTTCTTTTAAAATAACTATTTTAGTTTTCCTCAAATATTTGAAATAATTTTAAAATTTAGAAACCGGCATATAATATAAATAGGTATATGTTTTACTTTATGTTCCATTATGATTTATATGAATGTTTTTGCTCGTGAAACTGGATATTAGAGTATTTTTAAAACGAGATATTCAATAAAATATAAAAATCATCGCACAAAAGCACCACCCTTATACCAAGCACTACTCTCCTACTCTTATTACCCTATTGTTTCCCATTCTATAATGAATGTTCCGAAATCGATCGCCTGTACGGGCGTGCACCACTAGCTTCCGCCACTATCCCACAGCCGGCAGCCCCACGTTGGGCGCCAAACGCCACAAACGCCACGTAGCCACGTCGCGCTATCGTCCAGGATTATATATCAAGATTATATTCGGCGGATACCCCCGGCCCGGCAAACATTGGCGGAAGCAGGCTACTCGATGCTGTGGGTCGCGGTGTTTAACTGTTCGTTGTTCTGTCACTGACTTGGGATTAGGCACGCGTGAATTTGTCTGGATTTTCAGTAAATAATGGAGAAATAAACAATGTGTAAGCTGTTATTCACTTCTAACCTGCAAAATAATGATGAACATTAAAATAGAGCGAAGTTATTAAGCTTATTATATCCTGACATTTGAAGTTGAGTTGATATAATTTGTATACATTTTAGAAGAGGTTCAAAGATTTTGGTACAATTGTAGGTAACTTATTTAATATGTAAAGATTTATTTATTAAATTTAAATTAAATTAAATCAAAACGCTCAAAGAATTCTCGTCATAATTTTCTCGATATAGGTCTGCTTACAGGTCTGTAAACTTTAAACTCGTGAGATTTGCTTACTTCTTTAAAAATGAAATTGGATATTTCGTGTGAATAACTCAAATTGCTTAAAATATTAGAAATTTTGAAAGAAAATTTCATTCGTGAAAAAAAAAATTTTCGTCAAAAAACTTCCGATTTATGAGTCAAAAAACCACAAAATGCACGTTTTTCAAACGCCCATAACTTTGTGCCAAATCGTCGTAGGAACTTCGTTCTTTGGGCCCTGTACAGGTAATTGAACAAATTTCAATGCTTTTTCTGTGAATCGAGTCGACCATTTTTTTCCAACTCAATACACACGGCCAAAGTTGGACGTGTTTTTGCCCAAAAACGTGTTTTTTTTGTTCGGGTTTTGAAGGGTACGAAAAAAGATCATACTAATCTGAGTTTACCCCCTTAAAGTAGAGCCACTATGGGTTTTTTTCCCCGAAAAATCGTCTAATTTGATTAAAAAATGGCTGAGTTATGTGCGAAAAACAAAAAAATGGCATTTTTTATAAAAAAATTCATAACTTTGTGCCAAATCATTGTAGGAACTTCGTTCTTTGAGTCCTGCACAGGGAATTGAACAAATTTTAATGCCCTTTTGGTAGATCAAGTCAAAAAATGTTTAAACTCCGTATATATCTTCAAAGTTGGACATTTTTAAAATTAATTTTTTTTTGCACATGATTGCTAGAGGGGGGCGGACGGGGTTGTGCTTAAGTTTGCATGCATGACTTTAAAGTAGACACTTCAAAGTTTCTCGCACTCGAAGATTCATCGATATCGGTTGAAAATACACCGAGTTATGGCAGTTTGAAAATGGTCGATATTTTTACGAATTTCAAGTGTTTCATTTTTTTCCGCCAGTGTATAATATATTTATGAATTACTATATTTAACCTCATAAAATGAAAATATATTATATAGATACATTTTGTAAATATAAGTATAACTAAAAAAGTTTGAATGTAAATTATGATGACATTAGAAGGATACGTTTACTGATTAATAATAGTATACTTCTGTGCACATATCTAAGTATTTTATATTGTACGAAAAATAGAGATTGATATAATTTTATTTTGCAGTATTTTTAAAATTTATGTATAAATCCATGTAGATTAAAATTTAAATTAACAGTAAGTATAGAAAATATATTTAAAATAAAGTAAATTTATATTAAATAATTGGATAATTACTGCATTAAAAGTTTAATATAACAATGTTAACTAGCATTACATCTGTACGCAGCACGTAGCGTGCTCATTAGGGGCACACATGCATTCAAGTGCACAAGTGAAGTAAAAGTAAGAAATAATTTATTGTTTTTCCATGTTTGATTAAAACAATTGCGACCAGAAATAAAAGATAAAAATCAAGTAGTTCTGCCACGTAAACTATAAAACATAAATGAAAACATTGGAAAATAAATCGGCTCCAAACTGTCTGCAAAGACTTACGTTCAAAACTTTCGTACTAACATTGTTGCCAAATGGCACTTTATAGGAAACATTGTTTCCAGACTTCCGTCATAAGTGCAACGATTCATAAATGGTATATGAAGGGCAGAATCGTATTTAGAAAAGAACACAAAAAATATTGATAAACCGTTTTTTAACCATTAAGGATTTAGACATTTAGTTAAATGTTGAATGAGAACACTTTAGGTACAAAATATACTATGTGATCACTTATAAATTAATAATATTGAATTATTATTTCATTGTTATGACCAGTGATACCAATTAGCAAATACAGGCTTTATTTATATCCTTTAAAATATAAAATGACAGATAAAAACAAAGTTGCAAAATAATTGCAGTAAGTACTTAACATGATTTTGTTGTTGTAATTTTATAGCAACATATTAACATAATAACGATATAACATAGGTACCTAAAGAGTTTAAATTTATATCTCTCAAAAGCTGATATAGATCCTAAATCCTAAGACCTCAGATATGAATTTTAGCAATGAACTTTTGATTTTATTGATTCTTACTTTAAATATCTTTATTAATAACTTCAGCGAATTGCAGACAATAGACAATAATTAATTCTATAGCTTCCACCCACAACACATCAAAAAATAATATTTTATATTATCTCATTTTTAAATTAACCTAAAATTTCCATTTCCACAATAAATAAAAACCATTTATTGGAGCTTTCTAAAAATTTGAATCACCTGTTTTATTTCACACACAATTAAAATATATCGCAATAAAATACAGTGCATTTAAAAACCAATCAAAAATACATCGTTAACCGTTACTTTATTCTAAAAATATTTCCCAACGCTTAATTTCAATCGCAATTTGAAGCCATTTAACGAACCTTCACAAATATTTATTTTTCGCATCGCGGGGCTCCGAGCTCGGACTTTTGCAACATAAAAACGAATAAATCTCTTCCACTTAATCAAACTTTGTGCCACAAATCACATAAGAAAACAACAAATCCAACAAACCCCTCATGATCGATTGGTTTTAAAATCGTTATGCAGCCAAGAGCTCTTAATAAAAATGATAGCGAATTTACCACGCGGCTGTAACTGATAGCCGCGTTTTGTCACCCAGTGCAACTCTGCACCTGCGACTGCAACCAACATGCATTATAGTAAATAAATACCCCGACATTAATTAATATCATGGAAATATCGCAAAAATCTTGTTTGTGGAATTGTGTCATTTGACAAATTTATCTGGATTAATTCAATGAGATGTTGTTTGTAGTTATTACAATTTATTTTTGAAAATATTTTGGTGTGTACAGTTATAAATTGATTAATGTTGAAGTTGTTTATTAATAATAAATTTTACTTTTTTATTTCCATTGGATTATTCTCATAACTGTTAATAAGTAAAACTATGCTTGTTATTGGTTTGTTTATTTTGGGTTGTTGTTATTATGTTATTACAAGATTTATTACGAGGCAAATAATATATCAATATCAAAACCTTCGAAAATAATTTATCTACCTTCATAAAACTCCTGGCTGCTACTGTTCTACTACAACCGAAGTTTTTGATCATAAGTTTAACTTTCAGGAGTTCTAGTCACCTCAGTAGCCCAACAAATTATACTGTGTATTGGTGCTATTTATTTACACTAAACAGCAACAACCTTGCTATAGAAAAATCTTTTGCCTACCACATACACATTATTTGCTTCAAAAACAAAATAACTACATATTATATCCGATGTATTTAGTAGCATTAAAAGTTGGTTTAAATATCCACTAAGTAGCAAGCAGGTAAGGGTAAAATCGGATTGAATTCCGGCAGTACAGAGCCCAATGGTTCAAAAACAAAAATACTGAAGCCAGAACAAAATAGTAGGTTATTTTGGGATCATTTTTAATGCCCGGGCATTGGTATTTTGAACTATATCAGTATTTTTTTTAAAATGTACCTTCTCTAGTCCTTTTGCTAGGGACAATGACAATTTATTCATTTTTTAAATTATTTTAGGACTTGTTTCTTTAAAAAAATCTTTTAAAGGAGAGTTGTAAGAGAATTCAATAAGAGAAGTAGGTAGGTTCTATCTAAACAACATTACATTTTATTTTTACCAGGGATCATCCTCGCCTAGCTCACTTCTTGACAACGGTCCTGTAAGTAAATAATAATTTATTATTTAGAAATTTGATAAAGTGTCTTTAAAATAGCATTTATGAAATTAAAAGGATTTTTATACTTACCTATTAATACAGTAAATCAACAAAAATGTTAACAATATTTTATTATTGTTTAATTTATGTATTATTTTTTGATAATATAATTTGATAAAGCTAAAACTGCTTGTATTCTACCCTCAGTAAAGTAAAAAATGTATTTTAATAAAATTGAACAAAGTTCGTATCACATTGTGTGCATCAAATATTTCAGAAAATTGCTTGCTCTTGAAGCAAATAGGGAAAAAGCTAGGAAATATATTTCATTTAGTTCGCAGCTTAAATCATAATTTTATGTAGTGGATAGAGGATGTGGCTAGCCACGGTGCCACGTATAATTACACCATAACGAAATCTGTGCACGTTGAGCCCATTTTTCGCTGTAACAACATATGCCAGGGAAATAGTCCGCATACGAGCAGTCCATACCGTAGCCCACGGCTTCCCACGTCTAGGCCCATGTCCATGTCAATATTGCAGATCCTGTAAAATAAAATATCATGGATTAGAGAATATCAAAACTACCTACCTACTACTACTAGTTAAAACAAATAAAATACATAATACAAAATTCCTAATTTTGTTATACTAAATAGCATTTGTGTTCCATACTAAAACTTTAATTTTAACGACTAATAGTTACCTAAATTTTAAATTTATGTATTTATGTATTGTGTTGAAAATCAAAGTGTTCAAAGAAGCCATTGATATATGGGAACGTATTTCCTGAAGATTGATTGATTTTATTTGACGCTAAAAGTGGCCGAATTTTGAATTTATTTCGTTACTGTCAAATTTGTAAATTGCCATTTAATTATTTTGAAAAATTTATAAATAGTTTATTAAAATCTATGTTAAGAAATGTTTGTACCAAATAATTTTCTACCTCTGACATATATAAATTAAATTAATGCAGACAATTTTGCCATGTATATGGCTTTACACCCATACAGCCCGATTAATAAATGAGACGTTTTAACCCTTATCCAGAAAAGCTATTTTACTAACTCAGACGTACCGGAGAGTCTGACAGACTCATATTATTTATTGGTTTGTTTTTAATAAAATTTAGGTTATAGATACAAATATTGGTATGTTAAGCATACAATTTTGTATATAATAACTACATATTTAACTTAGGAAGTTTACAAAAATTTACTTCCGAATTTACCAGAATCGGATCTAGAATGTAAAAAATAAAGTCATATTGTCAACAGCAACACAATATTCTTTTTAAAAAAACAGGTTGGGTAACACTGATTTATTCAACTAAAATCAAATAATATTTTTAGAGCACAATATTCTTATATAGAAATAAACTAAACCTGTCGAAACCTTAATTGCGGTGAACTAGGAACCAATGTTTAGTATGTTGTGGAATGTCGTAGTTGCAATGTTTATAAGGTAAAATTAAAAATTTTGTGTATATGTATATTTTGATGGATGATGGATGTATTTAAATGTAGAAAGGTCTATAAATTGAGTGTAATTGATCTTTAGAATGCGTAAAAAGATATATAATTAATAACTACTCTTTTAAAGTGTAGTGCCACAAACAATTTAAAGACTTTCTGAGACACCTATTTATATAGGATGCACCATCGTCCGAGGTCAGAGTACATCAAAGGTTAGCATTTTTATTTATATTATAGGATATCAGAACCCATTGGGCAGAATCACTTTTCAAACAATATTGAAATTTAAAGGCTAATAAAATGAACTGCCCTATTGCCGAATTTTAGACTTTATTTATTTAAATAACCATGAGTGTTGCCAATTTCTAGAATGGCAAAAAATATTTATTTCTAAATAAAAATAAATTACAAAATTTATTTTTAATTTTTAATATAGTTTCAATGATGGCCAATAGCCTTCCCCTTGGATCCACCCCTGGAATTTACATCCATCAAATGCATGCAAATGGCCATCTCTGTTGGTTCGTCTCTTACACATGAATTTTGATCATGGTTCCTAATGATTTTTTTTTTAAATTAGAACTAGACAAGTATATAGATACACACCTAAATACGAGCCTAAATATCAACGATAAAATTTACGTCAGTTCAATACCTATTCTGCCGTCCTTAGGAAAAATGTCCTATCTGCAAAATTTTTGTTTTAGCTATTAATTTATATAAAAATTTGTGTGGAAACATCTATGCGGATTTTTACTATTAAAATATAATAACCATGGATAATAAATTCTACCTTTTGTTAGGGCAGCTGGACATTCTATTTTGGTATATTTGTAATAATTTATGCAGATTACAAAATCTCAAAATTTTCAGATAGGACAATCTTCCTAAGGAGGGCAGTATTATATGTCTGTACAACTTAAACATAATACGAATTCGATAGACTGCGTTTCAAATTTTGAAATTGTTTATTTATAAATAATTAACAAGAAAATAAATGTTTATTTATCATTAAATTCATAACACATAACACATAAATAAGAGAAATCTAAATGCGGCATCGAATATTACCGGATTATGAGTATAATAGCTAAATATGTTAAAATGAGTCCATTGGACTCACCTTGCCCAACTATTGCATGGATAAGGTTTGTATTTAATATTAACATATCTATGTCACTATATTTTTAAATGTTTATTTTTAAAATAATAATAATAATAATTAAATTACTCGAATATTTCAAAAACAAAATACAAAATATGATTTTGAAAACAGTAAATATGAAATCATTTTTAAAATTTGTACTCGAATAACAAAATATAAATATAATATTATTTAATAAATAAACAATTAAAAAATGTTAGGTACATATAGTGACATATATATTTTAATACCTATTTATTTCAAATTTGAAAACTGTATCTCTCAATAGTTATCTAGAATACAAGATTATTAATTTATGTCCTTTAAATTTCAGACACTTAGAACGCAGGCAACGCGTGAGTGAAACGAACGCGTTAATTGTGGAGATTATTAATCGCCTTTTAACACATGAGTTGCCTTTTAATTTTGAGAAAATCTTATTTTATTCCATGACAAATATGTTAGGTTAGTAACGTTTGACATTACATTATCAAAGCTACGAAAATTTTATTTAGCTAGATCTGTCAAAATCATTTCGTTTTATTCTATGTAGTTACCATTTTTTTACAACTTAGCGCTTATATTACGTCTGTTGAACGCATTGAAACAAAAATCGTTAATTAATAATCATCATGCATTAATACTCATCAATAAATGATTACGGAAAATTAATATAAACAACTTTTTACCTAATTTAATTATCAATTTTAATTTATTATAAACATGATCAAAAACTCCGTACTTATATTATAATTTTTCGTTAATTTACCCTACAACAGTTGGTTTTATTTAGGCATAATTGTTTTATCAATAGCCGATATAGGATGCATTATTACGTAGTAGTAATATTATATCGATGGATTTGAATAACCAAGTTGAAATACGAGAATATTGTAATGTCACTTTGGACTTTATCCATCGAAATTGTAAAAAGGGATCTAACGTGTATCAAAAATAATAAAATGAGGATGGATGAAAAATTAATGAATAAATATAGCTTTAGTTATTAGTAAATTAATTTCTAAGCATTTTTTCGTCGTTAGTAACCAGTTATAACTAGACATTTATAAAACTACAGCAAGAAAATATCAGGAGTCAGGAGTTAGTATTACTTACCTATTTGAAAACGTATTTGATTTTCGCTATTGCTAAATATTGATTTTTTAACAATGAATGTTAATCAGAAAGGAGCCAGAATGAAGCAACTAGCAGACGAATTCTAAAATATAAAATTAAAAATCTGAAAATAATTACAATATTCTATTTTCCAAAGGTATCGTGAAGCTTAGGCTTTCAGGCATAGGCATCCTTTCTTAATTATGAACCTCGGATTTTCTACTGCCTGTTGTATAACCGGCCTTTCGGTGTAAAATTTCATAAAAATGAACATGTTTATTAATTCGCATGCGACATTTTGTTCCGGAGTGTAGCGTGCGTCCTTGACACTCTAACGCAAGTTTTCCTTTATAAACTCACGGGGAAAATTCATACCCTCATTTAATTATAAATTATAACAACGCAAAATACTCTCCCACTGACAAACTAGATGTTTTTTGTTAGCCTTGTATACTCGCCTTGTACAAAATAAGGACTTCTTTTTTAACCTCGATAAATTTGTTAATTTTGTGGAGCAGCATAAAAAAGTTAAAAGTGCGTACGACATGTCAGTAGGAAAGATACCTACTTGTAATTTGTTTCTTTGTAACCTGTTTCTCTTCAAAGATCAGAAGTTGTATTTGGTGTATAAAACATACATGTTTTTACAAAGGTTCGTTTTCAATTAAACAATATTGTGTTTTTAAATTAATATATACCTAGTAATAAAAATACGAAGCAACCCGTTTTAATATCTCATCTAGATTAAGATTAATCCTAATAAAAGACAATGTTTGAAGATAAAATAATTGTAAATTATTATTCTATTTTAAATTAATTATTCTTTTTCTAAATATTTTTAAACATATACCGCCAGTTGTTGTCTCAACGGAAAAGTGCCCGCCAAGTATGCTAAAGGTTCTCAGTTCGATCCCAGCAAACGACAATAATACCACCGCGTCCGAGTGGTTGGGTTCAACTATAATAACATCTACCATTCTATAATTGGAAGTTAATCCCGTTGAATGCATTAGAAATAAAATAAATAATAAAATAAAATACACTCAATTATTGTTTAAGACTTTTTTATGTATGGTTAAATATATAATAAAAACTACTAACATAACCGAAATTATTAAAATAAATACAAAAGGCATGATAAAATTATAGTTATAGGTATTTATGTTTATTTTAATATTGCATTTGTTGCAAAATTTATTTTAATTTAATATTTGTTGTACGGGCAACAAAACCAGTAGTCTTCTATGGTATTGATTTTATCTTGTGTATAATGAATTATTTGCATATTTTAATTTTTAGTGGTATTGTATGTTCTACTTCTAATTTAAAATAAGCATTTATAATAGGTACTAGTAGGTACTTAAAAATATTATATTTGTAGTTGTGTGTAATATGAATGTATTCCTTTACAATGACATACCATGAACAACGCACACTCACACAACTAGGAAAAACAACGTGGCTGAGCTATACATATTTTATTTTTCAAATTATTGTTGTTGCAATTTTAATTTAACAACAGCGTTATAAAATCCAAATAGACGTTATCATTATCCATTCTTAATTCTGTGATTTTAAGAAGCCATTAGTTCATTAGTATATTTTTTAAATAAAAACAAAAATATAGGTACCTAATATGTATTTCAAAATTATTGCAAAAAAATTAAGGGTACCTATACCTACCCCATATTTAACGAAACAGTTCTCCCCTTAGATGGACTCAGCTAATTCCAAATACTTACATTTTTACTTCGTAGGTACTTTGGAACAAGCCCAAACAGATAAGTACATTACAATATGAGACCATATAAAATCATTCTCCCAATTTTTTGTTCTCCAGAAAATTTAAGTCAGAAATTTAATAATTTTATGTGTTTTTCAATTCTTGGCGTTTCATTATTTTCGTGCACTTCTACACTCTTGCAAGGGACATTTAAATAATTCTCCTAATATGAACGTGCCGGGCCGCTGAGTATTGAAAAACGCATAAGATTATTTTATTTTCTGATGAACTTTAAGCACATACTCTAGATTTTTTGACTCTCGCATGACTAAATTTATGATCGCGATTCCCCTTGGCGTATGCTTTACATTTGTGATGTTTTTGAGGGGTTTGTAATTTCTCCAAATTTACAAAAATGATTTCAAATTACCTGAAAGTAATTTTTATATGCCATTGTACTCTGATACTGATGTGATAAGTAAGTATAATGTTATAGCTTTAATTTAGGAATATGGAATAACTACTTATAACACATCATAGAAAAATTAAATGGAGTATGTTTTAAGTAAATTAGCAAAAAGCTTCTTAACACCGATCTTGCATGATTGCTGATCTCGACCGCACCTCGATTATTAATGTTTATGCATGAGGCGTGAGTGCTAATAATCTACTTCTAATATACAAATAACAAACCATCCATGATGAGTTTGTATACAAATACACGCAGTTAGTAGGTGATAAAAAATCAAAGACTACGATTTAACTGGAAATTATTTAAATAGATAGGTATGTGCATTAAAATTAATACTTGTACATTAAAATAAAAAAATATTTAGCATTTATTAAATACTATATATCTATTTAAAATAAAAAATTTAAAAAAGAGGAATATTTTATTTATAGTGTCTTTATTTTGTTGAAAAGTTTTTATCAAAACGGGGTATAGGGTGTTCATTTTAAGTGGCGCATCATTGCTAACTCGAGAACTATAAGAGCTACGAAGTTGGTTAAATAGGCAAACAATTTCTATTTTATATGACTACTTTAATGAACGAAAGAAATTTTTTTTTAGACCAGTGGTTTTCAAACTACGGGCTGCAACTTTCTTATTTCAAATGGGGACCTATTTTTTTTATTTGCCTATTCGATTCAGTATTTTTTTCTGATTTCAACGAGATATTAGTTTTATACCCTTGCATAACAAAAACATATGAAAAACGCTATTGAAAATTATGATAATTTAATTAAAATCTGATTGTTAGTTAGTGTTATGGAAGAAAACAATTGAATATTTTGTTTCATATTAATTGTTAGTGAAAAAGATTATAGTATACTACATTGATCAGACCAAATAAGGTCGAAACACGTGTCCGTAGTTACCTCCACCTTGTACCCTACTGAGTACTTAGTACCTTGAACTCATACACTTAGTAGCGGTCCTGATCTCTTAATTAAAATCAAAGAATCTTTTTCATTATCAAATAACAATTAATATGAAACAAATATTCAATTGTTTTCTTCCATAGCACTCTTGTAACACTCAGATTTTAATTAAATTATCATAATTTTCAATAGCGTTTTTCTCATGTTTTTGTTATACCAGGGTATGAAACTAATATCTCGTTGAATTCAGAAAAAAATACTGAATCGAATAAGCGAATAAAAAAATAGGTCCCCATTTGAAATAAGAAAGTTGCACCCCGTAGTTTGAGAACCACTGGTCTAATTTTTTTTTTCTTTCGTTCATTAAAGTAGTCATATAAAATAGAAATTGTTTGCTAATTTAACCAACTTCGTACCTATTGTACTTCTCGAGATAGCAATGGTGCGCCACTTAAAATGAACACCCTGTATAGGACTCAAGTAGAGTAAAAGGTATTTTTATTTAGTTTAGCAAGAAGAGTGAGTTTTTAACAAAAACAGGAAGTGGGAGTCAAGAAGAGTAAAAGGGTTTTTTAATTAATTTAGTTTAAATTTTTTACCAAAAATGAAGTACCTATATGTGGAACTCAAGAAGGGTAAAAGGGTTTTTTCATTTAGTTTAGTTCAAATTTGTGTTTTTCCAAAAAATTGGAGTATGTAGGATTATTTAAATAGATATGTGCATTAAAATTAATACTTCGTGCATTAAAATAAAAAATATTTAGCATTAAATAATTATATCTAACTAAAAAATAATTTAAAATTGAGCATTATTTTATTTATTTATATTTGACGTTCTTATTTCAACAAAAACATTTTTAAAGTGAATGGTATTCGCCGTATTGGTATATATTTGTGTTCAGGCAAACTATTTTTATTTTATATTTTCCATTTAGAAAATTGCTTCTTAAATGGGTCCAAATTTTAGCTAAACCGTAATGAACCATTCTGAGCTCTAATATAATTATAGGGATAATTTGAAACAGTCATGTTTAGAACAGCCCACTTATGGCAAACATTACGTCGTAGTCTTGAAGTGTGGCATAACTAGCGCTTAAAGCCTACTTCGCGTCAGTCTTCAGACCCTACGTAGCAAATTTCACGCTGGTCGTCTAATTCTTAAGCACGCAACACCACAAACATAACCTACAAATTAGCGTCCCAGACGAACATGTGAGACATTTTAAAACCACGTAACTTAGACGCTTCCCCTGCGAGTAGCTAGTGCATAGAACACTCACAGTCTCATGTCAAGTCGCGAAACTCGCTGGACGTGAATACGGCCCTTTGTGGCTAGCGTTCAACCCGCCGAACCGGTATTTATTATTTTGAATTTGAATTAGAGTTGTAGAACAGCGAACCCAGAACAATGATGCCAGACTTGTCTGGCGATAGTTCGGACTAACATCTTTCTAGATCGGACAATTTTTTTCCCACAATTCTATAACCCAGACAGATCGAATGATTGTGGGCTGAATTTTTATTCACTGATGTCTCGTCAGTCGTCAACTGAATTTTTACAGCGGTATTTTTATTAGAGTTTTATTTATTAATAAGATAATAATTTATTCTTCTATAACATAGAATATTATTTTTAAAGGGCCAGTACTTAGCGTTCAGTAGTGTAGTTACTTATGAAATTAATTACTCGTACATTTCGAGTGCCCTATGAACCAAATTGTGGTTACAGTATACTAGCTGTATGTATCGTCTTTTCTGATTTTTCGCACTTGTTTTGAATAATATCACCTATATCTAGAAAATCATTAAAAATCGTGGTTTACCAATAACTACTGTTTGTCGATTGGAATATCATTTTCAAAAAATTACACGTTATATGCTGTACTATCTTAACATTGAACTGTCAATATTTTTTCAAAAAGCATTCCACATTTTAAATAACAAATATTAAAATTTTAAACGTTTATTTTTTTCGAAAATTTTGAAAAATTAGAAATAGTTCGTTTGTTGAATGAAAGTTTTTGTAAATACAATCTTTCTATAAGATATACTGCCGCCTTAAATCACCTCTATTTTGAAAGTTTATATAAGTAAGTACATAAAAATATATACCTTATTTTGATATCTAATCTATGTATTTACCTACATTTTATTTTTCATTATTTCAACATCTAATAGGTAGGTACCTACATACCTACTTAATTTTTGTATTATTTATTGGTGTCATCGTACTATTAAATAGTTATAAATCTCTGTTTTCTTCAAATTCTATACTTATTATATTGATTGTCTTTATATTAGTTAACTTACTTTTATATTTACAATCTATGGGTCCACAAATTTATGCAACTTTTCAATATTAGTGCGTAATAATACGTGATTAAAATGAAAAATAGAAAGTGATTTATGATAATAAATTAATGGGTAGTAAATGTTCATACATTATATTTAGCATCAGTATGTAATAAAAAAATATCTTTACAAATATTCTTATACTTATTGCAACTTTTATACACAAGTATTTTCTATCTAGGCAGTAAAAGTAATAATTATTATACTCAATATGACTGCTTTTACAGCAACTGTAACAACAAACAACAAACTTATTTCAATTCGATTAAAGTGTATTGCGCAATTAATTATAAAAGAAAATTAACTTTCAGTCGACAAAAAATTAAGTGTTTAACACTGCAAAAAAGCTGTTTTACTTCCTTTTGAAATTTAAACTCGGTAAAAGAAAAAGAAAAGCATTAAATAATTAGGGAATTAAATTTTATATGGACCGTTCATTCATGTTCACATTCCAGTAGATATCTTTCAAGTACCTAACAACTCTCCTCTTGTTAAATTACCCAAATTAAACAATTTTTCGGTAGGTATTCACTTTTCCAATCCGTTTTTTTCCAGTCCGGCTTTTCCAATGATATTTTTTTTCCAATTATGCATTTTTCCAATGGGACATTTTTTCCAATGAAATGATTATTTAATTTAGGTTAGGTTAGGTTAGTTTAAGTTAAAAAATAACCACTTGAAAAAATGGATATTGGAAAAAGGAATTCGCGGAAAATTTGTCATTGGAAAAGAATCACTGGAAAATGGTTTGGAAAATGTGTCGTATATAATAAATTTTTCTATTATATTTAAAATTGTATCTGGTATAACTTGTTTAAACAATACGCAATATGAGTTAGGTATAATATTTATATTATTTGGTGTACTTGTTCGTTAACATGTAGATGTATACCTATAATAATTAGTGATGTAAAATGACATGAGTCATTTACCAGTCATTTTCAGTCATATTGGGACATTTAGGATATTTTTGTTTTATAATATTTTAATGAATGAATACAATATTAAATTATTATTAAATATATATATATATATATATATATATATATATATATATATATATATATATATATATATATATATATATATATATATATATATATATATTCGTACTAGCACTTATATTACTATTAGTATTTGGTTCAACGAAATATTTAAATGAAACACTCTTTTTTCGCATTTTCTCTAATTGCTGACATAATGACTGAAGAAAGATGTGCACGCTTATATTCGCGCTTATACATTGAAGTGCATTGATAGAAGTGCTCATTTCTTTTCGTGGCCGCCATTTTCAAAATGACATACGTTATTTTCAAAATGACAGGCGTCATTTTGAAAATGACAAAAAACAATTGACGGTCACGTCATTAAACTAAAATGACCGTGACTAATCACTGTCATTTATTCTACTCGCAGCACTACCTATAATACAAGTATATCAAAATACATTGTGATTACGTAATTAATGATATGCGTAAATGTATTAATGCAACATAATTTATATAATAAACAGTGCTAATTTCATCCTGATGTTTGTTATATTTATTTATTTTATATAAAAACAGCCAGGAACAAGTGCTTGTCTCCCTATTATTAATTTTTGTTCGATTATTGAACAATGCTAAAACGCATGTGGTAATTTTGGGTATTAAAATATTACTTGTTGTGCAAATGTGGTATTATTAATATTAATATGTTCATGCATGTAAATTTGTAAATGATGTTGTCTACATCAATATTTTATAAGCAAAATGTTTTTTATGTTGTTTTATTGATTTTAAATTCAGAAAATTGCTATAGATCGATAGCTGGCACTTGTGGTGCCTCGAAGCACGTTTTGCAATCTTGCGGAAATAATTCAAAATACCGAAATTAAACGGCGCACCCAAGGAACTTTTAATAATTGTCGAAATTATCCGCAGCACCTACTTTGATTGTGTAGTGTAGTGAATATCATAATGTGAAACATCTGCCCATCAGTTACGTGCGAGCGATATTACAAAACAAATAAAACACCAAGTCATAGCCCGCTGTCTGCGCAGACTTCATTAATTCATAATTTCACACGAGGATCTTCAATTTTTATTCTTACGAAAATTAAAATTTTAGATTATAAATATACGGTACATTAAACGAATTTTATGATATTTTTTGTTATGTCGGTTATTAAACATTTTTGCGGAAAAATGGCTCAAATAATTAAAATGAGAAATTTGGACTCGTTCTTCGTAAATTTTATTTAAAAAGGTATTCAGAATAATCATTATTAATACACGTGTGCTGTCGAATTATATGATGATAAATTTTAATTAAGTTTACTAATTTCACCAAAATTATTTTTTCTTTGTTTTTTTACCGCATGTTGTGAATTGTGATGGTATTTTATAAACAAATTTTGTTATCAATATCAACATAATCAATCAAAGTAAATAAGTTCTAGTTAGATATGTTCCTTTACAAAAACACCTGTATGTGTTATCTCTCTGGAAGTTCCTTCTCTTGCTGAATGATGTGTGATGTGTAATGTAACTGTCGTAATAGTATTTCTTTTTCAGACGACCACTATGGAAAATAGCCACATCTATGATATAAACTACTATGGAAACAAACAAATAACACAAACTAGCATGTTATTCTCTAACGCACACTTATAACGCATCACTTCGAGTTACACTATTTGACAATAGATGGCGTAAAAGTAAAAACCAAACATAATAAATGTGAACAAATTGAATTAAAGGAGTAAATCAAAATTTTTGCACATTTTGTAACATAGGTATTTTACACACAAATTTTCATTCTTTAATTTAATAATTATTTATTGGCTAATATTTCTGTGTCTTCTTTAGTATTTTTGACATAGTTTTTAGTTGCAAAGTTGGCATCGAGGCATAATCTAACTTTTAAACGTCAGTGCTACAACTTCAGTTGTTGTATATATTTAGTTAATAGAACGTTTTTTAAATTATTTTGTGGTCGTTTGAAAAATAGTGTACGTAACTCGCTCAAAAGTGAGATAACAGTGCTCGTGAAATTGAACCACTAGGCGCTGCGCATCATTCCTCAACTTGGTCGTTATCTTACACTTTCGATGCTCGTTATGTAATATACTATAAAATATAGGTGAACCCCATGTCCTCCCCTTTTGGATACCCAGTTTTTTACAATTTTTAACCAAAATTTCCTTTTTATATTTTATGTGATTTGCTTAGTTTTTTATGCAAGTTAAATTATGTAAAGTACATAGTTTGCTAACACTGTTCTCACGAAATGAGTGGGTATTAAAACACGAGCCTTAAATGTATAATTTTTTAAAAGCCTACAGGTCTTCTTTCCGAACAATTTTTGTAGACTACGTTTGATTAAAAAAAATATTTACCTAATTACTAATTCATATCAATTATTTTTGTAAAAGTTTTTCACTGGTTATATCTCAAGGAATTGATGAAAAGTAGTTTGTTAAGTCCTCACAAGACTAGTTCGTAGTAATCCACATTCTAGCCGGAATTTTGGTCCCTCATATTAATTAACGTACCTTGCTAACTCCTTTACATAAGGAAGACTTAGGATTTGAGGTTTCCTTGGCTAAGTAACTTCTAAAGTTCGTAACCACGAGCCTATATATCTTGATAATGATCTCGTTATGAATTAGACCAATCAGACAATCTCATTTACCATTGTTGTATACATTATGTAAATAATTAATTGAAGAAACCTTGGTTTAAGAGTTAAAGCAAATTTTTCTTGTAATTTACAGTTTTCTGATGGTGATGACATAACTTAATATTGAGTTGCAAATTTAAAACACGCACATCCAAACTTACTTATTTTAGTTGACTGACATTCTATTTCTTTTATCAAGCAAATTTAATTTAGTATTTTCTGACGATTATTTGACAGCAGTAGAAAACATATACATACTTACCTACTTTTGATATAAAAATATAGAAATGAATGAAATATCTGTCTTAAAATACTATGAAAAAATATTAAACAGACGTAAATCAATCTCTCGAATCTATTTAACTTGAAATGCATTAGATACATTTTCATAAACATTTGATATTAAAATTATTTTCGTACATTATAATTTTACATATTATTCTTCGAGCTTGCGTTCTTGAGATTTTATCAAATTATTATGTACCTACTATCTAAAATAGTAGGTATTTAATTCGGCTGAAGTAGCCTTTTGTTCACCAAGGCTGATCGAAATCTGCAAATATACTTTCAACCAGAAGTATAGTAGTACTCGTACCTACATTACATTTTTTGTACGATTAATTTTTATTGCTAATTTACTTAATTTACCTATATAAATTTTACCAAATCTTAATAAATTAATGATTATTGGAACTGGAACAGAGTTTTATAAGCAGCGGTCTAAAATATTAGCAACCAAGTGAAATCCAAAAATCTTTCTTTTATTACAGATCGTAGAAAATAGTATATTGTGTATCTAGTGCGCAAAGGAGGCAATTGCGCGACTTTCCGAGCCGGAGTCGAGCTTGGCCAAGGGTCTCTCACAGCGAGGACTGCAACGTAGCCGAGCGCTATAGTTGCCTTTGCGCACAAGTTGCACACGATATTTTTTGTCATAACTGCACGAAAATATACCTTTTTCGTGTCTGTTTTGCGTGTCTAAAGTGGCACATTTCTTAACTATGCAGATATACGTGCGCAAAACAGAAGCGTGCGAGAATTCACTTTTCACAATTTGCATGCGTAAAGTTAATTTTTTCGCACGCTTTTTCTCTTACGCTTTTACTTTGCGCACGCACTTCCGTATAGTTAAAAAATTGAGCCACTTTGCGCACGCAAGACAGACACGAAAAAGGGTTACTTTTTGTACAGGTATTACAAAACACTTTTTTCTATTTGGCGATCACAAAGCTACCTTTGTGAAATGCAAATAAATGTCTCCAGGACTCACTTTGTGACACGCAACATTTTTTTACAAACGTTACATACTAAATTTCCCTAAATCAACTTGGTGTATATTATGACAGTTTATTTTAAATTTTAACATTAAATATAAGCTAAATTCAAAAAACTAATATAATGAACCCATTTTATATGACTTTTTTCGCACTTGTCCTTTAGTAAATTCACCCTAAGGCTCGTTTTGCTAAATTTGGACGCGTGCGAAAAAAGCGTGTCTTATAAAACTTTTTCTTCAATATTTTATTTTAACCAAATTTTGTGAATTGCACAGAATATCACATTTAATTTATTTTTTTATATAGCATATTAAAAAATTATTTAACTAACTAGTTGTATAGCAATAGTATTCATGTATAAAAGCGGATTTATATATTTGGTTTAATTTTACTGAATAAAAAACCCAACCCCCTCGCACGCCACTGTATCCCATCCCACCTCCTAACACTCCTCCGACACGAACCAGTCCCAGTGCTCCGCAGCAGTCACAGCACACTTCCAGCACTAGCGCTGCCGCTGCCGCTGCGGCAGTCTGCAGTGTTTGACGTCACGGAAGATGAAATACTCCGGGGCCCGGACTCGCCGCGTTCCAACACCAGCGCTGCTGGGCTGCGATGCAGGCTCCGGACGGCACAATGCGCCACGCCGGAAATTAAAACAGCGACTAGCGACAAGCGACTGAGCTAGTAGTGTCTCTTGTTTGAGGATGCGACACGTGGTTATTGCTGAGAGAGTCAAAGAGGTTTCTTAAGGAATTGCTAGATCCTGGATAAGGATTTTTTAAATTCACAAATTCAGTAACTGCATTGATTAAGCTATGTGTTGTTTCTATAAAAGGAACACACATTTTTATTTTCTCGGGCAAGAATCTATAACTGTTTTCCTGCGACATAAATATAATAAATATGCAATTAAAACTTTATCAAATTTTTTAACTAATCTCATAAAAAGTTAGTTCCTTCTCATACAGTCTAAATGTAGTGCAATATTGATTACAATAGTTACCTACTTTATTGAATAGCTAATATTTGAGTTACTACAAAATTTGTTTGTTGAATATGACAAGTAAAGTGGCTATTTAGTCAATGGATATATTTATAAACAAAGGAAACATTTTTACTTAAATGACTGTACTTTTTAAAAAAAAATTAAACGAACTTTATTAAATTTAAGTAGTGTTCCCTACAAATAACGCATAATAACTAGTAATAAATAACTATTATATAAAATATAAATAAATACAACCTATAATGATTACATAAAATCTAAAAATTATATTTATATATAGGATGTTTCAGGTCGAGTGTAACAAACTTTAACAGCTTATTCCTGAGGTCATTTTAAGCAAAAATTTTCATTGAACATAAAGTCCAATTCCTTCTGGTTAACAAAATACAAGAGGTTGAAATTTTATAAATAACATGAATTTTTATAATTTTTGTTACCAAGACACGTTTGAAAAGCAAATCGTTTTATAGAAAAATTAATTAATTTTACAGCTGTCATTTAGTGACGTTTACAATTCGAGATTAAAAATGAATTTTTTATAAATTACAGAAATAATACTGTATTTATTATTTAATTTATATTAACAATTTATTTCTATAACTATAAATGCATTTTATTTATTTATTAAACTAATTAATTTTTGTCAAAAGTGTCTAGATTACAGAAAATTTTAAAAAATAGTTTTATTTATAAAACTTCAATTGCATCTATGTCCAAGATATTTTTTTCTTAAAATAACCTCAGGAATAAGCTGTTACATTTTGTTACCTGAAGCAACTTATATAATATTAATATTTATAAAATTGTTTAAATCGGTAAAATGAAGTCTTTTATGATATTTCTGTCAATAACTTTTCTATCAAAGTGCACGTTACTTCGCACCATAAATTTGTAAAGAAAATATATTTGAATACATTTTCAATATATGAAATATGCTGTAATTGACATTTTCCATATTTAAAAAATATACGGTTTAGTGTGTGTAAAGTTAACATTTAGATTGACGCATAAATATTTACGAGTAAAAACATAAAAACTCACAAAGAACCCAATTTATCTACGTTTGGAAAGTAATTCGTCCGTTTTCGAGCAGCATATATTTGAAAGCTTATAGCTACACGAGCAAGTGTAAAATATCCGGAAATATATTTTTTTGAAATATTAAAAAAACGTTTTTTTTAAGAAAGAAATTTTTATTACATAGGTACCTATATCATTCCCAGACTGTTTTAAGAGTGTTGCAACTTGCAAGTGGTTCTGAATCGAAAGAATGATCACTTTGAGTCCATTATCAAATTCTTTTTGGTTAGACTCAGAATCAACGCTTTAAATATATAAGTCCAATCAGTCAGTTGCCATTTGCATGTGAAAAATGTGACAATATAAACGTGAACGTGCCATTTGCCAACTATTTTAGCAATAAGGATGTGTTCTGTTTATGATTTCTATTGCAGCAATAACAACTAGTTACTATATAAATATTAAAATTTGAGCTTATGACTGCAAGATATTATTAAGAAATGATTGTTTCCAATACTTTCACAAGATCTTCTGAAATTTCCAATACTTATTTCCATTTTCAAGAAAATATTTCCATTCACAACACTAGGTATACCTATCTAAACGCAAAATGTGGTTTAATTTTTATAAAGATATTTGACAGCTATTTAAATAGTATAAACACTTTTTTTCAACGACACAGTTCATAGTACCAGTATCAGTCATAATTATTCTTATTTTCTTTTAGCATAAGTAAAAGCAATTATTAAATAATATTTTACAAGTAAATTCAAAAGGAAATATTTTTTCGATAACAGTGAATAAAAGGATAATGTATGTAGGCACACATCCCTACTCTCAGCGTCCTTTCATTCATTAATATTATAAAAAGTTATGGATATATAGGGTAAACTAACCCACTAACTACCTTCTCTTTACCTAAGTCCAACATCATTACTACGCAGTTAGTATGTACCTAAACTTATACCCCTACTCTATTCTCATGGAGTGCATTTGAATTTGTAAATAATAAGATCGTAAAATAGAACGACATAATCTAAATATTAAATTGTTGCAACAATATTATGACATTACTAAAGTTTAGTATATGCAGGTTAGAATTTATATGCTATAGCGACAAATTTTATTGGCTATTAGATTTCATGCGCTCCATACCACACACATAAGTAGGAATAGGGGAGTCAGGACGTCATGAGAGCATATTGAAGTCGTAGAATTTTACACTGTACATTGACTGCAACAATTGGGGTTGTTTCGTATTTTTATATTACAGTTATTACAGTGTAATGAAGTAGCTAATACAACCAAAATATAAAGTGGTTGGTGAAATAAGAAAGTTCACAATATTTGTTTAAAAATAAATGTACAGGACTATTATTAACTACATTTGATATTTAAGTTGGTAAGTATACTACTAAATATGAATGCGCAGAAATATGAATGTATCTACCGAAATATATTTCTTAATACCTCTCGCCTCATATTCTATAAGAGAGGTATTGTAATGGGGCAAAATTTTCGAGTATGAGTTTTTGGTGGATAAGCACGTTTCAGGGTCTCTAGAATACGAATTTACTATTTTCACGATGATGTCTGTGTGTGTGTGTGTGTGTGTTTGTGTGTTTGTGTGTTTGTGTGTTCGTGTGTTTGTGTGTTTGTATGAACCGAGGATTTTTCGTCCACGATAACTTAAAAAGTATCAAACCGTTTATAACCAAATTTCTTATTTAAGGTTTTGATAAGTATCTTAACACCGGATAACATTTTGGTAGAAATCTGCAAACCGGAAGTAGTACTTTTAGAAGTTTGGAAAAGTTGTCCTTAAATATATTGGTACATTATTTATTTATGACAATTTTTGCAATTAAAAATAAAAGAAATTGTGATTATCTATGTGTACAGTTAATTATAAATACAAATTGCTGAATCTGGAAGTATTTAACAATAAAATAAAGTACAATTAATATTCTATCTTGTTGTCCATGATATGAAATTTGTTTCTACATAAAATTTGAATTATTATGACAGTGACAGTACAGTTGACATCTTTTGCTTGCATATTGGTTTACATTATCGTTTACATATTACATGAAGATGAAACTATTAAAATGTAAGTAAAACTATTTATTAGATTAGTAGAATAAGCAGAATTAGGCGAGAGGTCGTGTGGTGGCCACAGCAGATTTTTTTTATTTATTTATTTACAAATACAACAGGCTGAAAAGCCCAATAACAGGAGAAGAAAGAATACAAAGTACAATGATAGAAAGAACTGAACTTATGTCAAAATAAAATTATGTATTAATGAACCTAGTAAATTTGTCGTGTGTAAAGCGGGAGATATCAATACCGGAAAAAATTAACTTTAAAAATGTGACATTTTTATATCTGACGGGAGTCCTTACTATTCTAATAATTCACGAACGCATTCGTTTTAATTTTTATTTAACAAATAATGTGCACACTGAAGAAAAAATTCAAATAGGTATCGTTCTATTATGATAAATTTTTTGCTGAATTCATATTTTCATATTAAGTAGATAAAATATATTCCCAATAGGGGTAGGAACAAAAACCCGTAAAGTTCCCACCCAACTTTCTCTCGGAGAAAATCTTTTAATTTTGATTTAACTAAGGCCCTAAAAAAACTAAAAAAGGAACTTGTTTTTGTGTAGGGAGACAAAATTTCGACTTGATTTTTAGTAATTAAAATGTTGTACATATATACATTTTTACGATTTTCTCGAAAACTGTGCCCATACATGAAAATTGCTTACAACCTATTTTATAGAGAATTTTATGCTCTATAATTTTGTAAAGAATGTGTTTTGATAGAACACACAGTTTTTGAGATATTTAGGTAAATCTGATAAAAATGACATTTAAGCCCAAAAAAGGGTATGTTCCAGCCACCTGTGGGAACTTTTCGGGTTTTTGTTCCTACCCCTATTGGGAATATGTGTATATCTTCTTAATATGAAAACTTTATAAATTATTTCTGTTATCCTATATTTTAATGTCTAATTTCCGTGTACTATAAACATCGCTGTTGGCTAAGTTTTTTGAAACTGGAACTATGAGCTATCTACAATTAAAAATAATTAACAATATAATGACATTCTTTTGTTTTATTCACTAGCAATAAATTATTTTAATTTAAATTAATGTTAATAATTTCACATATAACATGTCATAATCTTTTACACAATAGAATTACCATCCTTAGTTTAAAAATAAAATTATTTACACTCACTATTATTCATTTAACATAGGAAGTTTTAGTATCAAAGTGATGGAATTTCATATGGAATTAAGTACCTACCTATTTCGTTTGATCCTGTGATTGGATTTATTCCCATATATTACAATCATTCGAGTGCTTATTTCATGATTGCAATTCTAAATAAAGCATATAAAAAACGAAAGTCCTCATACATCTCATCGAAAAAGTTTGAAAGAAGCATTAAAGTCGGAAACATAATACGGAGAGGAAAAAGTATTTCTGTTTCATTCTTCTCCTTTAAGTTCCGGATTAAAAACCACAGTGCGTGCAGCGAACATTCCAGAAACAAGCAACAAATTCAACGATAGGGCGGGCTAACACTCTTCGTATTAGATCGAATTTCCTTCGGAAATAATACGCTCCAAGCGATCTCTTTCGGTCTTCGAGAGGGAGTGCATGATGCTCTCGTAAATACTGTTAGTTAGCGTATGAGCGAATCGCAATCGATCCACCGGAAACCGTTGGATGGTCCAGCTATTTCCGTTTCCGCGAGCGAAAACAGAAATATGAGCGAGTTTTTAAATTACAGAGATTGGTTTATGCAAATGTGGAAATGTGCACACAAGAGATAATAGTTTTTGGATTATACGAGGATATGAGAAACTGGTTTACTTGCTAGAAATTTATTCAATTTAGTTGTATTTGCTGCACATGAAGAGTTTCGCCATATTTGAATGTTTGTTCTTGTTAAACAAACATTGTGACTGTGAATGTGCACTCCGAGCTTATAGTATTACGTACGGAGATTCTATAGTTTTAAATAAGAAATCAAATAAATTTGCCATGGGTTTTAAAGTCTTTTTACATATTTATTATAAATGCATATAACTGCATATTTTATACCTTTAAATCAAAATTTCAAATTTTAAAATTTGAAATATGGGATAAAATTTATATTGGAGATATATCGTATTCGCTCAAATGTTATACCTATCTAAACTGAGTACTTTATATTACGTTGCGGAATATGTAAACAGTGGCCCAAGAAATGCATGACGCTCTTTTGAAAAACGATTCATTTACACTTATTTTAAAGATGAGTGTTTAGAGAGAAATTATATAATTTATGTAGGTAGTCGTTTTCCAGAAGTTATACGTTGTTTTTTTCAGTTTATGTGATATTCTTGTGCAAGATGGCTGATTTATATAAATAAAGCATTAGTTAAAATGAATAAAATTTAGTTATCTGCATATATTTGTAAATTATTGCATATTTATTTTATTTTGCGCATATTATATACTGGATATGTTTTGGCCTTATTTCAATGCATATTGCATGCATATTTCAGTCACATTTTCCTGCAATCCGAGTTGGTTATGCATATCAGGAAAGTCGATTTATTATTTTTAAATGTCATAGGTCAGTTGTAATTTTTTATTTATTTTTACATCATTATGCAATATGCAAGGTGGCCAGAATTTGCTTCGAAAACAATAATATTATAGTTACAAAATCGATTTAAATGAGAAATAAAGGGAAAAAGATTTTAGAACACTGAAATACTACATTTCACCTACCTAAATACTCTGATTACGTAGGGCGTCGGCAAAATTGTTCTTAAGAATTCGAATATATGGAGAGGCGAAATATATGGATGTACCTTACCTACTACAATACAAATTACAGAACTGAAATGAAATATTTTACTAAATTTATGGATAATTTTTCCATTTTCGCATGTTTCCAATAAAATTATCAATTTCAGTTATTGTTTTACAAAAATACATATTTAAAAAAATGGTTCTGGTTTTGGTCTTATACTATATTTGGTATATACTAGTATACCTGCTTATTCTTAAATATCATTCAGCATTCTTAGTTTGATATTATATTGTATATTTCTAACAAATATATTAATAATATTACTATTTTTTTCAGAATAAGAAAGCTGTAAAATCAAATGGCAAGTTAAAATATCAGCTTTACTTCTTACTGCTTCACTTTTCTATACAAAGTTATCTAAAAAGTTATTAGCTAAAAATAGAATTAATATAATAATAAAACGTTTTCATGAATCAGCAACAGCAACTAAAGGTATAAGTACATTATTACAAAAGCTTTACCGTACCTACTAAAGGAACAGAGAGCTTTTATTAAGGTATCAGGCATTTTATCTGTACATTAACTTGTACTTATATGGTACTATGTAATCCACCACACACTGCACAACGTCATGTAATCCTCAATCCCTCAAAGGAATCATACGCTACTCCTATTCCTTCAAATCTTTCTTAGTATTACTAGCATCAGTTCCACCATTAACGAACCCTCTAGTGCAGGGAGCAGGACCGTAGCCAAGTAACTTACTTCCGTACTAAATAATTTCACTCTACAAATTTTAGTATTCATAATATATTTCATTTTTATAGCTTCAACTCATAGCATTATTTAATTCCGGTTTTCTAATATTTGCATTATATTGATAATATATTGCAATAGATTATAAAGCATAATTATATATATTATTTGAAATCATTTTTACCTTCCGCCATACCTGTAAATTAGGGTCCTTACAACTTACAACTCATTTTTGATAGTTTCACGATCATGTCTGTATGTATGTGTGTGTATGAATGTGGTCAAGGCCGGGGTGTAAGTCAATTAACTCAAATACGAATTACCCAAACATTTTGATATTTGTTATTTAACATTTGTATATAAACTGAAAAAGCTCATTAGATTTTGGTACAAATATCTTCACCGGAAGTGGTATTTTTTGAAGATTTAAAAGGTTAACTGTCAAAAATTTCTATAAATTTGGATAAATATAGTATTTATTTGTAATAAGAATAAGAGGAAAAGTAATTTGCAACTTACGTTATAAAAAAATTGCCTTTATCTGGCAGCATTAAAGAACTGTAGTAAAATTTTTAAAATAAATTTATCAAATCGAACGATGCAATCTTGTAATCCATGATCGGTTGATTTTTATATCTGCGTAAAAAATATTGACAGGTGAGACGGGTGACACGTTGGCACTAACGTCATATTATGATTATGTCATAAGTAAAATATTAAATGTAGTAATTGAACGGAGGATGGCTTCAACACAGAAGAGTTTTCCTGTGAATGAATCTTTTGATTCAGGTGATGCAAATTTCTGTGTTTGAATATTTTAGATTTTTATTTGTAAATTTTAAATGGGCACCGGATTGTACGCACATTGTACGTATATATTTATGTTTATAAGTCTAGATCTAGACATGGCGGGAGGTTGTGTGCTGGCCACATCAGATTTTTAAATTTGGGAATAGTACGAACAGATTTATTTTTTAGTTTTATGTTCTATTATAAATTTTAAAAACTAGTGCGACCACAACGGCAGATGAAAATTGAAAGTAGAAAATGGCTTTAGCTTAGGCCATAGGCACATGGCATTATATTATTATAACTACGGTGGCCATTGTTTACACATAAAAATACAGTGAAAAGAAGAGTGCGAAGCACGCTATAAGACGTGCAGTTCACGCAGGTCCGTGGAGGGAATCCCCACCACGTAGAAATTTTTTGGAAACATACACTTCGTGAACGTAATTTTAAAGCACTTTTTATTGCAAAATTTGTAAAAATAAATGGAAAATGTTATGGAAGTACACATGATATAAGTTAAATAAAATTTCGCTATTTTTTGTTGTTGTCTTTATATATTTAAATTATTTTTGTAATTCATCGTTATCTGTACATTTTCTTCTTTCGGGCATTATAACGAGCAGATAACCAATAAAAAATAATTATTACTTAAAAAATTTGATTGAAATAAAACGTTTCTAAATACTTTTTTTGCACTTCCGGGACTAAAACTCTTCTTTAGTTTTTATTTTTAGGGACTAAGGTTCTTAATTTGATCCCAAGGGATTATTTTTCATATTTAATCCCGTTGTCAAGAAATTGAATTAATTATTCCCGTTGTCAAGTAAATACGTGCTATTTGTTACAGAGTAGGTATCTATGGTAATCAGGGTTGTTATGTTTAAAACAATTTGTTTTAAACAAACTGTTTTAAACATGTTTTAAACACGGCCTAATGTTTTAATGCATGTTTTAAACTGTGTTTTAAATCAGGTGTTTTAAAATGATATCGAAATCCATTCACGACGCATAACACAAACAAAACAAATTCAACTACCGACCATCGGTGACTCCTAGCTACGCAGCTAGAGCGATGTAAATCCCCGTCCTCGCACAAAAAGTAGCATTGGCGACATATTTCGATGGAAATAATATTTATTTAAAACAGGTATCCTGTTTAAAACATGTTTTAAACATGCTTTTTTGTTGTTTAAAACATGTTTTTTTTGTGCAGAGTTAAAAACATGTTTTAAACCAAAAAACAGTTTTAAACAGTAAAAAACAAATGTTTTGTTTAAAATTGAAAAAAACATGTTCTTTTTCAACCCTGGTAACAATATAAATATTTGTCATAAAATTTACTGTCAAAATTGCAAAATGTGTATTATTTTAAACTATTTTGCATTCATTTGAGGATGAAGTGCAAAAAATAGCTTATATACCACAGGACTAATAGTATATTATATATTGAGGGAGTAAAGTGCATGATTTAATCTTGAGGGTGAAGTTTATTTCACGAGCCGAAGGTGAGGGAAATAATCACCTGAGGGATTAAAGGTACTTTAGTCCTGTGGTATATACGCTATTTTTTGCACTTCATCCTCAAACGAATGCAAAATAGTTTAAAAGAATACACATTTTGTAATTTTGACAGTAAATTTTATAAATATAATATACTATTACTGTTCATTGGAAGATAGGGTTAGTACACAAAATAAAGCATAAAATTTTGGTAACTTTAAAGAGTATGTACCGAGTCCAGAGTATGAGTATTTATAGGTTATGTTATGTTTAACTCTGCGGTTTTCTTTCATTTTACAGCGCGGTCTACCGGTAAATTAGGTTGCATTTATAGGTGTGCTTCTACGAACGAACCATAAATACAACATATAGGTACTAAAGTCTTGTCCGCAAAAGCGCACATTTGCTAACATCCAGTTAAAAAAATCTGACGTGGCCACAAGACCTCCCGCCATACCTACTTTATTTTTTTTACTTATTATACAAATATATTAATATATAAGTACTACCACTACTGCTACTACTCACAAATATATTTTAGTGATTTTGTTTAAACTGCAGAAGAAGGTATAAAGGATATTTTACTATTGTCACTGTCACTGTCATGTCATACGTCGTAGTCATTTAAATTTTATATAGTAACAAATGTTAATCGATCATGGACTACAAGATACCGAAATACTAAATTATAAATATATATTTTAATTATTCTTAAATGATACCAGATACAACAAAAAATTATAAAATACCGATTGCATCACATAATTACATGATCTTTCATTTTTTTAAAATTGTCTTAAATTAATTATTTATCGAAATATTTTTAAAAAGTACCTACTATTTCCGGTTTGTAGATTGAAACCAAAAATATAATGGCTTATTAAGATTCGTATTTAAACCTTAGATATAAAATTTGGTATTTAAATGTTTGATATTTTTGGAGTTATCGTGTCCGAAAAAACTGTAATATACGAACGAACGCACACACACACACAAACACACACGCACACACGCGCGCACCCACACACACGCGCGCACGCACACACAGAGACATCATTTTAAAAATGTGTAATTTGTATTCTAGAGACCCTAAAACGTGCTTATCTGCCAAAAACTCATACCTACTCGAAAATTTTGACCCGTCACAATACCGCTCTTATAGAATATAAGACGAGAGGTAAAAAATATACAATTTTCATAATATATAAAATATAGTATAAAAAATAAAATATAATACAAATACAGTACAAAGAATAATATAGGTAGTACAACATCTTCAAATACTGTACTGTATAATACAATACGAATGGTCACCGTGGTAATCTCGTGTCGAGATTCTCGAAATTTCGAGTCCAGAGTAGCTAAAAATCGAGAGGAGACGAGAGTAGTATCATTATCGTCTCGATTTTTCGAGACAAGAATATAATTTAAGATCCCGATTTACACAATTTTTTTTTAATTTAAATAAAATATGCTTAAATCTGATTTAAATTAGGTAACAGGTTATAACATATTTTTTGCAATTATTATTCTATTTTATTTGGAAATAATATGTAGGTATTTAGAAAAATACTAAATTAATTAAAATCACTTAATTCTAAAGAACAAAAAAATTGTTGATTCATAACTAATGAACATAAGTAATAATGCATTTTTATTTTAACTACTAATAAGTCCGCCACTGGTGTACGTGTTTGGTTATCTCAAATTTGACTGAACAGAAAATTCTAATATTTTGCATCATATACATGTACATCTTATCGAAGAACTGGGAAGATTTTGGTAAAAATTTGCCAACCAGATATGGTCTCCCATAGTGCTGAGTGCTGACGTAAATACATTTTCGGGACTGTCGAGTCTATATCAAGATTCTCGCCTCGAGAGTTGTTTAAACCTCGTCTTGAATTCTCGAAACGAAACGAGAGTACACTCATCCTCGTCTCGTGGAATCAATAGTTACATACTCAGCTATCCGCAAATAAGGTGCATAAAAAGAATAAATTTAAAAAAATTTGCATCGAAAAACCTGATTCCTGTCTGTCTAATAAATATCTAGCTACATCCCTGGCAGTCGGTGTACGGTGTAGCATTGAGGGGTGCACTCGGTGCACTCCAGACTCTCGACTCTCGACCTGTTCGCCAACGTTTGATTGACCTGGCGGCCGTGGCGGTCGTCATGGCAACGCCACACGGAGAACCAGACTCCTGCATCACATGCATCATCCCTACTACACATTCAGCATTGACTGTGAGATCTGCACCACTTGCAGTTGCAGTAGTTTTTGTTCGCAGGCAGGGAACAGGGATCGAATATAATTTATTGAATTTGGGTTTAACTGCACTTTGAGTTGTGTTGTTTTAGTTACACCATCTCAAACGCTGTGAATTATTATTTACGTACTACGTACGTACATAATGGTTTCTGCAAGAGCCAAGATTGACATATCAATCTCGAGAATAAAAATAATTACATACAGTGCAATCTCGCTTAGAGACGTTTTAGACGTAGGTAAATATACGACGTTATTTTTCCATGTCTTTTTTCTGTATTAACAAATACAAACATGTTGACATACCTACCTTTTAATATATAATTTAGAACTTGAGGTCGCACAGCATTGCTGTAATGATAAACAATGATTAAAAATTATATAATTTATTTCTTAGTACTATTTAGTATTTAAGTAGGTACGGTTTGAAATTGATAACCAGCAAATTGTGCGTTTTCCGAAAAAAAGTACTGTCTTAATGATTGAAATGGCTATAATAATAGTAAATTAATAATTTATTTTTTGTACCCGTATATCATGAATACAAAATTAGTGGGTATTAATTACTTGTCCTTACCAAAAATTTTATACTATTTTTGCATCTTTAATAATAAATTCCTATCGTATTAAAAAAGAAGCTTTTAGAATAAGTTCATACTTATATAGATATATTTTTCGGTGTTTTTCTAACCTATTTACAAAATTTACTTAGGTAACTAATAATAGGTAGAAAGCAAATGCAATAATTTACGTCTCAAACAATTGCGGAAACATGTCTTATATTACACAGGCAAAGCAAGCAAGGTGTGAACAGAGTAAATACTAATCAACGTAAGTTTATATTACAGTCTTTAATTATCATTTATATATGAACATAAATCTTTTGCCTTCTGTCGTACCATGGTGCGTATTTACTTTAAACTTGAATCTAAGAAAATACATGTTCTTCGCAAAGCAAATTATACACAAAATAACTAATAAATTAATCATATTTTTACAAAATTATACTTAAAAATTAATGTTTCTAAGAATAAAATAATAAAACAAATTTTCAAACACCATTAAAATGTCAATATATCAAATGATTTTTACAAGGTAGACGTTAGATATAAAAGTATGTATATTTTAATTGTTAGTGAAATGGAGTAGGTACAAAGCTTATGAAAAGTATTTATTGCACTTTTCATAATTTACTTTTACCTAACAACTAAATTATTTCTCGAAAACCAATTTAGACGTTGACACACGACAGAAAAGAACACATATAAACAATAAATCAAGTGTTCTGCGGCACTCATTACTAATAAATAATCAAACAAAATTGTGTACTGTAAGATAAATAATAGAAACAAACCTGGATTGGTTTACATCCGATTAACATTCTCTCTTAAAACTTAAATGTATTTATTATGTTTCAATGATCTATTAATACTTCAGCTTAAAATCTAGTTGTTGCAGAACTTTAAAATTTTAATATTATTATGTACTACACTATCTATTTATACTTGAAGCTCCAAGAGTGTGGATACTACAACGTAGTCGAGATTTCCAATATTCGTTGGAATCAGGTACACAATGCTTCTAACATCTGTGATAAATATAATTTTTAACATGATTTGTAATAGTAGTATATTACATATCGAGCATGGAAATGCTGCATTACAACCGAGCGCTGTATTAACCGGGGGCCAAATATGCGGAATTCGGCGAATCTCGAACGTTCTTGATTTGCCGAACGGTGTTCGCCCTTGTGTTCACACATGCGGTATTTGGCGAATAACGCGCAAAAATATGGGAAACGGCCGAAAGTTCGCCTTGTGAACAGTCAGTTGCAAAAACAACATTTCTACATTTTTCCGTCATGGAACAAATGGCTTTATTTCTTTCATTTATTTATAGAAAATAGAGGACTATAATAACTTAACGAGATTATAAACCTTTTGTAATATTAAATAATCAAATTAACAACAAGAACAATAAATATTCGATTGAGGCCGTATGGGAGTCTAGACCAGTATTTTTAAAAATTGTTTATAAAAATAATTTGTATTTATACTAAGAAAAATTACTAACTACGAATAAGTTTAATAACTTAGTTACTCGCTACTGAGCAGGAACTGAAGTGAGTGATTCAACAGTTCTCTGTTCGCCGAATCCTGAATGTGTGATCGGGTGTCCGAACCCCCTCTAGAAGAACGTTCGCCCACTTTGATGTGTGCTAGTTTATCGACTCTGGGCGGGATGAGGCGAACAGTTCGCCGAGCGATTCGCCAAATCACGAACTCTCGATCCACACTAAACGAAGTTCGGCGAACAGGTGCTCGGGATTCGCCGAATGCCATTGAAGTGCGCAGCACCGAGGCAAGCTTTAAGCTGTATAAGTGCGAGGCTGGAATAAGCTTGCCTGCCACGTTTGTATACTATTTTACTCACAATCCAATCGATTAATAATATGCTCGTTTTAAACATATTTTACAGTTTTATCATAATTTGTACAATTTGTTTAGCCTACTTGAAAATAGAGATCTATGACAGAGTTGTTAAGTACTAATTTGAGATATTTTTATTGATTTTTTCTATTTTGTTGGAAAGTGACATTTAACTAGCCGAAAAAATATTGCCAGCTAGCTGGGAAGTGAAGTTAACAATGATTCACTTCCCAACTGTCTAGAAGGGTGGAAACGCCCATGTTACTAGCCATTGTAAGTAAACAAAACTAATTGCCTTCGAAACAACAAAACCCAGTAGCCAGTAAAGGCTAGAATTACCCAATCCAATCGTGAAAAAGAAAATAAACCTTACTAACAATCATGGAGTAAAATATTACAAGAGAGGAATCGGCGTATGTTTTCATTGTTTGATTTCATTGTATGTTTTCAAATGCCTTATAATTAAAAGGTACAATTTATTGAGGGATGTGAAGCTTTGTGTTTTTTCTCTTTTATGCGCAAAAATAATTTTTTTCTGTTTCATAAAAGTTTCTTGAAATTGAACTTTTGAAAACTAGCATGTGTGTTTTAGTTAGAAAATGTAATTAAAATGCACCGTAGGCGAAATTTTATGTTAGTTGTTTATGTTCTAAAAATACTTAATTAAGTTGAATCATGCAGAAACCATACATAAGCAAACAAAATGTCTAAACTTTGGTATGGTAACTGCCACCACTTGTCATACCCGAATCCCGCCACTGCGTCCCCTACCAGATTTGTAAAAATGGACATAATTTAATGACGTCAAGTCCACTCCTGTCGCCTATCGTAATTCCGTTCCTGTTCTCTACCAGGATAATGCTGCTTTAGCTCATGTCGACGCAGGATCAGCAGCAGCTATACGAGCTAGCGCTTTCTATCACCCGCTATTATTTGCCGTGATTAGTAGCAAGCAAGCACTACATACATGCAGCGTTGAAGCAACGTTAACGTTCACATACAATGCACTACCCCTGCTACATGTCTATGATGTGGTCGTGTGCGGGTATGTTATGTGTCCGTGTGTATGTTCGTGCTGCTCTCTGAAAGCTCTGCGCGGATCCGCAGACACAAATGGATGAGTTTTAATTAAAAATACTCAGTGTTCTGACAGGAATTTCAGAAGTTTGAGATGCTTCAGGTTGTGCGTAGTGCATGCAGATTCAGATGTAAAGGGTTTCAAGCTGAAGGGGAAGTTTTGATTTAATAAAGGGGTGGATTTGGGCTTACATTGTTTCAGTTTCATTTCATATAAAAGTGTCTGCAAATAACATTGCCACTGGGAACTTCCTGTGGTGGATTTCATTCTACTTTTGTCGTATATTAATTATTTTAAAATTTGTAATGGAAGTACACATTAATGTAACGAGCGAGGGTAGAATCTCAGCAGGCCGAGCGAGTGGGCGAGGTTGGTCAAGAGACGGGTATAGACAGGCACGCTAAGTTGTTTACATATAGCCATTTACTGCCATTTATAGCCAACATGCTAGAATAAATCTATGCCCGGGGCCAAGAAGGTTCTAGATAACCTATTGTGAGTATATAAAAGCGCTACTTGGCAAGTTCAGTTTATACAGTTCAGTTTAGTTTTAGTTCAGTTTATAGAAGTTTTTCAGTCAGTTGAAAGTGAACATAAATATAAGTGAATATAAATAGTGGCAGTAAATATTGATAAGTTGAAAAATATACCATACACATTATGGTGACATAAAAATGAATATTGATATACGGAAATAAGTATTGATAAATAGTGTTTAATGTCATTTAGGTAATGTTTAAATAAATAATCATAGTGTATACATAAATAATCGTAGTAGTATTAAGTGTATAAATATTAGTGTGTAATTATTGCTTTAAGTTTAATTCATAGTGTAATTATTTAATTATCAATAACTTTTAACTGTTATTCGTCATTTAATAAATTTGTTATATAAATATTTGTGTTTTTCTAATTTTTACACTTCGCCTAAATAAATAAAAATGTTACATAATAATGGCCGTATGATTTAAATAGGTAGGTACTCTTCAGACTTTATCGTTACTGTTGCTTAAAAACAATATAATGAGTAATAGTATAATAATTATATAATTATTTCATGTGTCTAATGGCTAGTTGCACTTCTACCCCTTATTTTTAAGTATCATTTAGGTAAATAAAAAATATCGGATGAAAAGTATGACAGCAATGTTATTTTACACTTTACAATTATTTGATTTCGATTCGTATTGTTCACCTTTTACTTTACTTTAAAGTAGTTCGGTCGTCGTTGACGCTAGTCAAATTCAGTCCGTTTTTTGTTGTCAATTTATGAAGTGAAATTCGACTTTAACGGTTTTTAATATTTTATTATGAATTTTTATGCATCTGGTTCTCAAACAAATAGTCGTATTTTACAAATCTTGTAATTTCATTCGCAACTTGACTCGGGCCAGGTTATGGCGTCGACACAGTTGGCAGCATTGCCCGAGGCATTCAAATGTAAACACAGGAATGATAAATGATAAATACGATAGTGTGTTTATAAAAACGAGTTCTTCATAAATGACTTAAAATCATGAAAATCATTGATTTTTCAATCCAATCTGTTTCAAGCAATAAAAGGTTAACATTCAAATCTGCGCTTAAATTTCCCACGTTCCGCAGTTGGCAACCCTGCAGAACGTGACGCCCGATCGGCTTCCGCTTGGTCGTGATTTTGTCACATATTTTCCCATTTTTTGGGCTATTTACATCGGCAACGTAGGGTTTTGACTATGCATAACGAAGCCTTAATATATTACCTTTCCCAATATCAATTTGCCACTATTTATTCAACGAACTTTTACGGCGCAATTTCAATTTTTCTTAACCAAAAGTGTCATTTTCCATAAGAGCCCATGTAAAAACAGTGAACTTCAAACTCATTTTTCTCAAAAACGAGTTCCGCAAGGGCATGTTTTCTTGGCACTTTTGAAAATAATATTAAATTTTCTGTTCAACCAGACCATTTTCAATACAAAATCAACAACTTCAATTGACGACCGAACTACTTTAAGTAAAGCATTGCAACTGGCCATAAAAATGTGTAATTTCTTTGTTTTGAAAAATTTGATGTTAAATTAAAATATTTCATTATATCTTAATGTACATAACTAATAAGTAGGTACCAAACTAATATCCTGACTGAATATTAACTTTATCTGACGATGGTCAAATTGCAATTATGATAATATTTGTTGCAGCAGCTACAAACATACAATAATTTATTGGTTACATCGAATACAATTTTCTTGGCGTAATTTTTGCTTACAGTGTTACATCTTCCTTAACCATGGTGCTATTCTATTCTGTGAAGCTTTATAGAACTATAAGTGCGTACAAATATTTTGCGCTGAAAAGATATATCCATAAAAATACATACATCTATCAATAAAAATTCATTACAATATAGCATCATAAGTGGTAATTACACGTTCATACGTGAAATTGTGAATAATATTATCCAAAACCATGTACAATTTTTAGTTATGAGACTTGTATGTTTGCACATTTATAGCACATGTATCTACAAGGTTTAATTTTTATTTTTATAAGAAGCTCAGGCACACTGATAACAGATAACAGCTAATTCACGAACGTACTTTATAATGCTTTATTATTATTACTGACTCGTGCGACAACATCAGATATACTGACTAGGACTGTTTGATCATCAATTTTGGATCGTCAGATTTGATCGATTAAATCGATAATTCGATTTAGATCGATCATTTGTTATCGATCTAATTGATCAGACCGATCTTAACGATCTAATCGATCTGATCTGTCTGATCGATCTGATCAATCTGATCGGTCGATCATTCTGATCGGTCTGATCGATATCATCGATCAAATCGTTTAAATTGAATAGATTGATTAGATCGATCCAATTATTAATCTACCTGCATCAAATATTGAAGTACTGATAATGTTATTAATGAATTTTTTAGGTATTAAATAAAACAGAATTCTTACATTTTTATGTTAATTACAAAAATTAAGGACTTATATGCTAACATGTTCATGGTTCAGTGAAAAATTATCGATCAATCAAATCTTATCGATCATCCAAATCTGATCAATTAAATCTGATCGATCATTCAAATCCGATCGATCTGATCGGATAATACACTGACTACTCAACACTACAACCCCAGTTTGTATAGTAGTTCTAACAACAACATCTTACATAAACATAACTTATTTATAATACATTCTTTAAATATCATACATTTTGTAGTATTTGAAGGTGATATTTAGAATTGTTTTCAGATTTTCATTCTTCCGAGCCGCGAGAGATTTTCATAAACAGGTATGCTTTAGCCTTACTTTTTTATAACAAGGAAATTACGCTTCCTGGGAGAAAATAAATTAAAAGTCCCTTTAGAAAAATTTTAACAAAGCGACTGTTTTAAATTGGTCGTAATAATAAGTACAAAAATTAAGAAGATTTCTCTCTTGGATAATGTAAATATGATGTGATGCTTGTTGGTATCTAACTTGTATTAACTTTAACGAGTACTGAGCTTTATAATTCCATTCAGCATCAGCAGGAGATAGCAATTGCGATAAATATTCCGGTAAGAAGTTTGTGTCTTCCCTAGGTAAGCAAACTCGAATCCCTTCAGGTTAAGAACCCCTTAACTACGACATTAGCATTATACAGGAAATATCATAAACTTCCGTAAGGGATAAAACTTTCCACCTTAATTCAGTATATTTTAGTTATATCTGTACTTGTTTAATGCCATGTAGATGCCATGTTTATAAGTTTAAACAATCAGATTGAATAAAAGTTTGACAAATTTTATTCAGTGTTAAAGTTCCTTTTTGTGACTTATTACACCATGTGATCACAATAACTACATTTTTTTTTAAATATGTGATACATCTTTAAATTTAAATAATGTAAAAAGCAGTAATTCACGGTTCACTGTTCTCCATATGAGTGGGGTTTGTTTCGATTTTCATATTTATTTCTCAAACAAACCAGTAAAATGTATTATTTAATATTTTTCCTCAAAACTGTGTAGTTTTAAAGAGTTCCGAATCGGTTAACATAGACATCGGTTAAGCTCACGTTATATAATCAAAATTTACTATATATGACCAAATTTTTTTTAACGGCTCAGGTTTGGTTCTTGGTTTACTAATGTAGCTGCGGTTCGTTCCTGTTCCGGTTCGATTCAAGTCCCTAGTAAAAATGGGTGATGAGTACTTAATCAGTGCTTCGCATTTCTAATAAAAAATAATAATTCTCAAGTTGTTATAGGTATATACGAGTACTGGTGGAAGTGCCTTTTAATTATTATTCGCGTAGCAAAATGTACTCTCTGGTTTGTACTATTAAATATTAAAATGGCACAGTTTAACTAGCTACAATAATCAAATATTATGCAACTACAATGCACATTGTTTCAGGCTACCTGTACCTACAATATGTAAATGGTTGGAGCGTGTTAAATAAAATATTCATTACATTACAGCAGTACAATACCTATATGATACAATAATTATTAGGTAGTTATTGTGAATACATACTTAAATATAGGTACCTACTATTCTTTATCATTATGGTTAAATGCGCAATACTCTCTTGCTTCTGATGCTGTAAATTTTCTCAATATTTTAAAAGAACTGTTTACAAAGTTTCGTAAATTAATTTCATGTTGAAATAAGCAATTATTGATTTGAATTTACTCCGTCGCATATTGCGGATAGGTACTTACTTTTTATACAATAAAGAAAAAGATAGGTATGTATATTGGGAAAGTTTTAAATTATGTAGATAATTTAAATAAATATAACCACCCATTTCATTTTATTTATGTATGTATGTATTTTATTCAATTTTAGTATGTGACAACTTCACTGATCACTGATCAAGTATAAAAACCATTTCTGCAAATTACAGTGTGTATAACTAGCCGTCAACTCACGGGTACAGATGGTAATAAACTGAAGAATGTTGAATATATCACGTCAATAAAACTTTTTTTTAATTTAAAGTGTGGAATAGGTAAAAATATAAATTTCTTGGGACATGTTAAATTTAAAGATTAATCAAGAATTCCACGTAGGTCTTTGCGGATTGCAGACTGTCGCCAATAAAGAGAATAAATACTCCGACAATAAAAGATTTACGATCGAGATAAGACGAAAAAGAAATAAATCGAAACAAAACTAAGTATTCCCCTCTTAGTGATGCGTAGACATTCGAGATGTCACCATCATTGACTTAACTTCTCGAAAATGTTTGTTTCAAGTTTATTATTAACAACAAATAGTTGGGGAAGTTTGATGAAGGGAACAATCATTGATTCAGCTAAAATTAGTGTGACTAGACGTCGGACAGGGTCTGCGCTGCAGGGTAGGGGTAGCAGGGGTGTTGCCCCGGTGACGAGACGGTGAGGGGGAGGGGGGAGCGTTGCCGGGCGGCGCCGAGCGTCGTCTACGTGGTCAACGCTGATTCAATGTGACAGACGTTTTTAGCAGGTTTTCTTTAAGTGCAGGTGTAAGTTACTTGCGTCTTGGGAAATTTCGAGTATAATTCGTAACGCTCTAAGAAGAATCGTAGTTTTCAGGTTAGTTCACACCAAAATTCGCCCTAAAAACCAAAGGTAAAATCGTTTATTCTAGCAAAATATGTTTTCACTTCGAAATCCATATAACAGTATAATAGATTTTTGTACTCGAGTGCGGTATGAATTTGAGTTTAGTATAGACTTAAGTTTGATTAATAAAAATAAGAACGGAATAATATTTTAGAGCTGGTGTATTCCTTATTTTACTTAGAGGAAAATAATAGTATATTATTCGATGAGAGTTTATGAAGGCCATTACTCACGAGAATGAAAGTTTACTATACGAGCCAAAGACGAATGTCGTAATCATTCGAGTGAGTAATTTAATTGTTAAACTCGAGTACCAAGTAGAATACTACTTAAGCCACTATATGAAATACTATTTCATTTCACTTATAGCAACGGGCTATTATGTTTCAATATGCTTTAATAATAAGAGTACTATTGGTCAAAACCCTAATACGAGTAGTTTTTCGCTTATAAAGACAGTTGAATAATTATAAAAAGTCATTAATGAGTAAGTGGACACAGTATTCACTGCAAGAAATAATTGAATAATTAATGTTTTATTCTATAGTCGCCGTGGATAAATTTTATTACTTTTCAAAAAAGGATAATACCGATAGAGAAGTGAGCAGTAAGCAGTACTATCTATTCCTATACTCCGACATGTCACTGCATCAAAACGTCTTATCAAATCGTCCTTACATCCAAATATCGAAATGTCGCTGGATTAAAATCTTTTCCCCACTTACATGATGTTATTTTGTTAAGAGGTGCCAGAACACTAAAATTCTTAATGCATCTGCCATTCCATAGTGTCGTGTGTCTCACAGTATACCTTGTTATATTATTTAGTAAAAGAATAGGCTCAATGAAAGATAATATTTATCAGATTTCCTTTGAAAAACGAATTCTTCTTTAAAGTGACTTTAAACTTAACAGATGAGAGGTTTTACACTCGATGCATGAAGAATATTTGTATAAGCATAAGATAGCCAGTAGCGACTAGGGTTTGCAAATTAACTGAGTTTTTTAATTACCTACCGGTAATTCGGTAAAATTTTCTTTCAAAGCCGGTTTACCGGTAATTTACTGGTATTTAAAATAGGTTCAAACGGTACTAAAACGTGTTTATTGACAAAAGTCTCGACATTGAATGTTTTCACGATCCCTATACGTACCTGCCTTTTCAACTGACGGAAAAAATAAATAAAATTATATTCCAAACATAATGTTAATGTCTATGTACCTATGTATTTAGGACAAAAAGTGAAACATTAAGACTGCGTTCAAAGTGTCTGAATTAAAACTTGTAATCTTGAAAAACTATTGCACTTAGAGAGATGCGGTTTTCAAATTAGTATTTGGGAGATATTAGAATATCTATGTAACTATATATATAACATTTTTGTAAATGATTATTTATTAAATAATATTTTTTTTATTTTTTTTATTCGTACAAATCTTAAAAACTACTGCAAATTTATTGTTTTAAAAATCATATTTATATACAACACTATATAAGTCCTTTGTCAAGAAAACCTTTGTTATTGTAATACTCGAGTAATTGAATTATTATTTTTTTTAAATAGGTATAAACAATTTTTAAAAAATGTTACATATAGTGTGACATAGATATTTTATTACTATATACTTTTTTTACTTGAGTAGGTACCTCTAAGATACGTAGAAAATTTTATTTCATACTCTTTCTTTTCAAGTGCTGTGCTTCATTTATCGAAATTTATTATATAAATAAAGTTATCTAGCAATGGCTCTGGCCGGTAAATTAAAATTATTATTATAAATAACCCGAAAAATGTCACTTTATAACCTTATAAAATACTACATAAAATTAAATCTTATTTATATCAGTTCGTAAAAACATTTTTATCGTGGCAGCTATACCCTAATTACCGACCACGGTAATATAAGTGTTACATTAAAATGAATATTGACAGCACATACATTATAGGTAAATAATAGTGTTAATATACCGAATTATCACAAATCGTAGCCGCTGCACAAATTTAAAAATATCAAATTACCGGGAAATAATTACGATTTACCGGTTTTTTTTTCGAAGGAATTTTACTATAATTACCGGTAAACCGATATACCGGTATACCAGTTTACCGGTTTACAATACCTAATAGCGACGTGATGAAATGCATGCAAAGTTAATAAATAAGGAGGATTAATATTTAGTTCAAGCAGCTTTAAATTTACAATTTAATTGTAATAACGCTATAGCTATAACCTATGCTGTTAAAACCGCTATATTACATTTTTTTAAATCTACGTTCAATCAAATATTCTGTGCAATAGATTAACAATCACAAACACATTTTGGAAGTTATAATAAAATTCAATCATCGCAGAAAAATAAACTAGACATAGAAATACTGTGCTTATTTTTCCAGACGGGACGAAGACGGCAATGCATCATGCACGATATAGTGCAAGAGCAAGATTGCAAGGAAAATGAAAATTGCAAGCCAAGATCAATATTTCTTATTTTCATATCGCCTCGCATGCATCACTAACATCGGTGACACAGCGGCTCTTATCGAACATATATTTCAAAAGGAGTAATATTGGGGATTAAATGCACCGCTATATATGAAAATTTATAATTTTAAACATTAGAACTTATACCTCTTCATTAAATTATTCTCCTCGAGAGCTAAATAATTATGAATTATAGCGAGCTCTTCATTACAGAAGTTTTAGATGATTCTATTTAGCGACCGGGCAGTGCAGATGATGAAATTAGTTAGTGAAAAGTTTTTACCAAATCTGCGACGGTGGTTATCGAACCTGAAAAGTTAGAGAAATGTTTGCAGTTTTTGCTCTGCACATAAGTATTTATACTCGGGCTATTTTTAATACTTTTTTCCATGTCTACTTGTTACTTTTTTCAAAAATTATCCTAAACTAAACCTGAAGTTATTCCAACGCTCTTTTTACCTTCCGCTTACCTGTAAAGGAAGGTATTGGAATCATGCTAAAAATCGGATAATGAGTTTTTGGTGGATGAGCACGAATTAGGGTCCTTAAAACTCATTTTTTATAGTTTCTCTATGATGTCTGTATGTATGTGTGTGTGTATATGGTCAAGGCCGGGGTGTAAGTCGGATAACTCAAATATGAATTTCCCAAAAAATTTGATATTTGGTATTTAACATTTGTATATAAATTGGAAGAGCTCATTAAATAAATATAAGTAGGTACCTACCTAGTATTAATTTGTAGGCAAAGGTTGTGTGCTGGCCACATCAGATTTTTTTTTAAATAAAGACTTAAAAATAAAAAGTTTATATATATATATATATATATATATATATATATATATATATATATATATATATATATTTATTTCATTTAAATGGGTGATCATCGTTAAGGGTTCGTAACGAATAGTTACGACCCATGTTGCCTTATTGCAATAAATGTTTGTTTGTCTCTTTAAAATTTAAAAAAAAATTAAGAAATTTAGAGATTAAACATAACTACTGGTAAAGTTTATTTATTAAAAAAAACAGAATGTTACTTGGCATTATTAAATAAAATACTCGTATAATTTATGGTGGTAAAGGATTATCTCAAAAAGCAAAATGTTAAATAAACCTTGAATAAAAATAATGCTTCAATGTTTTCATATTGAGTTTAAAAAGTTAAGAAACGTCTGGTTTAGAGAACACAAAGTTGAATGCCTTTTCTGGCGCTCCGCAGGCCAAGTTCACATTCGATTCCGAACCGTTTAGTAATTTAGTTTTAAAATCTCATTCCAACTTTGACTATTCGTTTCAATGAATTTCAAAGGATGTTTTGAATTCTGTAATTCTTTTATTCCCACCATTATTTAGTTTTTATAAGTAAAGTTTATTTTATTGACGTGTGGAATGGTAATATCTTGTGTTCGCATTCACTGCCTGGCTGGAAAGGGATGCGTTTTAATTTGTCAGACTGTACAGTCTACTGTAGTTTAATCGATACTGGGGATGATTTATTTACAGCATACAATTATTTAGAAAAAGAGGAATAGGACAACTTGCAAAATGTTCTTAGAACAGAAACAAAATAGGTTTTTATATATTTTAACATGGTAAGGTAATTAAAACTTTTTAAATTCTGCAGACTTCAGACACTATTATAGTATGAAATTTATGTTTAAAGAATAAATAATTAACAAATATACATATTTATTTATAGATAGGTATTTTTAATGAATAGAAATATGCATTAATTATTCATTGGTTACCTATATGGTATATTTTATACTTATATTTTGTTTGCTTACACGAACAACAACTATATTTTGATATCTGCGGGCTGGGCGAATCATGCATAGCCTGTGTTATTAATTTCATAGTGAATAAAAATGCATAATTTACGATTTCGTCGATATTTATGCATAATTTCTGTTTGTGTGCATATGTTCAGCATATTTTAGCCATTTAAAAAAAATTGTTAAAATTTCTGTAACTTTGTGTTGTAACTTGAGAACCACTGGTTTAAAAAATTATTTTATTCTTTAAGCAGATGTCCCCGTCGGTCTCCTAAAACTTTGCTTTATAATATTTTTTTGTAACTATAATAATAAAGAAAATATAGGCGATGGTTGGTTTCGCTGTTACAGTAGTATAGAGGATACTACTCGTATACCTATATGATTATGTTTTAAAAAATATTTCAATCAGACGTTATATATGATTCGCATTCTCATTTCTTTTATTTGTTATATTATTTATGAATTTTAAATAAATTTATGTCTTCCTAGTATGTAATTGTTTAATTATGTCATAGATACGAGGTATGTAATATACTACATTATACCCTAGGGCATTAAGAAATTGCCATGGTAATATTGAGACATCACTAATGTTTTTCTTCTGAAATTAATATATTTTCTGTCTATTACTAGGATACCAATAGTGTTGCCGCGAGAGTCGAGACTAGTCTCGGTCTCGTCTCGTCTTGTCGAGAAAATCGAGACGAGACCATGAGGCAACTCTCGACTACAAATTCGAACCGAGACGAGACCAGTATCAAGTCTCGCCGAGAGTCTCGTCGAGACTCTCGAGTCTCGTCTTATATAATTATTAGTAACTATTTGCTTAAAATTAAAATTAACAGAAATATGCTTTTGTGAATATGATAGGATTAAACAATTACTCTCAAAATATTTTCACTTGTCCGTGACGCGTTTTTAGATGCTAATGATGCTGTAATATCAGGACCAGATCATAAATGGGATCTTTCACAAAAAAGTTGTATTTTAAGTAATATTCCCAAGATCAACAAACAATAAATGTATACAAACTTACATGTTTAAAAATAAAATCTTTATTTTGATCTACATAAATCAATTAGATATTTAATCAAAATAATACCTATTCATAAAATTATGTAACAGTTATTAACAAAATAATAAGTTTAATAAAGATATATGTACCTATACTTAATGACGAAACATTTTTATTAATTAACAAAAATTAATTTTAATTATAAAAATTATAAATTTAGGTACCTAACTAATCAAGTATAGATGAAGAACCGTGGAATAAAATAAACATGTATTACTTAGAGTTAAATATATAACAAAAGAGTTATTTCGTACAAAATACGTATAAGTAATCTCATAAGACTGGACCTAGGCTGCACTAACACTAACAAACTAATACTGACTTGTTTTGCATGTCAAATAAAGAAATACCACACAACCCAAGTTGATTCGAGATTTTCGAGACTCTCGACTCCATGTCGAGATTAGTCGAGAAATTTCGAGACGAGACGAGAGTGACTTTTATTAGTTTTGGAAATTCCGAGTCGAGACGAGAGACGGGTGCACTCTCGACTACTCTCGACAAACGGCATCACTAGATACCAAAAATATTAACAAAATTCGAAACGTCAAAGCGAAATGTCACGCGCGCAATATTTTAAATAAAATAGACATAAAATATTGTATGCACCACGGGCATCATTGATGTTTATAGCCCTCGGGCGATTTACAGACCCTCGGGCCAGAGGCCCTTGGGCTTGTAAACATGTCGCCCTCGGAGGAGCATAAACATCATCATGATGCCTTTGATACATAAATAACTATTATGTTCCTAGATCCATCCTCCCTTATTTTTTGTAATATTATTACTATAAATGTAGAACTGTACCTATTTTTTATATGAAATAAGAAAGAAAATAAAAATTTTATTTTTTTTAGAAATTTTTTTTGTGCATAAAATCATATTTTTGTTCAAAAATCGAGATTTTTTATATACATATATATATATATATATTATCGAAAAATTTATCAACCTATTATGCCCATATTTGGCCATTTTTAAGTGCATAAAATTATGATTATAATTTATAAATTTGAAATATATATTTTTTTAAATCACTGGAAATTTGTGAATTGTGAATTTAATTCTACTTCATTTTTAAATTAAATATTTAACCTTAAGTAGGTAATAAAATAAAATATACAGTCAAGTAATAATTTCAGTTGTGTAAGTATCCAAATTTGTATGAGATTTTGTTTACTGTTTCAGTATTTATATTTGTCTAAATCTAGTTGTCTAATTCGAATAATATCTACAGAATTATTTGCTTCTCTACTACTCTGCAAGATAGTTAATAATAATAATTTAATTCAAGAAGGTTTTTGCCATTTAGACTTTATGTTAAATAATTATTTAGATAGGTAACTAAAATAGAAAAATAAGTGAGTAGATTCACAATGTGCGTAAGTTATCTGACCCAAGTGACAAAGTTCTTAATACCTACGAACAGTCGTACCGCCTTTTCATTGTGTAATTTTATGTTCTTTTTGGACCAAATTGCAGATTTAACCATTGTCATATCATCAATCTTTTCGGTTATTTAGCAATATTGTCCTTAAATTCTAAAACTAGACACAGTACAAAAGACACAAAGATTTATTCCAGTGATATTTGTTAGAATGTTGCTATATTTTCCCTACTTATTTGAGTTGCTCGCAGCAATGCAATCGCACAACGCACAACAAGACGTAATTGAAAGTTGGGGAGCAGGCGTAGCATCTCAACAGCGCAGGTAACTTGTAACGCAATTTGCAGACATAACGCAGGCATAACGCCGACGTTAGGACGTTACAGACACTTCGGATGCATGGCCGCCCCCTTTTTTACTGACAGTTCCATGTAATTTTAAGCTACATTTACCCCAATTTACTGCGGTACTCCTACTGGCAATAACAGCACGGCGGAGCGACTTGCGACTGTCCAGGAAGCGTATTGCCAATCTATACTTTTGCACAACATCTTTAAGGAGGGTCAGTACAGGCGTTAAAATGGTGATAATTATGTTTATTTTTTCCTTAAAATTAAATAATAATTCACATTTTCAGAATAACTTATACATTTTTGTCTCCAAATGCATCTAATGCCACATTTTCATTTTTGTTTTCTATTTCTCTATATTCCTACATGGTTAAACATGGCCTAATTTAGATATTTTGTAAGTTTTTATACCTATTTTATCACATAATTTAAAACAAAATATTTGAAAATGTGGCATTGGACGCATTAGCAGACAAACTTTAGATATTTAAAAATATCCTATTGGTTTAAAAAATGTTAATATTGGCACCATTTTTAGTCTGGTGTAGCCGATTTGTGAAATAAAATGATTAAAATGTTCTCCGCTATTTTTACAATTTAGAAAAAAAAAATTCTATTTACCCAGGTGGTCCTTTGGGAAAATGAATTTTTTCATTGACCCGCCATGTAAAAAGTTTGCCCACCACTGGTATAAAATATATACAAAATATGTTATGTTTAACCATGTATAAAAAATTAAGAAAATAACTGACAACTAGAAAAAAGAGTTATGTATCCTTAAACTAAACAAATTGTCTTTTCAGGGTTAATTTTTTGACAATCTTATACCCACAACTTGTTCTTTTCCTAGATTACAGTAAAGAATGCTAATCCGCCTCCGGGACTCAAATTCTTATTCTTACTGGTGGTTCTATTATCCTTACGAGAGGATTCTGCAATGTCGAGTGAGACACGGTAGGTATTATGTCCTGATTGGATCATTTACAAATATTTGATGTTTTGATGGCTGTTTAATGAATTTTATAATAATTTCCCGCGAAGATACAACATTTGTTTGATCAGATAAAAACGGTGTTTTCAAATTTATGTTCACAGGAAATTAAAACTTAAAGTAAACATATTTTCCTAAAAAATAATTTTAAAGAGATTGCTTTTATAATTATCATGAAGAAAAACATGTGTATGACAATATAATAAAATATAATTTGGAAAATTTCCAAAAAATTAAGATATCGACTTCCGGATTGAAGCATTTGATTCCTCGCACATGTTTCTATTAGAAACATATTTCATTAATTAAAGAAGTATTTGGTTAGTCCAAAAGTAAAGATTTTCTTTGCAGAAAATTAGAATCTTTTGTAATTTATAAAAAAAGTTATGTTTAATCATTTGCAACTTTAAAACGCATTGAGATATCGACTTCCGGTTTCAAGCATTCGATTCGCCGAATATTTTTCTATCAGTTACATATTTATTTATTTTAACGGGCCTTACTGTTTTAGTCTGAATTTACAAATTTTCTCTGAAAGAGCGCATATAGAAATGTAAAAAGAATATTATCTCATATTATTGAGAGAAAAAACACATAAACAACATAAATATTGGTTAATATAGTTAAGATATTAAATTTTATTTTATTATTATTAGAAATACGGGCTATTTGCGTTTTTCTTAGTGACTAATGCTCCGCGATAATCTATAAAACAGCGTATTTGGATCAATTCACAGCGGGAGGGGGGGACCAGACCAGCAGGTGGCAAGATGTATTTTTATGTTCCTTAGGGTCTCAAGTATACATATCAGTCAAAATTTTGCGGTCCTCATATTTTGCATACCCAACTACTTCCAGCGCCTGCACTAACAGTGTAAATTAAATATGGCTCAGCGAGATGACTTCAAATCGCTCTTCCTAGTTTTTAAATCATAGTAATTGTGAATTACCGACACAATTGGAAATTTGAAATAAATTTCTTGTTCACTGGATAATTGGCTTGTGTACACACTAAAATATTAAAATTTAAGTAGGTAAATAATAATTGACTATGTAAAAATCATTACCTACTAAATATTTAATGTAATTTTCAATGTAACTAACTGCTTGAAAATGGCCAGGACATTGGTCAAAACACGAAACGTCGCATGATTAAATAAATATTTCTATTTACAAATTACAATAAAGCCAATAATCCAGCAAACAAGGAATTTATTTCTAATTTAATAATATCTAATATCTACTGCTAGGGGTTTAAAAAGATCTATGTTTGAAATCATCAGAAACAAGCGAAAGGTTATATAAATCAGGTATTTATAAATAATACATTTGTTTCAATGAAAGAAATAAAATAAAAGAAGGGCATAATATAAGTATTTAGTTTGGATTTAATGACTTTGTATATTTACACTAATAATAATCATATCATCTTTATTTTATTCTCCCAATGGCGAGGTTCAGCCAAAGGTTGTTCTTCCAACTAACGAAATACAAAATTACAAAAATACAAATTTGAAAAAGAAAAACAATAATAATATACAATTTACCAAAATAACCAAAACAAGCAGATACAAATATATGAAACACAAACTAACTATACGAGTTATCAAAACAAAAAACAAAAATTAGTGAATAGATGTTTTGCTCTTATTAATTAATTTGTACATTATAATACATACTTTTGACATGAGTTTTAAAAGTAGGCAGTGATACAGGCTTCATGAAATATGGTATTTTATTGTAAAGTGTAGGAGCAAGATATGAAAAACTGCCCTTAAATTTAACTTTGTTAAAAGATGGTACAATAAATTCATCTTTTCCACGTAGAATATAGTTGAATTTATTCTAAATAACTTGGTATAAAGATACTCGGGGCAATGACTACTAATTAATTTATGAATTAAACATAAATACATTATTTCCATTCTCTGATCTATAAAATGCATATTAGCTTGACGTCTGTACTCAGAAATATGGTCATATTTACGCACATTGTAAATAAAACGAAGACAAGAGTTCTGAAAGAGAGTAATTCTATTAACGTCCTGCTGATTCAGATTAAGAACGTAAACCAGAGCACAATATTCGAATATTGGCATTATTACTGTATTAACCAGGTGTAATTTTACTTCCGATGACAATACATATGTGAATTGGTATAGGAATTTAAGTTTAATACGTGCTGCCGTCAATTTTCTTAGATTTTAAGTTTTCATCTAAATCAAAACCCAAAATAATAATAACATCGTTGTAAAAGACTTTATAAGAATATGATTGTTTCTACTATTACGAATTTAATTTAAAAGCTTCAACATTTGGAACAACGAACAATATGACCTTTTACATTTTTTCCAGACAGACTTTTTATATAAATAAATAATTTGTTTCGTCTTCAGAATTTTCAAATACGGAAATTCTGAAATACTGGCGGATACATTATTAAATAGAACGCAAAATTGTGATAGCACTACATAAAGATTAATAAATTAGTAGGATAGTAGGTGCGGTATACTAATCATCAAATTACTGATTATTATATTTTTCCTTAGCAGTGCAGCCTTTTTCAGCTTTTTCCGCGGGAGAGAGAGGAGTTGTTCAGGAGTATTATCATAAATTATCTAATATTTATGTTTAAACCTATATAGCAATCTTAATCTTTTCACAAGCATAACAACTGTAGATTTAAATTTGTAAAATTGTTAATACTGTTTTTTTGTCTTGTTCATACTTACATCCAATTTGTAGCGTCATGTGTTAAAACATCATTCTGTAAAAACAATATTTTATTCTTTTGGCCTAATTCATTTAAATTTAATAAACAAATTTGACGCCGAAAAATTGTCAAAAATTCTTTATAAACAATAAATATACCAAAAATAATATTAATAATTATATAATTTTTTGTACGATATATATTTCAATATTTTAGTTTATTTCTTTATTTTCTCTTATGCAACAGTGATCTCTAAATTTCTATAAATATATTTATACTTTTTATTTTAATCAATTATTTTTTTATGAAAATCAATATTACTAGGAGCTTTTTACTTCCTTGTACGAAGTAAGGAAGTATTGTAATCGCGAAAAATTTCGGTTCTCAGATTTTGACGGAAATATCCGTTTTGACCTTTTCTGAATCCATTATGACTAGTTTCGACGTGACGTCTGTACGTACGTACGGACGTATGTGTGTCGCATAACTCAAATACGGTTAGACGTAGAAAGTTGAAATTTTGTATTTAGGACTGTTATAGCATCTAGTTGTGCACCTCCTATTTTTGGTTTCAGTCTACAAACCGGAAGTAGTACTTTTTAAAAATATTTCGATGAATATTTAATTTTAGACAAATTTTTTTATTTTAAATGAAAGATTATGTGATTATTACCTACAATCGGTATTTTATAAATATTTTTGTATCTGCTATCATTTAAAAATAATTAAAGTATATATTTATAATTTATAGTATTTCGGTATCTTGTAGTCCATGATCGATTAACATTTGTTACTACGTAAAATTTAAATGATTATGACATGACAGTGACAATAGTAAAATATGCTTTATATCTTCTTCTGCAGTTTAAATCAAATGACTAAAATATATTTGTGAGTATTAGTATAATAAGTTAAAAGAATTTTTAATATTATTTTACATTTTAGTTATTAAGAAAAGTATGAACACACAAGGCGTACAAGGAAGTCATGTGGTGTCCACGTCAGATTTTTTTACTTCCTTGTACGAAGTAAGGAAGTATTGTAATCGCGAAAAATTTCGGTTCTCAGATTTTGACGGAAATATCCGTTTTGACCTTTTCTGAATCCATTATGACTAGTTTCGTCGTGACGTCTGTACGTACGTGCGTGCGTACGTACGTACGTACGGACGTATGTGTGTCGCATAACTCAAATACGGTTAGACGTAGAAAGCTGAAATTTTGTATTTAGGACTGTTATAGCATCTAGTTGTGCACCTCCTATTTTTGGTTTCAATCTACAAACCGGAAGTAGTAAATTTAAAAAAAAATTGATAAATAATTAATTTTAGGCAATTTTTTTTATTTTAAATGAAAGATTATGTAATTATTATCTACAATCGGTATTTTATAAATTTTTCTGTATCTTCTATCATTTAAGAATAATTAAAGTATATACCTACTTATAATTTAATATTTCGGTATCTTGTAGTCCATGATCGATTAACATTTGTTACTAGGTAAAATTTAAATGATTATGACATGACAGTGACAGTAGCAGTGACAATAGTAAAATATCGTTTATATCTTCTTCAGCAGTTTAAATAAAATGACTAAAATATATTTGTGAGTATACTAGTATAATAAGTTAAAGAATTTTTTATATTATTCTACATTTTAGTTATTAAGAAAATTATGAACAAACAAGGCGTACAAGGAAGTCATGTGGTGTCCACGTCAGATTTTTTGCTTTGTAAATGCATTAGAAATCAGAAATATGTTGAATAGTGTTATCGAATGATATACAGGGTGTTTCAGGGTTAAGTATTCAAACTTTCACAATAACATATTTGGCTTCGAGTTGGAGATTTGCATTATTTTTTAAAAATTTTTGTAAATTTTTATTTTTTAGCAATAAAATCGAAAATAAGCAATATTTACCCCTTTTTACAAAATTGTTCAAATTCCTATTTGTAACTTCAGATTTATTAGGCTAGGGGTATGTTGCATTTGCATTATATTTTTATAATTTTATAATCCTTATTTCTGTAGGTGTCCATTCCTTCTATGGTAGGTTGTCAATATTCTAATGTTCCATAATCTTCAAACTTATTTTGTTTAATGCGCATAAGTATATCTTGCTATAAAATTCGAAGTGAAAAAGAATATTCGTCTTTTTTTAGAAATCTATGATCTTATATTTAACAAAGATGTACCAAATGGTTGTACTTACATATTTATAAAACACTTTGCAGTATAGTTATTTGTTGTTTTCTAAAAATGACGAAAATATTTTTAGAGCAGTCTCCCGACTACTGCACATTATCGATTTCATAAAAGAAAATAGTTTTTGGTGTATTAAAAAACTATAAATTATAATATTAAATGGATTTATTGATATCATATAGTTACAACCTTGTTTTATGGATTCACAAATGATTCGTGCTCTTACATGTTGAATTTTCGTTTTAAATTGTAAATCTACTGAAGACCCAAGTATGGCGTCTGAACACGTGCACCGCCTTATCAAATAACGGGCATTTAATTACCTGCAAGGGGTGTTCGCGTGGCAGCCACCCCTGGAAGGACCACCGAGTGCATCATAGTTGCCTAACTATTTCCTGCTCCTGCAGCGCTATCCCAATCCTGCGTCGGAATCCTGGCACTGACTGCTCGTAGCTTCTGGTGTCTGATTATCTGCATACAATTGTATGCACCTACTTATTCTATCGCCGTTAAGATTATCACTGCTCCTGGCAGCTTCACATTGCGCTCTGCTTCGCTCACTCTTCACTCACTCAAATTACGAAGGCATTTACCTGCAAACTGTGCGGTGACGTTCTAACTTCGCTCTAACTGTCACTCTAACTAACATGTGATATGTTTGATTATGTTAAAATAATGCCATGGGGTGTGGTTTGGATGTTTACTAGTTTAACAGGGGATGTAGGTTGGCGACGGAATCTACAATGAGGCAGTTTGCGAATTATATTTATAATATCACAGATTTTTAAGAAATATTTAGAAAGATAAATAGCTGTAGATAAATAGTAGTAGAACATGCAAATAATGGATATTGTACTTAAAAGATCATACTTTTTTAATGCTACCTGTGCTGTAATGGCTGTACCATAACTTGAGTAACATAATTGTAATGGCATATTGTAGTATTTAACATACTGTTGCCGAAATACAAATATTTTTTCGAAATTTCTATAAATAAGGGTAGATTACGTAAGGAGAACATTTTTAGTACCTACCATTGAATATTATTTATTTTGAATAAAGAGAGAGTTACGTGGCCGGTTGCTTCAAACTATAAATTCAATTATTGTATTGAACAAACATTAGTTACCTACTTATTGATTAGTTAGTACAATACAACTTAACGAAAGTACAAAAACCGAAAGTAGCAAATTCCGAAAATATTTCGTCCGTAAATGCAAAACCCAAAAATGCATTACCCGGAAATGCATTACCCGGAAATGCATTTCCTGGAAATGCATTGACCGAAAGTGCAAAAACCGAATGATGCAAATTCCGAAAATATTTCGACAGAAAATGCAAAAAAACTCGAAAAAGGCATTTTCCGAATTTGCATCCTTCGGTTTTTGCGCTTTTCAAGTTTTTTTGCATTTTCTGTCGAAATATTTTCGGAATTTGCTACTTTCAGTTTTTGTACTTTCGGTCAATGCATTTTCAGGTAATGCATTTTCCAGTTTTGCGTTTTCGGTCCAAATATTTTCGGAATTTTCTACATTCGGTTTTAGCACTTTCGGTCAATGCATTTTCGGGTTTTTCATATGCACCCCATGACGTGCTGAGCGTGGAATAAAAAAATTCGTAAAATTAATTTTATGAAAACTAAATAATTGAAAATAATTATAAACACCAGACATTTATTAGTTGTTCTGTGAAGAATTACTTGTGAGGTATTATAGTAGACTCAAATAAAATAGAAAAACTATCAACTCATGGTAGGTACTAAAAAAAATATTGACTCTTCGAATTTTTCAAAAATTATTTCTGTTACATACTCAGTCCGTCATTTTTGTAATACGAGTATATATCCTTAGATTTTATAGTAACACTTCCTAACCTAAGTTAAATACATTAAGAGCAGTGTATCTTTATTAATAATTTAAAGTTAGTATTTAAAGTCTTCTGCATCCTTCTTTAAACTAAAATACAAATTAATTATAAATTAAGGAAAACAGATGAATATTTAAAGATATAAATAAGAAAAAAATATAAAGTATCTCTATCCATGATACAAGTTTTATTAACTCATAAAAGAGTCCGCAGGCCGCAAATTATTATTAAAATATTCAATTAGAGAATTCTTATCAACAAATTTAAGGCATTATTATTATTATATTATTTTATTGAAGAAAGACTTAAATAGTCTGACCATAATATATTTTTATCCAAAATATGAATTAATAAACTACATATAGTTCACATTTTCCGTAGTAAGTAATCTTTGACAGTCACATCCAAGACCAAGAGCTAAGTAAAGATCTTAATAAAGATGTACATGAGGAAACAAAACAGTATGGTGATAACATGTTTTTGCGTATGAAAGTAAATTAAAACTTTAATGCACTGATTCTTGTATTGTTTGTTGTTTACGAAAAGTATCTCAACTTTAGTAGGTCACATAAAACCTTTCTTCTGCATTAACTAAATAAAGCCCGTCTCCCCGGCTGCTGCAACTCTTCATCTCATCGCAATAATTCAATCCCGTATCGCAGTGATAAGTTTGTTACACAGAGCCATAAAACTATTTACGATTCAGTCCGAATTCCAGTAACCAAACTCCCGCAGTCTGCGACTCCAATGGCCAAATTTCATCTTCAATAAAACTGCAAATTAGCGCATGCATGCAGAGAAACTATCCCAAACATACGAAGGAATACGAATACTAAGCAGGGGTGGATCGACATCTATATTAATAAATTTCAAACGGCCCGAGTGTAGAAATGTATGAATATTTTACCTTGAAGTAATTGAAACAGTCCATTTAAATTATGAGATGCCAACAATAGAAATAAAATTTAAAACAGTGATACAAACAGCTAATTTAAAATAATGTGTCGAAATTCGAAAAAGATTCGCCAATATGTAGAGATGTTGGCTACTCATTAGCTAAGTACCGCTCTAAAATAGTAAAACTAGTAAAATTTATTGTTTGTTCTCCATTGTAGCACAGACCTGAAGATAAGGATGGCTACATCCCATAGCCGAAACGTCGTCATTTAAAAAAGCTAAGCTAAAATTTTAAGGTTTTCTTCGAGGGAAAATTGAAAATTTTTGAAATCTATTGTACAGAAATGTTTTACTTCGCGGCCTATACTGCATACGTCAATGTCAATTTATTAAAATATAATGCATCTGACAGAGAAATATTCGTAGAATTTAATGCAACAAACCGAAAGGCGATATTTTTAGCCGTTCAGAAGTTAGAGTTCTTGAAGAAAATCTTGATGCGCAATTTTATTCTCTATAAAAAGTGTCATATGAAAGATTACGCAGAATCTCCAGGTTTTAAGTAATAAACAACAAGTAGGGTTTGGCAACCATTTTTTCAAGATGGCGACCGTAGAACAACTGAATTACCTCGGACTTTCAGTATGTTAACTAGTGGTAAGTACTAGTAGAACATTTATGCCAAAAATTATTTTTGCCCGAATTAGTTCCGTTAAAAGAATTTTCGATTGTTCCACCTCCATCTCACTTTAAGTATGTTGGGAATCCTCTAAAGGGTAGGAAATTTACTTTCATTTTGTATAGGGTGACATTTTCGCTAGGAAGCATAGCTTTCGAGATATCCACGAAAAACCAAAATAAGGAAACTTCAACACCAAGATCACTCACGCTCACGCTCACGAATTTGTTTTTATATAGTCATGCCCGAAGCCCGATCACGCACGACGGGTCACGTTCGGGTCAACTTCTATGAAATTTTATAATGATTATTTATTTTAACTTCGCAAAATCGTAAATAGATGAACAACTTTTGCTCCAAGTCCGTGTAATTTTCATTTGTTTTGTGTTATTTTTCAAATTATGTATTATGTACTCACGCCCGAAAAAAATTCGCTCACGCCCGATCACGCACGATACATTATATGTCTCTCACGCTCACGCCCGTTAAAGATCCAAATTTTCAAAATCACTCACGCTCACGACCCGTGCCCACCTCTAGGAATCATATGTAAAGTGTTCAGTAACCATTCATTTTATATGGAAAAAACACGTTTTTAAAGACTTTTTTTCCACCTCTCGTATCTCGTGAAGAATTGCTCCTAGCGGATATTTTTGTGGGAAATTTACTTTACTTTCATTTTGTATACGATAACATTTTCGCTAGGATGCATAGTTTTCTAGATATTCACGAAATACTGAAAAGACGGACCTTTACAACCCTATCGCTCCCAACGCTCACACCCCCAGGTCAGAAATTTTAGTATGTTGGTCGGGGGGCCTCCCCTACCACTTAAAAAAATAACCGAACTACACGATTTATTGCAGCTGATTTTCCTTTATTGACTGGACTACTATATTTTATTAGGAGTATATAAGTATTTCCTTTTCTCATTTGTGATTTTCTAATTTAAATATTCTCCAATCTGTTCTAGATTCTTAAATAGCTAAGTCTGGAATTGTAGAATTTGCCCAATAAATGAAAATGATCAAATTGAAAATTATTTATTTATTGTTATTATTTTTCATGTATTTAAGAGATTATTTATCCAAAAGTTTACCGACATAAAACAGCTTATTTATAATTTCATATATTTGTATTTTCAATGTTAAAATTAATTGGAGCACCAATGCAGGAAAGTTCTCCAACGATAAGAACAAAATTTTGTTATAATATCTCCACCCCAAAACTGCAGATCCCTTCCTGGCGGTGGCGGTAGTAGCACTCGTAGTCGCAGTCTTCCTCTTCCGCGAGTTTAATGAAAAGTTTGGTGGCGCGATGCGCGTTTTGTCGGCAGTGGGGAGCGGTTGGCAAGGGCGGCAGGGATGTGTGCGCGGGTTCCCATGGCGACGGGGTGTCTGCAGCAGCCGGGCTCGCGTCGTAACCGGGCGAGGCCCCCCGCAGCCGCCGACACCGCCCCCACCGCCACCACCCCCACCCTGCGACCGGGATCGAATGTGCCCAAATGTTACGTACGATTTATTGTACCGGATGTATGGAAGATTTTTTACGGGTTGATCGGAACTATAATCGTAGATGCTTCAGATTTTTCTGTTTGATTTGCGAAATGGAGGAAGAAGAAGAAGAAGAGAAAACATTTTTCTGGTTTATTGCATTAAAAATTTAGCGCCAACGTCATGGACATAAAATGTTATTTATTGAAGGATAATAATTAAATTCTAATTTATGGTGCGCCTTTGCCATTTTTTGCAGAAATATACTATATTTTATTTTTGTTAGCCAATAAATTGATGCTGTTTAAAAATATCCATCGCTTCTTTTACCCATTTTAATACATTATCACCTTCGGGCTTTAAAGCTTCTCATTTCCCTGCAAAACTTATGCTTTTCATACTCTTGTAGTTATTACCTAAATGCGTGCCAATGCCACTCTAGTAGTAGTATAGTATTTTTGTTTTCGATAATTTTCTGGTGTGGAAATGATAATTCCGGTGCAAGAACGACATAGAGTAAATTTTCTGAATAAGTTTGGAAATGGAGGTAGTATCTAAATTAAACCAAAGCAGTGGAGGACTGGAAAATTTAACCAGCCTGGAAAATTTTTAGTTAGTCTGTTAAAATAATTCTAAAAACTTTAAATTATGGAATTGTCATGATGTCTCTAGGTACTTACAACGTACAATTAAAAAAAAACTATATTAAACAAAATATAAAAATTATAAATAAACAGTTTAACACAGAAATTACTCCTACAAAAACGTAATGAAAATTAAAAACAAATAGTGATAGGTATAAATAAAACATAAACATAACGTCGTATATTCGTCTTGAGACAATCATATTTCTTCTTTCTATTCACATAAGTATACAGAGTGTTCTATAAAACTGTTTAAGCATGGGGGATCTCGAGAATCATAAGAGATACGACGTTGGTTAAATTAGACAAAAGTTGCTCCTTTAGGGGGCCAATTCAGAAATGTTTTTGTTTTCCCACAAAAATGCATAGGTGGCTAGATATACGCAAAAATGTAAATTTTGCCAATTTCTTTAAAACAGTGAAAAAAAATATTATTGTGTAATTTCTGCCTTCATTTTAATTTCAATGCACTTGTGTTTTATATCGTAGAAAAGAGAAAAAAAAACTCTTCAAAGACGAGTCATAGCCAATTTATTATGAGCTCCATATGAAAATTAGAATTTGGTTTTAATTTCTCAAAATCTTTAAAAGATAAAAAAAGAACTGCTGTGAATTCCTCGTTAAAAACTACCTATAGAACGTGCAAATTAGAAACTTGTACTAATTCAAACAAAAAAGTTATAAGTGAAAAATGAAATTGGCAAAATTTACATTTTTGGGTATATTTAGTGACCTATGCATGTTAGTGGGAAAACAGAAACAATTGGCCCCCTAAAGGCTAAAGGGGCAACTTTTGTCTAAATTAACCAACTTCGTATCTCTTATGGTTCTCGAGATCCCCATGCTTAAACAGTTTCATAGGACACCCTGTATATTTATATAAATTTGTGTGTGTAATGTGAATGTGTATTCACGAAATAGCTATTTTTGTATTAGAAACGCAAATTGATAATTTTTGTGTGTGGGTTATATAAGAAGAAGTTTATATGTTGTATGACTGATATTTCGAGTAAAAAAAGAATACTTTATAAATAATAAAAATGTAACCTCGGTAACTCCAGCCTACCAAGAAAGTTCCCGAACTCCCGCCGGCCCAGTCCGCTACTGAACCAAAGATGCGTTTGTTATATAGGAAATACGCCAAAAATATAAAAATGGATACATTCGTTTATTTTTTCTTAGATGCTTCTTCCCAAACTTTTTCGTTCAAGAACAACATTTATGTTATGTTAATTTCAATAATAAAGCAATTGTCAAATTGCGAGACAGCTAAAATTAACTCATGATAATATTTTGTTAGATTTTCAAAAGTGAGTTCAAATTATTACCTGGGGTTGTATGCAAAATAATTTAGTAATTATTTTATTAAAATTACAAGTACTATCAACATGAGACCAACCGTCATCGAAGATTTAATTAGGTAGATAAATCAAAAGTAACTTTTAGCTTTTCTGCATTTTTGTTAACTTTTCATTAATATAATTAAAGCTCCAATCACAAAAATGATTAAAGTCCAAAGATCTACAAAAATTTCAGGTTTTCCTGTTAATTGTAAATACTACAATACCACAAGTCAGACTTTTTCTCTTTAGGGCAATAACGTATCAACAACAATACAATTCTTACAAAACTTTCTACTTGAAATTCAAAACAACAAAACCCAAAAGCTTTATCCTCCAAAAACAAAACAGAAAAAACTTGAAAATCCTGAGAAAGGAGAAACAAACAAGACAAATATTTCAGTGCTATAGTAGATGCTGGTGCAGCAAGAACAATATTGTTCAGGGCGATCGATGCGCCAACTAGCGTTGGATGTTAGCGTAACCGGCGTTGGCGCAGCGGTAGCACAACGTGGCTATCAGGAAGTCGTTGTTTTTCCGGTTCGAATTCACGCAGCACGCAGTGGATGTGCCCTTGCCGAAGAGTCTCAGTAGGCTTTGAATGGGTTTACGGCAGGTTTAGGAGGATTGGAGCGAGGTTTGAAGGTACAATGCTCAGTGGATCGTTGGACCGCCGCTGAAGGAAGGTGATTTAGCTTTTGTTTGCCTGGAGACGTCAAATTTTAGATGTAATTAGAATGAGGAATTTGATGAATTACTAACATACTAATTTCCTTTCCCATTTAATTGAGGGATTTCTAGTTATTATGCAGATGACTAGCAAAGATTAACAATAAAATCATTTCATTTATTGTAATGTTTTATTTAATATTTTGAAATGGCCTAAACATAACCTCTCGCCATATTCAATATTTATAGGTAGCAACCTAGGTACTTTAGTTTTTAAAAGTTTGTTATTATATAATATTTTATATTTTTACAACTGAATTATCGAATAATGATAGTTTTAAAAATTGACACAAATTAATATTTTTTATATTTATTTTGACGTTTTAAACTGCTATTATTAACTCCATAGCAACATCTTTTAAACAACTGTTTATTCGCAAGTGAATTAATTGTTTTTACTTGTTACTCACATGTTAACGCTGTTTTACAAAGCCTTCTATTGCCTTTGAAAATAGAGTCACTATAACTACTCGCTTGTAAATTTTTTTTACTTGTTAGTTCTGCGCATATGTTTTTCTTTACAAGCGTGCTCAGTTTTACTGTTGTGTTAAACAATGTACGTTATATGAGATATTATTTAAGAGAAAACAGTTATGTGTAACTGACAGGATTTGGTTACACTTTTTTAAATTTTATTCTGGTTTACAGATGAGTAACAAGTAAAATGTTGTACAATACACGCAGGGTAACTGTTTTTACTGCTTCAAGGAGGTGACAGGCTCGCCGGTCATTTCCTCCTTTCAGCAGTAAAAACTGGTTTACCCTGCTAGTAATGTAATATACTATTAAATCACTCAACACACTCTGACGTTTTAAACTGTTATTATTAGGCCAACAATGCATAATAACAATGACAACTTGTCAATAACGACACTTTGGTTAGTTTTTTTTTGTTATGTCAAAATAAATTTATAATTCATATATTTTAAATAATTTCGTCAAAATTGAATACAATATTGTATAAACCACGTGAGATACGAATGTTTATTCACTCGAAGAAACTAAACTAAACTTTCAAACATTTATGCATCTCAATTGGTGTACCTATAAATATCTATTATTAAATATTTAAATATTTCAGAAAATCCATACAGACTTTCTTATAAACTGTCTATTGCGGTTAAGACTAACAACAAACTCTAATCAGTTCAATATAGGTAAAAAAATTCAAAATTTGTAATTGAGTAAATTTGTTGTAATCGAACCTATAACATCCATCTCTCTACCAGGGAACAATACTAGAGCGAAACTTCCATCTTTTGATGTTTTTTTCAGAATTGTTGTTTACAAATTTTAAATTTTAGTAGATAAATTAGATATGTTAGAAAATTAGTGCAAGATGATGTACAAATACAGAGTTTTTCAAAACTTTATACATGTTTTACTGATATTTTCAAATAAAAGAGAATTAACAAATAACCTGATTTGGTTGATGCTTACCTACATTATAGAAATGTAACTTACTGTTCAGTTTCTTCTGGAAATCTAAAAAACTGCCCCCATTTTTACACATTTTCATAAGTGATCAGAACATTCGAACTAGTTAGTGCTGCGATTTCAGCGATCAGTTTCTTTGAATTTACTTGGCAGGAGGCGTGGCATTTTTGTCGGTAATAATATTTTTTGGTTGTATACTGTATTCAAATATAGATTATTTCAGGTAATTTTTGGCTAAAATTGGTAAGTCTAAATAATTAGGTATTAATTTAAAATTATTTTCATTATTATTCCCCGTTATTTCCTAATTATAGATTCTTATTACGAAATTCGGAATGTTACTTTAATTCTTTAATACCTACGGCAAAACCGACAAAAATGAAACGGTCACAAGCAACATTAGAAATCTTTCTCAAAAGGTTAGAATTTGTACTATGAGTATGAGCTTTTTTGTATTTTGTTTATTGTTTGTAGTAAAATAATGTGATTTTTTTTAATTCTATACAGTAATAATAACTAATTATTTAATTTATTATTATAATTATAATACTATATTTGTTGTTTATGTTATTTATTAATTAATTAGAAATATAGAAAATATATTTTCACATAGGCGTAGCCAGGGGGAGTTTTGAGGGTAAAACCTCTCCAGAGAACTAGTATACTTATTTATATTTTATTTGCCTTTATTTTAATTTTCATACATGAAAGAGGGTATCTTAACTTTTAATGAAACAGTCTTTGACCTTGAAATTTTTTTTTCCTGTGTCGCAATGAAATTTATAAGCATATGAACATTTCTATATTTGTCAACAAATATTGATGTGATTTTGTTCAATATTTAAAGATTTACAAATTTGTAAAACTACAGATTTGAACAGAATCCCACTATAAACTGTATAATTTTAAAATTTAAGAAATTTAATTTCACTACAGTACCACTTTTCAAAACGCACTTTTTCAAATATATGCACCTAAATGCAAATTAAATTATTTTACTTGTTTCTTACTTATAATAATAATAATAATAATAATAATAATAATTAATCAATCCCTACATTACATTTGAAAATGAATCTTTACAAGTTAATAACTTGTAAAACTGGCAGCTAACTAATTAGTCAAATGTTCATAAGAAACGGATCACGTTACCACGGTAATACTTTCAAGGCTTAAAAGACAATTTTTGACAGAAAGTTGTGGGTGAATGACAGAATTTGGTTATAATTTTTTTATTTTAATTTACAACTGAGTAACAAATAAAATGTTGTACAATACACGCAAGGTAACTATTTTACTGCTTAAAGGAGGTGACTTTTACCTTGCTAATGTAATTCTTATTCTTACTTATTTTTGCTTTTTCTTTATGGGTAATGATCTCAGTATCCAAAATAAGATTAAATTTTACTCACTTCAAAATAAGATTGTCACTGATGACTAGTTGTATTATAATTTGTTTGTCAAAATTCAAAAAACTATGTGTATTAACCACCCCCGCCTGATCATCGTTAACTTAATCATTTAGTAGCAGCGGGTATTTCTAAATTTTGCTGAGTAATATTCAATTAATTTTTCATATTTCAAAAGCCAAATTTAATACATCAAAATTATTCACAGCTCCCAAGCAAAGCTGCTTTACTTGAAATAAATTATACACTTCCGTTAGTCCCATCATCACCTAAATAGGAGGCAGAATCTTTTTTCATGAAGATTTACTGAATTATAAACACCTCGAAGGAAACACATGCTTAGAACTAGATACAGAGATACATCCCCTTTTGTAAAAAAAAACTACCCTTACCCTTAGAAAGAAAAACTCTCCCAAAAAATCGTCTCCAACAAAAGCACCGAATTTCTCCCATAGGTACCACCACTCAAAGTCGTTCAATAACCATCACAGGCAGAGGCAGGCGCGTGTAAATTTGACTTCTACTTCTCCTTCTCCCCTTGCGTTCCCACTAGCGTGTGATCTTCCCACGTTTCCTTCCTGGTTATCGGGAGACGGGAACGGGAACAGGGAACACGGTCCCGACACGGACACGGTATGAGAAATAGAAAAACTCTCACGTTCGTGGACACGGATCAAGGTTGGATTTGGTCTTCGAGGACAAGGTTCGATGTGCGAACCTGAGGGAATGTTGTCGAGATGGGATGGGGTGGTGGGTTGAAATTGATTCTATAAAAATTGATAAATCTATAAGAGAAGTTTTATAAAGCATGCATTTTCTACTGTCATATTTAAATTTTTGGAAATGAGTTATCCATTTTTTAATGACACATTATTTCGTTATAGACCATCGTTTCGATTGATTTAATAATACTATACTAGTGATGTCGCCGATACGAGATTTCTAGTTAAATGCTCTCGTCTTATTTCGAAATTTCGAGACAAGAACCAGGCGAGAATTCATAACTATGTAACGATAAATTTTTCTCATGAAATCAAGAATTCTCTAAGCTATAATAAATAATATTCTTCTCTTTAGTAATGGTAAAAGTCAAAATATTTTTTTTGTTTTTATAATAATAATAATTATTATTATTATGAAATAAAAACTATAGTGTACAACTCGTGTATAATAGCGTTTTTAATACACTCGCGTAAATTACAGGTAGGTATGTATACCTACAGAACTCGCCATGACTTCACTCGTTGCATAAAATAAAATATTATATTAAATGTCGACTGGTTTCTGGTTTGTTGAATTTTGTATAGATGGAGAGTTTATTATAAACAAATTTTGTAATCATGTTCATGTAGTAGTAAATATAATATTTTTTCTTATATAATGTAATGTAATAATCTAGATCTTCATTACAAAATGGTTAATAGGCGAATCTTTCTCTGGTATTAAGAGTAAAGATTAATGAAATGCCTTCCATTCATTGCATGCTAGATTTACAGACTTCTGTGAAAATCTATTAGTAGTAATTAATACATCATCATTAATATTGTCTGACAGTCTTAATAGACTTAATAAGGAAGTTAAATTCGTTGGTTTTGTGATTTCATAGACATTAGTTAGTTCCTTAATTCAAATTTAGAAAATGTAGAATTAAATTCATAGGTACATTTTAAATATATGGATTAGGTTTTAATGAATATAAATAATTTTAACATAACCAATTTACCAGAAATACATAATTTTGGAAAAAAAACAATACATGGGTTATATATACACAAACTCAAATTACCATGTCGACTGTTTATACAAGTCTATTATTTATATTTTTCTAACGCGGCTAGCGAGCTTAAATCAACAAACCAACAAAAATATAAATAATATTGATATTATAAGTGAAATTGAATCCTATGAAACAGTTCATATTTTGCAAGTTTATTGAAAAAATAAATTCATGAATGCATTATGCATTGATGCCATGGCCTGGAAGTTCAGCATGACCTCTCGCAGCATTTTTTTACACGTCGATCCACTTTGCTCAAGATTGTTTATTCACGTCCGAATTGCCCTATTCGACGGAACAGGCTGATTGCGCGGTTCGTTGAAATGACGTCTAAAATCGGGTCGCGTTTGCACTAAACTTTCGCCACTGAGATACTACGCTTTAACTGCGTAGCCACGCTGTTCGCCCGTCCAACGATACATTGTAAACTAAATGATAGACAACACTGATAATGTTGAGTCGGCGATCTTCCTCCCCGCCACCTCCCTACGAGCTCTAAGACTCACATCAAATCTTTCCATTTGACCATATAATTAAAACATGTTCTATTTTTATAGACCGAAAATAGTAACCGCAGAGAATGTCTGATTTGTATTTTGTTATTCACCTTACGCCATACCTATAAAGTAAGGTATTGGAATCATGCTGAAAATCGGGTAGTGAGTTTGATGGATGAGCACGAATTAGGGTCCTTACAACTCATTTTTGATAGTTTCACGATAATGTCTGTATGTATGTGTGTGTATGTGTATGTGTATGTGTATGTGTATGTGTATGTGTATGTGTATGTGTATGTGTATGTGTATGTGTATGTGTATGTGTATGTGTATGTGTATGTGTATGTGTATGTGTATGTGTATGTGTATGTGTATGTGTATGTGTATGTGTATGTGTATGTGTATGTGTATGTGTATGTGTATGTGTATGTGTATGTGTATGTGTATGTGTATGTGTATGTGTATGTGTATGTGTATGTGTATGTGTATGTGTATGTGTATGTGTATGTGTATGTGTATGTGTATGTGTATGTGTATGTGTATGTGTATGTGTATGTGTATGTGTATGTGTATGTGTATGTGTGTGTGTGTGTGTGTGTGTGTGCGTGTGCGTGTACGTGTGTGTATGTGTGTGTGTGCGCGCGCGCGTGCGTGCGCATGTGTGTGTGCGTGTGTGTGTGTGCGCGTGCGTGCGTGCGTGCGTATGTGCGTGTGTGTGTGTGTATGTGGTCAAGACTGGGGGTGTTAGTCGCATAACTCAAATACGAATTACCCAAAAATTTTGATATTTGGTATTTAACATTTGTATATAAATTGGAAGAGCTCATTAGATTTTGGTACAAATATGTTTACCGGAAGTGATATTTTTTGAAGATTGAAAAGATTAATTGTCAAGAATTTCTATAAATTTGGATAAATTCAGTATTTCTTTGTAATACGAATAAGAGGAAAAGATATTTGCAATTGTCTTTATCTGGTAGCATTAAAGAACTGCAGTAAAATTTAAAAAATCTGATGTGGACACCACATGACTTCGTTGTACGCCTATTAAACTGTTCATACTTCTGAAATAGGCTAATTAAATTTATATATTATATTTTTGTAATCTAGTAATAATAAAAACAATAAAAAATTTATTGATCTGATGACATGTAACAAATATTTAAAAAATAAAAAATATTTTAAAACTGTACCAGTTGAATAAATAAATTATAACAATTTGGTAGCAGAGCGTGGTTTGTTTCTGTTCGTCATTTGAGTTGGACGTGTGTGATTTAGGTTAGTATTTACGATGGCTGGTTCATTAACTAAACTTTGTAAATCAATTAGTCTAATTTCATCCCAGCCTTCCATCGCCCCAGCTCTATTAGAAACTGAAAAATATGTGGAACCTAGAAGGTTCAAATCAACCCGAATCAAGGTTAAGAAGCCTGTAGTCGAAATGGATGGGGATGAGATGGCCAGAATTATTTGGGCTTTCATTAAAGAAAAACTTATTTTTCCATATCTCGATTTAAAATGTTTGTACTATGATTTGAGCCTCCCAAACAGAAACCAAACAAATGACAAAGTAACAGTTGATGCTGCTAAAGCTGTTCTTAAACACAATGTAGGAATTAAATGCGCTACTATCACTCCAGATGAAGCGCGAGTTAAAGAATATAAGTTGAAGAAATTGTGGCTGTCACCTAATGGAACAATCCGTAACATTGTGGGCGGTACAGTATTTAGAGAACCAATTGTTTGTAAAAACATTCCAAAACTAGTTCCTGGTTGGGTCGATCCTATTATCATTGGACGTCATGCTTATGGTGACCAGTATAAAGCAAGAGGATTCGTTGTCCCCAAGCCTGGAAAAGTTGAAATGGTGTACACACCTAATGGCGGTGGACCTAAAAGATACCTTATTTTCGATTTTAAAGACTCAGGAATTGCATTGGGCATGCACAATCTCGATGCTAGCATCCGGGACTTCGCTCATTCATCATTTCAACTGGCATTGATGAAGAAGTGGCCAGTGTATCTTTCAACTAAAAACACCATCCTCAAGGAGTATGATGGACGGTTTAAAGATATCTTTGAAGAAATATATGTAAAAGACTACAAGAAAAAATTCGAAAAAGAAAATATTTGGTATGAACATCGTTTAATTGACAATATGGTTGCGCAAGCCATAAGATCCTCCGGAAAATTTATTTGGGCGTGCAAGAACTACGACGGAGATGTCCAGTCAGACATCGTCGCCCAAGGTTATGGTTCTCGTTATCTGATGACGTCAATCCTTGTTTGCCCCGATGGAAAAACAGTCGAAACAGAGGCGGCTCATGGCACGATCACTAGGCATTACAGGCAACATCAGAAGAATTTGCCTACGTCAACGAATTCAATTGCGTGTATTTTCGCTTGGACAAAAGGACTCCATCACCGAGGATTTTTGGATGGCTCACAAGACTTAATGAACTTTTGCGTATGTTTGCAGCGGGTTTGTGTTGAGTGTATTGAGGCGGGGCAATTGACAAAAGATTTAGCTATTTGTATTCATGGCATAAAAAATGTTAAACCAGATCAGTACTTAAACACTGAAGAATTTATAGACGCTATTGCTGATCATCTAAAATTTAAATTAAGAAATGAAAATATATTAAAACTTAAAGTTTAATAATATAATTATAACAATTTTTTCAATTATGATATTTTTTCCTAGTTTTGTTATAAAGCCGCTAAAAGTTTTTCCATCGTGCACCATCCAGAGTGAATATTTTTACGTCTTTATCTTCTGCAGAAATCTTTAAATATTTTTGTTTTGTCCCTTGTAAATATCACATTAGGTACTCTTTCAATTGCAAGTCAGTGTATTTCTTTGCAATATTGCAATATTGTGACAATTTACTTATAGAGTATGCAATATCTGGTCTTGTTCTTCTTGTCAGATACATTAAGGATCCTACAACTTCTTGATATTTCTCTTGATCAAATTGCTTTGATTCTTGGTAGTCGTCAAATTTCTGTCCAATCACTCCTGGTGTTTTAACAGGTCTGCAGTCATTCATTTCAAATTTCTCTAAAATTTTATTTATATATTTTTTTGTGATAAATTTTTTTTTTCCTTAATTTCTATTCCGATAAACAATTTCTTGTCTGTAACTTCATTTATTTGTATTTCTTCTTTAATCCTTTTTATACATTCTTCAATTGAACTGTCTCTATCTCCTGTTGCAAAGATATCATCTACGTATACTCCGATTATTTTTCTTCTTCTTCCCTAGAAAAACGCAAGGGTCAGATTTCAATTGCGTGAATCCCGAAGTTTCCCATTACTTCGTTTAATTTATTGTTCCAGCATCTTCCTGATTGTGGCAATCCGTAAATACTCTTTTTACCTTCCGCTTACCTGTAAAAGAAGGTATTGGAATCATGCAAAAAATCGGGTAGTGAGTTTTTAGTGGATGAGCACGAATTAGGGTCCTTACAACTCATTTTTGATAGTTTCACGATGATGTCTGTATGTAAGAGTGTGTATGTGTGTGTATGGGGTCAAGGCCGGGGTGTCGCATAACTCAAATACGAATTACCCAATAATTTTGGTATTTAACATTTGTATATAAATTGGAAGAGCTCATTACATTTTGGTACAAATATCTTCATCGGAAGTGATATTTTTTAATTAATTGTTAAGTTAAGTTAAGTTAATTGTCAAAATTGTATATAAATTTAGATAAATAGTACTATTTATTTGTAATAAAAATAAGAGGAAAAGTTATTTGCAACTTACGTTATAAAAAAAATTGTCTTTATCTGGTAGCATTAAAGAACTGCAGTAAAATTTTAAAAATAAATTTACCAAATAAAACGTTGAAATCTTGTAATCCATGTTCGGTTGATTTTTGTTCTGCGTAAAAAATATTGACAGGTGTGACGGATGACAAGTTGGCATACTAGCGCTATACAGGTTGGTGGAGGTGAAATGCGAACATAGGGAACATACATGACAATCGAACTTTCATGCCAGGTATCTTGATATATTTTGTAGTAGTGTCACAAAACGAAGTAATGTGAATTTGTGTGGCATATAAAGAGTAATCAATAACAGAAATAATAATAAAATCTAAAAGTGCATGTAAACTTTCTCGTTCTGTTCGCACACACACATTATTATGCAAAGAAAATATTTTAATGAAAATAAAAATTTCAATAATATGACAGGTACTTTGACATTGACAGTACTTATTCCACGTATATCAAGATGCCTAGCATGATAACTCCATTGTCATATATTTCCCTATGTTCGCATTTTACCTCCACCAACCTGTATAAGTCATAAGTATGATATTAAATGTAGTAATTGAACGGAGGATGGCTACAGAAGAGTTTTCCTGTGACTGAATCTTTTTATTCAGGTGATGCAAATTTCTGCGTTTAAATATTTTAGATTTTTATTTGTATATTGTAAATGAGCACCGGATTGTACGTATACATTATGTTTATAAGTCTAGATATGGCAGAAGGTTGTGTGTTGGCCACATCAGATTTTTTATTAAATAAACTTTATCTTTGTCATCGTTGTATCCTGGGGGTAAAGTAAAGAAAGGAATGAAGAAAGAAATGATGACAGAATAGAACATAAAATTAGACTCAAAAAAATTAGAAAATTACTAGCTAAACTGAAAGAATATATGGTAAATGCTTCAAGAGAAGAAGAACCAATTTCATTACAGGCAGCAATTGAATCACTACAGAGAAATGAATGGAAAATGGCAATGAATCAAGAAATAGAAAATATGGTGAAGTATAATGTATGGAAAATGGTAGAAAGACCAAAGAATAAAAAAGTAATAAAATTTAAATGGGTATTTAAAATATAGAAGAATCCCGCAAATAATGACAAGATATTCAAGGCCAGATTAGTAGCCGTTGGAGCTGGACAAAAGATGGGAGTGGATTACTTCTATTCGTACAGTCCAGTAATAAAATGGGAATCAGTAAGAACTCTATTAGCATTATCTGCGATGAAGAAAAGCGTTAGAAGATTCTATGATGTTAAATCTACTTATTTGAATGGAGATTGGCAGGAAACAATATTCATGGAATTACCCCTAGGATACAACGATGACAAAGATAAAGTTTATTTAATAAAAAAATCTGACGTGGGCACCACATGACTTCCTTGTACGCCTTGTGTGTTCATACTTTTCTTAATAACTAAAATGTAGAATAATATAAAAAATTATTTTAACTTATTATACTAGTATACTCACATATATATTTTAGTCATTTTATTTAAACTGCAGAAGAAGATATAAAGCATATTTTACTATTGTCACTGTCATGTCATAATCATTTAAATTTTACGTAGTAACAAATGTTAAACGATCATGGAGTACAAGATACCGAAATACTAAATTATAAGTATATACTTTAATTATTCTTAAATGATAGAAGATACAGAAAAATTTATAAAATACCGATTGTAGATAATAATCACATAATCTTTCATTTAAAATAAAAAAAATTGTCTAAAATTAATTATTTATCAAAATATTTTTAAAAAGTACTACTTCCGGTTTATAGATTGAAACCAAAAATAGGAGGTGCACAACTAGATGCTATAACAGTCCTAAATACAAAATTTCAGCTTTCTACGTCTAACCGTATTTGAGTTATGCGACACACATACGTCCGTACATACGTACGTACACACGTACGTACATACATACGTACGTACAGACGTCACGACGAAACTAGTCATAATGGATTCAGAAAAGATCAAAACGGATATTTCCATCAAAATCTGAAAACCGAAATTTTTCGGGATTACAATACTTCCTTATTACTCCGTACAAGGAAGTAAAAAGAACATTTACTAATTGCCACAATCAGGAAGATGCTGGAACATTAAATTAAACGAAGTAATGGAAACTTCGGGATTCACGCAATTGAAATCTGACCCTTGAATTTTTCTAAGGAAAGAAGAAGAAAAATAATCGGAGTATACGTAGATGATATCTTTGCAACAGGAGATAGCGACAGTTCAATTGAAGAATGTATAAAAAGGATTAAAGAAGAAATACAAATAAAGTTAGAGACAAGAAATTGTTTCTCGGAATAGAAATTAAGGAAAAAAATATATATTTATCACAAGAAAATTAGGTATATAAATAAAATTTTAGAGAAATTTGAAATGAATGACTGCAGACCTGTTAAAACACGAGGAGTGATGGGACAGAAACTTGACGACCACCAGGCATCAAAGTAATTTGATCAAGAGAAATATCAAGAAGCTGTAGGATCCTTAATGTATCTGACAAGAGGAACAAGACCAGATATTGCATAGTCTATTAGTGAATTGTCACAATATTGCAAAGATCCCAGAGAAATACACTGGATTGCAATTAAAAGAGTAATGCGATATTTACAAGGGACAAAACAAAAATATTTAAAGATTTCTGCAGAAGACAAAGACGTAAAAATATTAACTGACCCTGGATGGTGCACGACCAGCAATGGAAAATCTTTTAGCGGCTTTATAACAAAACTAGGAAGAAATAGCATAATTGGAAAACCGCAAAACAAAAACTAGTAGCATTATCTACGATGGAAGCAGAACTACTTGCTGTTTGTGATGGAACATGTGAAGCAGCTTGGATTACCAATTAATTAGAATAATTAGATGAAAATAATTATGTCAGGAACCCAATAGAAATATATACAGACAGTATGGCAGTTATAGACTGGATTAAAAATTCAGGACAAATTTCAAGAACAAAACATTAATAGAAAATATCATTTCGTACGAGATGAAGTAACAAATAAAAATATAGAAGTAAAGTATATTAAAACAATAATGACAAAAGATGTCAGTCAAGATAAATTGGAACACCATTTAAATAATTTGCAATTTAATTAAAGGAGGGAATTGAAGTAGGCTGATTAAATTTATATATTATATTTTTGTAATCTAGTAATAATAATAACAATAAAAAATTGATTGATCTGATGACATGTAAAAAAAATCTGACGTGGACACCACATGACTTCCTTGTGCGCCTATTAAACTGTTCATACTTTTCTTAATAACTAAAATGTAGAATAATATAAACATATAATAACCATATTTGATTTATGCGGAAAATACCAAAAAATACCTAGAGTAAAATGCCCTTTTGACACGGACGATCGCAAAATATTAGGTGATCAATTAGATACAACATGAGTCTCAAGTACAAAATTTCAACTTTCTACGACATACCGTTTTTGAATAATGCGAAACATATCAATTAGTTTGAAGAAGGAAAAATAATGGGTGCACCAGTCACTGTGATAACTATTATGCTTATTTATTCATAATGTCGACGTTTCAGTGTTAAATTGAGACCTTCCTCAGGACAAATCCTCAAGTATCAATTAATAATAATAATAATAATAAAGTTTTATTTCCAAAAAATCCTAGAAGGATGTGCGGAAAGCATACATAATAATAACATAACCATAATTAAATTAAGTGTGAATTAACTACTAAACAGAGAGTATACAAATATTGTGTTACGAGATAAGTATTCAAGAAAATTAATAGTAGTAAAACAAAAAAGTATCGTACCTATTTAAATAATGATAAATGATTAATTAACCCTTAGTGTTAGAAGTACAGTATTCAAAATTATATTACAACTAGTAAAAATTTTGATTGTTACAATCTTCAAAAAATTTATTTAATACATAATATTCCTTTATTAATAATATATTTTTGATTTTGTTTACCGCTTTCTTTGCTGGTAATTTTTTTAAGTTATCAGGCAGGCAATTGAAAACTTTTATACAAATATACTTAGTACTAGACTCATAAAGCTTGTAGTTATGATGCGGCCAGTTTGCCTAGTAGTGTAATTCCCAGAAGTTAATTTTTGAAAATTATGTAAATTATAGAAAACAAATTTTATAATTTCAAATATGTAAAGAGAAGGTACAGTTAAGATACGATTTTCTGAGAATTTACCTTGACAAGACTCTTTTGAGCCAATCTTGCACATATTTCTTAATGCTCTTTTTTGAACTGAGAAAATTTCTTTACTTCGAGGTGAAATTCCCCAAAAAATAATGCCATATGTTAATTAGTGCTCCTTTGGCACGGACGATCGCAACCAAAAATATGAGGTGATCAACTAGATGCAACATGAGTCTCAAATACAAAATTTTTGAATAATGCGAAAAATACCAAATAGTGCCGCTTTGGCACGGATGATCGCAACTAAAAATATGAGGTGCACAACTAGATGCAATAACAGTCCTAAATACAAAATTTCAACTTTCTACGTTTAACCGTATTTGAGTAATGCGACATACATATACGTCCGGACGTCCGGACGTCCGTCCGTCCGTCCGTACGTACAGACGTCACGACGAAAATTGTCATAATGGATTCAGAAAAGCTCAAAACGGATATTTCCTTAAAATTCTGGGAACCGAAATTTTTCGCGATTACAATACCTACTTCCTTTTTACTCCGTACAAGGAAGTAAATATTTAAAAAATAAAAAATATATTAAAACTGTACCAGTTGAATAAATAAATTATAACAACTTTTCTTAATAACTAAAATGTAGAATAATATAAAAATATAAAAATCTGACGTGGACACCACATGACTTCCTTGTACTGTTCATACTTTTCTTAATAACTAAAATCTAGAATAATATAAAAATATAATAACCGTATTTGATTTATTCGGAAAATACCGTAGAATATAGAAAAATACATAGAAAGTTGAAATTTTAAATTTAGGACTGTTATAGCATCTAGTTGTGCACCTTCTATTTTTGGTTGCAATCGTCCGTGCCAAAGGGGCACTATTTAGTATGTTTCGCATTATTCAAAAACGGTAGGTAAGTCGTAGAAAGTTGAAATTTTGTAATTGAGACTCATGTTGATCACCTCATATTTTTGGTTGCGATCGTTCGTGCCAAAAGGACACTTTACTCTAGGTATTTTTTGCTATTTTCCGCATAACTCGGTATGTAAACTAGTCTTCGTATTTATTTATAGAAATTAGTAAAACGATAGTAACTGCTTCATATAATATCTTTAGGGCAATCAAGTGCTAGCCACATCATATTTTATTATTTGTAGATCCTTCGATAGTCAGCTTCGCCGAACTAGCCACTCTCCAAAATAAATCACAAAATTCCAGTTAAAACTTCACCCACCCAAACCTAACCTAAAACAAGAACAGAACTCTGTCATTACCCTGTACCCTTATTCCCGTTTCATTCTCGATGTGCGTGAGTGATTGTCGGTTCCCGGTTCGCTGTTCGCTGTTCCCTACACTCGAGCTCGACAGCTGGTGAGATGGGTGTAGCAAGTCCGGGATGTAGCACCAGGCCGCTGAACCCGACGCTACCCTGGCCCGGGAACCGACGCTGAGGTCACTGTACCCGCGCCAGGGTGGGGGAATAGGGATTAGGGATAGCAGGTGCAAAAACTGCGGGATTCAAGCTTCCGAGAGGATTTGCATGAGGTTAAATAGTAGGATGTGATTGAAGATTACTATTATGGTTAATGTGGATGTTTGTTTGGGACCTAGGTACTCTTTAGAGGGATCAAGGTTGCTACAAAAACATCAGATTTTTTGTAATGATGGCTTTTTGAAAGTAACAAATTAAAATTCCGTAGAAATGATTATAAATGGTTGTTTAATCGAACTAATCAAGTGCTGTCGTTACTTCGATATCAACTAGATGATGGAGTTTCTTTTATCACATTTTTATATTTTTGTCCGTATTGTGCGTTTAGTTTTATTTTATAGTACCAAAATACTGTTCGGCAATAATACAAATTTGTATTTCTCTAACTTTTGCATTTACCATGAGATTTTAATAAATTTTTTCGTTTTTCACCACACTTACCTTAAAAACAATCTATGTCTGTAGTTCTGTCTATCTAATTTCCAAATAACTTGAGAACGCATTAGAAAATGTAATGCAATTTTATATTTAATCAATAGGATACAGTTGGAAATCTAGCGAAGATGAGAAATTAATATTGTCCAAGAAGGAATAAATAACGGAAAGAAGAAACCCGTCTTAGTCTTCACTATCTTTTATTTAACTTGCTACCACTAGCAGTTTCGACAATTTAGATTGTCATCATCAGGCATAGAGAATTAATCACGGGAGACTACGGTGGTAAAATGTATTATATTATAATTCAAAAACTTATCCATTCGACTCAACTAAACAACAATGAGCACAGTACTGTGCTAAAAGTCCTTACTTGGCTACGGTTTGTCGCAATAAATTAGTACCAAAAGACTATAGTTCTATAGTTTCAATAATAGGAATAGGCCATATTTAATCAGTGGTACCATGGCTGATACAGGTTTTGCATTTTTTTTCTTTATGAAGCTATATAAGAATATCTTTGAAGCACTTATTATATTTTTAATAAATCCCTAGATATGTGACTGAAATGAATTTTTTAACGTTGTTAGCTATATGGCTCTAACAGGACGATATAATAATACGTCAAATTTTCACATTTTACAATTTGAATATTGATGGTAAATAAATAATTTTAACCTTTTATCAGATATATTGATTTACTGACTCTCTTTCCAGAGCAGTAAGGTTATTTTACTGCCTATTATTTTGTTACTTACATCTTTGTGCAAAAATAAGAATTTAAAATCATCTTTCTAAGACCAGGAAGTCAACAGGTCCGTGAAGTTGGCGTATACATTAAAAGATATTGGATAAACAAATAGTTATATTATATTTGCTCATTTTTTGCTAAAAATTGCTAATAGTTTTACATTTTTTGCTCTGCCCGTTTTAAAGTTATTTCCCATTTAACCTATATACGCTAACTTCACGTGGCGTATACATGGGGAAAAATTTCAAATTTGTGAACACTATCTTTTTTTGCTCATTTTTTGCTATTTATTGCCGTATTGATGAAATTTTTTGCTGTTGTCCTTCATTAGTTATAAACAAAAAACCTTTGTATACGCTAACTTCACGTTGCGTATACATAGCGTAAAATTATTATTTTTTCTATACTATAATAATTTGCTCATTTTTTGCTATTTATTGCTGTATTGATGAAATTTTTTGCTGGTGTCCTTCGTTTGTTATAAACAAAAATCCATTGTATACGCTAACTTCACGTTGCGTATACATAGTGTAAAATTAAAACTTTTTTAACGCTATAATATTTTGCTCATTTTTTGCTATTTATTGCTATATTAATGACATTTTTTGCTGTTCTCATTTATTTGTTATAAATTAAATTAGCTGTTGTATATGCTTTTTCTCGGTTCTCTTATGCATAAATTAAAAATACACAGATAGTATAAAATTAAAACTATCTTAATTCTATATTTTGCTCATTTGATTTGCTATTGCTATATTCATGAAAAGTTTGGATGTTCTCATTTATTTGTTATAAATTAAAATAGCTAGTGCAAGTAACGGTTTTCTACTGCGTTAAGATATGTATTCTCATTATGTATTAGATAAGTAACTATAATTATAATTTTAAATATAATTCTTTATTATTTTATAACATTTTGCTCATTTTTGCTATTCTCATTAATTTGTTATAAAATAAAATATCCATTGTACGCGTTTTCTCCGTACTGTAAGTAGCTATGCAAAATTCACGCAGCCATAGTGTAAAATTAATACATTACTAATATTAAGCTCATTTTTACTTCCCCGATCTATGTAATAGAAGGAAGTATTGTAATCGTGATTTTTTGACAGTTCGAGATTTTGGGGAATCTTCACGATTTAGACCCTACTGAAGCCAAAAATAGTTATTTGTTTGTTTCATTAATACAAAAAATGCATGGTTTTGGGACGAGTAAGACGGTTGCCGATCGACGCGCAGCGGAGTTCGGCGATCTTACGAGTCCCAAAATAGCATTTTTTGTATGAATGAAACATAATATTTTTTCGCTAGTCGCTTAAATAGATGTAATTTTATAATTTCATTTAAATTGACATATACTCATATTACGCAACAATTAAAATTAAAATGTATAACCATGACAACAACAATGTTTTTTTGTATTAGGAAGAATAGATCTCTTTTCGGTACAATTGCTATGGTGATCATAATTCATAAACAATCCCCAAATGGCCTCCTTTTTTTACAAAAAACAATGACACAATTGCATCAAATACGTCCGGTTGGCGAAAAACATAATTTTAAAAAAGTCGGTTTGTTAGTCTGTCGGTCTGTCTGGATGTTGCATAACATAAAAACGCGCTGGAATTTTGGACATACGCGCGCGCACGCGCACAGACATCATCTCGAAAAGGGAACACGCTACTGCGTCAAATTGCCGTAATGTCAAATAATCGCTGTGTCCAATTGCCGCAGTGTCAAATTGCCACTGTGCCAAAACGAATTCCCACTACTTACATACTTGTAATAACGTATGTCGAGAGACTACTGCAAATTTATTTCGACACAGAGGCAATTTGACGAGTTTGTGGGGCTCTAGTACGGTTTTGTTAGCTTTGTTAGTGTAGTAAATACCAAAACCTATGCCCGATTGCCAGTAGTCTCTCGACATACAAGTATGTAAGTGGTGGGGATGCGTTTTGGCACAGTGGCAATTTGACATTGCGGCAATTGGACACAGCGAGTATTTGACATTACTACAATTTGGCGCAGGGACATGCACCCCTCGAAAATACTTATTCGTATTCTATGGATCGTAAATCGTGCTTATTCACTAAAAACTCACACTCGAAAATTTTAACTCGTCACAATACCTCCCCTTATAGAATATAATGCGGGAGGTAAAAACAACTGACCATCGTTTAAATGTTGTTATTGATTTTTCGACTAATTTTTTTCCCAGAGAACTTTAATTTTGATAATACACTTGAAAAAATTTGAATAATTTTTACCTCTCGCCTCATATTCTATAAGAGAGGTATTGTAATGGGTCAAAATTTTCGAGTATGAGTTTTTGGTGGATAAGCACGTTTCAGGGTCTCTATAATACGAATTTACTATTTTCACGATGATGTCTGTGTGTGTGTATGTGTGTGCGTGTGTGTGTGCGTGTGTGTGTTTGTATGAATGTATGGACTGACGATTTTTCGTCCACGATAACTGAAAAAGTATCAAACCTTTAATAACCAAATTTCATATTTAAGGTTTTAATAAGGATCTTAACACCGGATAACATTTTGGTAGAAATCCGAAAACCGGAAGTAGTACTTTTTGAAGCTTGATAAACTTTTCCTTTAATATATTGTTACATTATTTATTTATGACAATTTTTGCAATTAAAAATAAAAGAAAATATAATTATCTATGGGTACAGTTAATTATAAATACAATTTGCTGAATCTGGTAGTATTTAACAATAAAATAAAGTACAATTAATATTCTATCTTGTTGTCCATGATATGAAATTTGTTTCTACATAAAATTTGAATGATTATGACAGTGACAGTACAGTTGACATCTTTTGCTTGCATCTTGGTTTACATTATAGTTTACATATTACATGAACATGAAACTATTAAAATGTAAGTAAAACTATTTATTAGATTAGTCTCAAGTTTAATAGAATAAGCAGAATTAGGCGAGAGGTCGTGTACTGGCCACAGCAGATTTTTTGAGAAAAAATTGAATATATCATAAATGTCCTTTTTACATTTTTACTAAACTTATTTTCCCCAAGACCTTTAAATTGACACCAAACTCGGTATAAATTGAATAATGTATAATAAAAAAATCTGCTGTGTCCACCACAGTACTTCCCCGACTATAAGTTTTAATAACTTACTTTCGTAACGCCGTTAATTTTATGCTTTATTCAGCAAAATTTAAATAAATTTATCTTTCTTTTCCCAAACTATTTAAGTTGATACCAACTTCGGCATAATTTAAATACCATGTAAAAAAATCTGATACTTTATTCACTTAAAACTCACACTCGAAAATGTTAACCCGTCACAATACCTTATACCCTTATAGCATATAATGGCGGGATGTAAAAACAATTGACCATTGTTTAAATGTTGTTATTGATTCTTCGACTAATTTTTTTTTCTAGAGAACTCTAATTTGACAATACACTTGAACAAATTTTAATAATTTTTTGAGAAACAATAATTTATTATCGCATAAATGTCATTTTTTACATTTTTACTAAACTCTCCCCGAGAGCTTTAAATTGACACCAAACTCGGTATAGGTAATTTGAATAATGTATAATAAAAAAATCTGCTGTGGCCAACACAGTACTTCCCCGACTATAACTTTTAATAACTTACTTTCGTAACGCCTTTAATTTTATGTTTCATACTCTGAATTATTAACAATAATTTATTTTCTAAATAGTATCATGTACAGAAAAAAATTTTGAATACGATTTGTAGATGACAAAAATATAATCCATCATTTGAAATAGAAAATATTGTGATAAATTAATTATTTATCGAAATATTTACGCAAAGTGCTACGTCCGGTTTGGGGGTTGCTACAAAAATAACTGGATTCTTAAGATTTGTATTAAAATTTGGTTGTTAAATGTTTGATATTATTTGAGTTATCGTCCACAGACTTCATCTGGAAAATACTTTATTCCTATTATGGATTGTAAAACGTACTTATTCACTAAAAACTCACACTCGAAAAACTCCTCACTAAACTTCCCCTTATATAAAATATAATGCGGGAGGTAAAAAGAACTGACCACAATTTAAATGTTGTTATTAATTCTCCGACTAAATTTTTTCTTCAGAGAACTTTTGATAATACACTTGAAGAAATTTGAATAATTGTTTGAGAAAAAATTGAATATCGCATAAATGTCATTTTTTACATTTTTACTAAACTTATCTCCCCTACATAGAGCTTTAAATTGACACCAAACTCGGTATAAATTGAATGATGTATAATATAAAAATTGACGATCGGTTAAATGTTATTTTTATTTTTGTACTAGAATAATTTTCCCGAAAGCTTTAATTTGATATCACACACGATAGTATTTTAATAAAAATAAAATAAGTTATGTTTATAAAGTTGGTACCACTGGTCGAATAAAAAAATTGAATAATTGTTTGAGAAACAATTGAAAATCACATAAATGTCATTTTTACTAAACTTATCTCCCCGAGCGCTTTAAATTGACACCAAACTCGGCGGTATAATTTGAATAATTTATAAAAAAAAACAATTGATGATCGGTTAAATGTTATTTTTATTTTTCTACTAGAATTATTTTCCCGATAGCTTTAATTTGATACCACACACGATAGTATTTTGATAAAAATTAAAAAAGTTATGTTTATAAAGTTGGTAGGTACCACTGGTTAAATAAAAAAAATTTAATAATTTTTTGAGAAACAATTGAAAATCACATAAATATCATTTTTTACATTTTTACTAAACTTATCTCCCCGAGCGCTTTAAATTGACACCAAACTCGGTATAATTTGAATAATTTATTTTTAAAAAAAATTGACGATCGTTTATATGTTATTTTTGTTTTTCTACTAGAATTCTTTTCTCGAGAGCTTTAATTTGATACCACACACGATAGTATTTTGATAAAATTAAAAAAAGGTATGTTTATAAAGTTGGTACCACTGGTTGAATAAAGCTCATTAACGAACTTGAAGTCAGAATTTGGGTCAAGGTCTTAAATATAAAATTTCAGTCCAAAATTCCAACGCGTTTTTAAGTTATGCAACATCCAGACCGACAGACCCACAGACCGACAGACCGACTTTTTTTAAAATTATGTTTTTTGGGTTCAGTAGGGTCTAAAACGTGAAGATTCACCAAAATCTCGAACTGTCAAAAAATCACGATTACAATACTTCCCTCTATTACATAGATCGGGGAAGTAAAAATTGACGATGAGTTAAATTTTATTTTTATTTTTACCACACACGATAGTATTTTAATAAAAATAAAATAAATTATGTTTAACGTTGGTACCTACCTATGGTTGAATAAAAAAATCTGCTGTGGCCACCACACGACCTCTCGCCTAATTCTGCTTATTCTACTAATCTAATAAATAGTTTTACTTACATTTTAATAGTTTCATCTTCATGTAATATGTAAACGATAATGTAAACCAATATGCAAGCAAAAGATGTCAACTGTACTGTCACTGTCATAATCATTCAAATTTTATGTAGAAACAAATTTCATATCATGGACAACAAGATAGAATATTAATTGTACTTTATTTTATTGTTAAATACTTCCAGATTCAGCAATTTGTATTTATAATTAACTGTACACATAGATAATCACAATTTCTTTTATTTTTAATTGCAAAAATTGTCATAAATAAATAATGTACCAATATATTTAAGGAAAACTTTTCCAAACTTCTAAAGGTACTACTTCCGGTTTGCAGATTTCTACCAAAATGTTATCCGGTGTTAAGATACTTATCAAAACCTTAAATAAGAAATTTGGTTATAAACGGTTTGATACTTTTTAAGTTATCGTGGACGAAAAATCCTCGGTTCATACAAACACACAAACACACGAACACACAAACACACAAACACACAAACACACAAACACACACACACACAGACATCATCGTGAAAATAGTAAATTCGTATTCTAGAGACCCTGAAACGTGCTTATCCACCAAAAACTCATACTCGAAAATTTTGACCCATTACAATACCTCTCTTATAGAATATGAGGCGAGAGGTAAAAATTTGAATAAATTTTTGAGAAACAATTGAAAATCGCATTAATGTCATTTTTTACATTTTTACTAAACTTATCTCCCCGAGCGATTTAAATTGACACCAAACTCGGTATAATTTGAATAATTTATTTAAAAAATCTGACGTGGACACCACATGACTTCCTTGTACGCCTATTAAATTGTTCACACTTTTCTTAATAACTAAAATGTAGAATAATGTAACGGTTTTATTTATTTAGGTGAAGTGTAAAATCAGTAAAACACGAATATTTATATAACAAGTTTAATAACGAAAAATAAAACATAAAAGTTAATGATAATTAAATAAACACGCACTAATAATTAAACTTAAAGCACTAATTATACACTAAAAATATTTATTTACACACTTAACACTACTACGATTATTTATTTATACACTATAATTATTTATTTAACCAGTAAATAACATTAAACACTATTTATATCACAATACATGAATATTTAGTTCTATTTATGTCACTATTCAAACGTAGACTTCTATTTATTTCACAATTCACCGTCCGGCGTCCGCTCGGGTAGCGTTTATATATCCACAGCCGGTAATTCTGGTAGATTCCATAAATTCCTTCCAGAAAGTCATTAAATTTTATTACCGTATCGCGTGACCTGATGAGTCATCCCCCTCTGGCGCCATCAACACAATAGCGCGACGGCTAGACAATGCAAACTGGTCCGTGCACGTCGCTTGGCTGCCGCCACCCAGGCGCCGCTCGTTACAATAATATAAAAAATCTGACGTGGCCACCGCAAGACCTCCCGCCATACCTACTTTATTCTTTTAACTTATTATACAAATATATTAATATATAAGTACTACTACTTCTGTTCTATACTCACGAATTTATTTAAACTGCAGAAGAATAGCATATTTTACTATTGTCACTGTCATGTCAAAATCATTTAAATTTTACGTAGTAACAAATGTTAATCGATCATGGACTACAAGATACCGAAATACTAAATTATAAATATATACTTTAATTATTCTTAAATGATACCAGATAGGTACAAAAATATTTATAAAATACCGATTGTAGGTAATAATCACATAATCTTTCATTTAAAATAAAAAATTGTCTTAAATTAAATATTTATCGAAATATTTGAAAAAAGTACTACTTCCGGTTTGTAGATTGAAACCAAAAATAGGAAGTGCACAACTAGATGCTATTACAGTCCTAAATACAAAATTTCAACTTTCAACGTCTAACCGTATTTGAGTTATGTGACATACATACGTACGTCCGTACGTACGTCCGTCCGTCCGTACGTACAGACGTTACGACGAAACTAGTCATAATGGATTCAGAAAAGGACAAAACGGATATTTCCGTCAAAATCTGAGAACCGAAATTTTTCGCCATTACAATACTTCCTTTATACTCCGTACAAGGAAGTAAAAAACAATTGACGATCATTTAAATGTTATTTTTGTTTTTCTACTAGAATTATTTTCCCAAGACCTTTAATTTGATACCACACACGATAGTATTTTGATAAAAAAAAAATAGTTTATAAAGTTGGTACCACTAATTGAATAAAGCTCATTAACGAACTTGAAGTTAGATTTTGGCTCAAGATCTTAAATATAAAATTTCAGTCCAAAATTCCAACGCGTTTTTAAGTTATCCAACATCCAGACAGACTAACAGACCGACTTTTTTAAAAATTATGTTTTTTGGGTTCAGTATGGTCTAAAACGTGAAGATTCACCAAATTCTCGAAATGTCAAAAAATCACGATTACAATACTTCCCTCTATTACATAGGTCGGGGAAGTTAAAATGATAATATTAGCTTTATATAGAAGATATAACTTTTAACAATATCTCTAAAATTATGAAACTATGAACAAATTAAATATTTTTTTACAACTTTTATTAATTACTTAAAAACCAAAGTAACGATTTTCTTTATATTTTCATATCTCATGTAGACGTATCTTGTCTGTTTGCATAAAAAATATGAATTCATAAGACCACTATACTTTCAAGTTAATATAGGTAAAATATAATTTTTCATCGTAATTTAGATTTCAAAAATTAAAGTATTTTACCTATAACTTGAAAGTATAGTGGTCTTATGAATTCATATTTTTGTGCAAACAGGCAAGATACATCTATATAAGATATGAAAATATAAAGAAAATCGTTGCTTTGGTTTTTAAGTTGGTAATTAATAAAAATTGTAAAAAAATACTTAATTTGTTCATAGTTTCATAATTTTAGAGATATTGTCAAAAGTTATATCTTTTATATAATAGTAACACAAAAATCCAATTTCGTACATAATTTACAGGTTTAAAATGGGTAAAGTATAACTGCTCCAATGTATGCTTGAACTCACGCCAATAGGAGTGATGTTTAACGTTAATATTAGTAATGTATTAATTTTACACTAAGGCTGCGTGCATTTTGCATAGCTACTTACAGTACGGAGAAAACGCGTACAATGGATATTTTATTTTATAACAAATTAATGAGAATAGCAAAAATGAGCAAAATGTTATAAAATAATAAAGAATTATATTTAAAATTATAATTATAGTTACTTAACTAATACATAATGAGAATACATATCTTTAGAGAACGCGGTAGAAAACCGTTACTTGCACTAGCTATTTTAATTTATAACAAATAAATGAGAACATCCAAACTTTTCATGAATATAGCAATAGCAAATCAAATGAGCAAAATATAGCATTAAGATAGTTTTAATTTTATACTATCTGTGTATTTTTAATTTATGCATAAGAGAACCGAGAAAAAGCATATACAACAGCTAATTTAATTTATAACAAATAAATGAGAACAACAAAAAATGTCATTAATATAGCAATAAATAGCAAAAAATGAGCAAAATATTATAGCGTTAAAAAAGTTTTAATTTTACACTATGTATACGCAACGTGAAGTTAGCGTATACAATGGATTTTTGTTTATAACAAACGAAGGACACCAGCAAAAAATTTCATCAATACAGCAATAAATAGCAAAAAATGAGCAAATTATTATAGTATAGAAAAAAAATTAATTTTACGCTATGTATACGCAACGTGAAGTTAGCGTATACAAAGGTTTTTTGTTTATAACTAATGAAGGACAACAGCAAAAAATTTCATCAATACGGCAATAAATAGCAAAAAATGAGCAAAAAAAGATAGTGTTCACAAATTTGAAATTTTTCCCCATGTATACGCCACGTGAAGTTAGCGTATATAGGTTAAATGGGAAATAACTTTAAAACGGGCAGAGCAAAAAATGTAAAACTATTAGCAATTTTTAGCAAAAAATGAGCAAATATAATATAACTATTTGTTTATCCAATATCTTTTAATGTATACGCCAACTTCACGGACCTGAAGTCAACTCAACTTTTAACTTGGCAATCCGGATAAGGTCTAAACTTTATGTGGATTAATGAGAACGTACATAGGTCATTTTATAGTAGCCAACAGCAACCGTTATTATCAAATATTTAAATGGACATTTACCACGAAACTGCATTCATATTTTAAACATATCAATAATGAAACACATACGGTAATGCACATTGCTCATCCCTGTCACATTAAAAAGTGGATTTAAGTTATTTAAGATGTAAATCCTCATTGAAATTTTATACCCAGGTATACTTACTTGCCGTTTCATTTTATATGGGAGTGCATAGATTCTATTTATTTTTATTCAGCAATTTAGAAACACTTTAAAATTATAATAAATGTAGTACATTTATTTCATAATACTCACTTCCAAAAAATAACAGCTTCATTCATTATAACATATTCAAGATTTTAGAATAAGAACATAAAGTGTATACTACGATGCAATATGTGAAATTATGTGTTAACACGTTGAGTGCCACAGCAGACACCGGTGTCTATTCGTTATTTTAATCACAAGGCCAACGCAGACACCAGTGTCTGCTTCAGTATTTGTCCAAATGCGCAGCACTGGTACATTCTAGCCGGATTTCCAACAGTAGAGTGCCTGTTGCTGTCCCCATGTATACCCCTATACATGGACAGGCCTGAGCGCGGTGTTATGATTTTATGAATTCTACGACAGTGCCAAAGCAGACACTGTGACGTTAAATTCATAATAAATAAATATACTACATTGCAAAGGTAATTATATCAGTCTTTTAGACCTGCTCATCTTGGCGTTTTCTTTACAACTACACTCGTTTCTAACATTTTCACTATTACAATCCACGCGCGAAGTTCAAGCTTCAGCCATGTCTGCTAACAAATTGCGTGTCTGCTAAAAGTGTCTGTTTTGGCCCTGTGATAGCTCATGCTGTATCTGCAAAACTTGTCTGATTTGACCTAGAAGAACAGCAAACTTTTGTCACAAGGCCAGTGCAGACACCGGTGCGTCGACCTATGTAATAGAGGGAAGTATTGTAATCGTGATGTTTTGAGAGTTCGAGATTTTGGTGAATCTTCACGTTTTAGACCCTACTGAACCCAAAAAAAGTAATTTAAAAAAAGTCGGTCTATTAGTCTGTCGGTCTGTCTGTGTGTTGGATAACTTAAAACGCGTTGGAATTTTGGACTGAACTTTTATATTTAAGATCTTGAGCCAAAATCTGACTTCAAGTTCGCTAATGAGCATTATTTAACCAGTGGTACCAACTTTATAAACATAACTTTTTTATTTTTATCAAAATACTATCGTGTGTGGTATCAAATTAAAGCTCTAGGGCAAATTATTCTAAAAGAAAAATAACATTTAAACTATCGTCAATTTGTTTTATATACATTACCTATGCAAATTAAACCGAGTTTGGTGTCAATTTAAAGCTCTCGGGGAGATAAGTTTAGTAAAAATGTAAAAAATGACATTTATGCGAATTTCAATTAGTGTCTCAACAAATTATTCAATTGTTTTCAAGTGTATTATCAAATTAAAGCTCTCTAGAAAAAAATCTAGGCGAAAAATCAAAAACAATTTTGAAACGATGGTCAGTTGATTTTTCACATTTTATTCAAATTATGCCGAAGTTGGTATCAAGTTAAATAGTTCGAAAAAAAGATAACTTTATTTAAATTTTGCTGAATAAAGCATAAAAATAAAGTGGACGAATAAAGAAAATTACTGGAATTCAGTCAGTATTTTATGACTTAAATTTAGGCTCCTACTAGTTTCAACCCCACTTGGGCCCTCTTCAGGGACTAAAAATATTTTAAAATAACAATAAGAACAAACATTACAAACTGGTTTACGAAATAACTTACGTGAAAGTCAATGAAATATTTTTATAAAAATACAATGTATAAAACATAACATGGATCGGTATCACCAAAAAATAATAATGGAACATGTATATAAACATTTGTCATTTGAAGAAGGCCCACGTGGGGTTGAAACTAGTAGGAGTCGAAATGTAAGTAATAAAATAATGACTGAATTCCAATAATTCTCTTTATCCTTCTATTACACTATCCATTCAAGATCAAGAAGCATCATTGATTCATAAAATTAAAGCCTTTACGAAGACAAATTTATTAAAACTTATAGTCGGGAAAGTACTGTGGTGGCCACAGCAGATTTTAAAAAAAAATCAGTTTAGGGATGTTAAAAATTGGTAATAGAAAAAGCTGTAATTTGGAAGATATGATAAGGATTTGGTAATGGCCCTCAAAATTTTCCTTGGCATTCAATGTGTTAAGCATAAATATGTAAAATAATCAGCACCTATTTGTAATACAGAACAGTACTTGAAAAGACTGCAATTACATTATAAACTAATTGCTAATGTTAACTAAGGAATGTTTGATTTTCATTTACTGGTTTTTTGTATTCCTGTTAATTTAAAAAATGAGTTATTCACTGCAATGGTTAATAAAAAAATTATTACTAATAATGTGAACTGTAAATGACGCAATTTTCCTTGAGTAGGTAGGTAAAATTTTATTAATTTCATATCTATAAAAGTGGTAACTATAAATATAAATGGAAGTATTGACAAAATATATTACTGTCAATTTATCTAAAATATGATTAATATGCGTTCGATATCATTTCCTAAAATATTTCTTCCTTTTGCAATATTGAGCGGGTTCACGAATTCAGGGTCAAAGTTCAAGGGTTGATGAACTTGCGCGCCCCGTATTTTAACCTCTACTGAGGGTATTGGTACAATTTCTCTGCGCAGCTTCCTGCGAAACTGGACAAACATTTTCATGAAATATTCTTCAAATTTATTTAACATTTAGAAAATGTAATTACGCTAATAAATTTAAAACATGACATTTGCGCAAAAAATGCTCGTATAAAAGTAGTCCTCAAGAAGAAAAATACCGGAAGAAGTAGGAAAGCAGAAGTGTTGGGAGAAAAAAATTCATTTTTTATTTATTTCTGAAACAATGCATCATGTACGCAGCACGCACCCTCATAAGAGTAGATTTACGCACTCACGCACTCCCGGGGTGAGTTCCGAAGCCAGCCGAACATAGCCGAACGGCCGGCAAAACGCGAAACGGCAAAACGACGAAACGAAATCGCGAAATCGGTCGAACGCTTAACGGAATGTCATTACCGCTGTTGAAGCTGTTTCCGTTTCTTTCTGATGTTTGCGAAAATACTTTTAACGTTAATTCATCCCATGGCTTTGATGTAACGCGCTCAAAAGGAACTTTGACGAAAAGACGTCCCAGAGCGTATTTAATTTGTTTGAATATTGGATTCTAAATATTTAATGATGTGAAAGATGTGAAAAGAACAGTTGAGAAAGCGAAAAACAAGCAGATTAATCTAATGAAGTTTCGAACTGTCATTTGCTTCAATCGTCAATAATTTTGTTTATTTACCATCGGCGTGAAAAATTTAACAATCACTATAATTATCTTTTTCTATCAGATTCTACAAATCATTTCACTTTTTACGTTAGCGTTACGTGGAGACTGTTTCAGTGAAATTAATTATTCTAAATTGTTTGGATTTGTAATTCCACACTTGGCTAAATAAATTGTTTTAAGTTTATTTTTATGTAATGAATTTTTCGTCCTTACGGAAGTAAAATGAAAAGAAAATTACATTACATTTCACATTATTTTTCTGCTTACCACGTTGTCATTAACGTGGAAACATATTTATTTTCACAATAAAAGTAACGTTGTCGCTTTTTCCTGTAAGGTCGTTAACCTCAACGTAATTCAGTATTGTCTCCCTCTTCAAGTATTTATTCAGCGCTTCCACCTCCCTTCGTCTTTGAACGAAAATCAACATTTTGTTTCCCTAACGAATATTTGTAGCATTTGCCAACACTCAATTCACTTCTAACGCGACTCCACCATTCTTTGCAAGAGCATTGGAAGGTTTTCAAGAAATTCGTCTTAGTCTTTGATCCCTTGACTTTCATGCTTTTATTCACTGCTGAAAGTAGGAATAAATATGGTTTAATTGATTAAGTACAGTTCTTTCACATTTTTTTCATGTTTTGTGCTGGAGTTTATCAATCGATATTTTATTATCACTCCGTCCTTTTTATAAGTAATCTTGTTACTTTTAATAAATTATCACGTACTATCCTACTATGAATTCGAGTCAATCTGAATCGTATAGGTAAATTTAATTTAATTTAGTCGGTGCCTATTTTTACCTCTCGCCTCATATTCTAATGGGTCAAAAGTTTTTGATGGATAAGCACGTTTCAGGGTCTCTAGAATACAAATTTAATATTTTCACGATGATGTCTGTGCGTGTGTATGGACGTATGAACGTATGGACTGACGATTTTTCGTCCACAATAACTTAAAAAGTATCAAACCGTTTATAACAAAATTTCATATTTAAGGTTTTAATAAGTATCTTAACACCGAATAAGATTGTGGTAGAAATCCGCAAACTGGAAGTAGTACTTTTTGAAGCTCGATAAAGTTTTCTTTAAATATATTGGTACATTATTTATTTATGACAATTTTTGCAATTAAAAAGAAATGAAAATATAATTATCTATGGCTACAGTTAATTATAAATACAATTTGCTGAATCTGATAGTATTTAACAATAAAATAAAGTACAATTAATATTCTATTTTTAAAATTCCAGTATCTTGTTGTATAAGATATGAAATTTGTTTCTACATTTCTAATTTGAATTATTATGACAGTGACAGTACAGTTGACATCTTTTGCTTCCATCTTGGTTTACATTATCGTTTACATATTACATGAACATGAAACTATTAAAAATAAGCTAAAGTAGACGAGAGGTCGTGTACTGGCCACAGCAGATTTTTTAGTTCTGATATTTATAATCAAAATTTTCTTTAACGAGTTTGGTGACCATAATATTAAAATGATGATGAGAGGCTAATTTATACAGTGCCTTTAATACTCAATGGAGATTCTTAAAAAAATAATTTAATTTTCGTCTGTCCGGTTTTTGAAAAATTGGATGTTGAAATTACGCTCATTTTACATGGACTCTTATGGCAATTCAATAAATCTTTGTTTTGTATGCTTTAAATTATATGATAAAATGATGAAAATTCATAGAACTTGCATATTACTATTATTTCCTATGCTGTCGCCAATACAGATATTTCTGTGTTACAATATTTCACGGGTAGTCATGATTGTAACTGCTCCACAGAAAAATAATCCAGTAGAGTGTTACACCCAAACTAACTGAACATATCGTATTTACCTATATGAATAAAAATAAATACAAAAGATGATAGTAAAAATAGTTATAATTGAAAATTTAATTGGAATTGCTGTCCCATTTTAGAAAAAAATCATCAAGTGGTAATTACCCTCCTTTACCCCTCCCGTAGATCCGCTACATATTTTGTTCTTATTTCAATGCATATTGCATGCATATTTCAATCACATTTTCATGCATATAATTCGCACTCTAATCAGTAATCATAAAATACCAATAGTTTTATCTTAAATATACACGTTTTTATTTTTTTTTATTCTTGTTAACCCATATGAGGCTGTATTAAAAGTAAACAATGTTCAATGATTTGTAGAAATTTTACTGCTCTCTTTCCATTTCAGCTTACCTAGTACCTAGCTAATATTTTCAATTCGTTTTCAATATATTTAAAAAGAGTGATGCATTTACATAATTCCGGAAAATTTTGAAACAATACCTTGCGTGCTTTTAATACAAAATACATAAATTTTTCAAAGTCCTGCGGCTCTCGGCTAATATTTTATCCGCAGTCTAAATTCTAATTTCATTTTATTCACAATTAAAAATTCTGAGCAACCAATATTTACATTTAACAAACGGAATAATTAAATAAAATTTGGAACGAAGCCTGAAGTTTTCCACACGGAATATGCGTCGTCATTGGTTGATTTTACTTACCTGTAAATCTCTTGTTCAAACATTTGCCCAAAGCTGAAGGTGAAGCAAAACCTCGTCGTGATTTCTAAAGGGCGCAAGAATAAAGAAGATTATAGCTCAGGTCTCTGACTTGAATCGCAGGTGACACGTGCCTATAAGTTCTATGTTCCACGTTCCACGTGTACAGCAAAGAAGATAATTTATTACGTTATAAAGTTGCTTTTAGCTTTTGAGACAGTAGTTTAGAATTTAGAGAGTTTAGGAGTGTTTGTTACCTGACTTTCTTAGAAACTTCATAATTGAATAACCGTTACGAGATTAGAAGAATATTTTTCAAATAATGTTTCCATAAAGCTCCTTAATCAATAGTTAATACTTTATATTTTCTTTATTCCGTGTCTTGAAGTTTAGGCTTTAAAATCATAAAATCCTTTTCTATCCTGACGAAAGAAACTTCAGATCAGTAGCTTTTGTGTTGAGATTAACGTTTGAAGTAGTATGAAGGTTCGACGATCAGTTTACAGATTATAGATTCTACTTCTCTTTAGTATCTGCAACTATTTAATCTTGGCTTATTTGAATAAAGGTTGCTAATCTATGTATTAAAATAATTAAAATGATCAACTTATGGAATATAAAAGTACGATAACTTTATTTAATTAATAATAATTTTGAGTTTTTATTTCATAAAAAATACAGTACCTACCTATACCTATAAATAAAAACGAAAAGTAACTATTAAAGTTAATAGTTTCACATAGGTACTACTATTGCAGAAATTATAGGTAAATTGAATTCCTCAAAGTATTATTAACTTTATTATTATTTATTATAAATTCGACCCACCTTTTAGAAATTTCTGCGGGCGCCCATGAATGTGTATTATGGTTTTTACCTCTCGCCTAGAGAGGTATAGGGATCGTGAAAAAATTCGATGTCGAGATTTTTGTCAATTAGCACGTTTTAGCACCTTTAGAACCTATTTTGACTATTTTCACGATGATGTCTGTGTGTGTGTGTGTGTGTGTGTGTGTGTGTGTGTGTGTGTGTGTGTGTGTGTGTGTGTGTGTGTGTGTGTGTGTGTGTGTGTGTGTATGAAAGTCTGCATGTACGCCTACTATAGCCTTTCGTCCCGGTTCATTATCTCAAATTCTAATGAACATAAAATTCTAATATTTTGCATTATACATTTATATATGTTAATGAAGAGCTGAAAAGATTTTGGTAGAATCCACCAACCGGAAATGGTACTGTTTTTGTAGCACTATAACATTTTTTGCAAAAATTGTATAAAATAATGCGATTGTTACAATTTGACATACCACACATGAAAGAAGAAATTACATTGTACAATATTTAATCTTACTTGTTTCTATATCTTTGACCAATAACGAAATATAATTTTTTTAAATATATAATTTTACCTACCACGATTTGTGAATCCCGAAATGGAAATAAAATTTAAAACAAAAATAAAATTGTCAATGTGACAGATAAACAGAAATAATATAATGTATGATTATTTTATATTATTATATCAAATGTTATACGGTGTTGTTGTATTTTATTTAAATTAAAGCTTAATTATGGTTAAATACGAGGTTAAATAATAATACTTCAATGTCAAGGCGAGAGCCGAGAGGTATTGTAACGGCCACGTCAGATTTTTTATGATTATGACTGTAAAGTAAACAAATCAAAAAAGTTTCTTTTTTTGTATGATATTTGGTAAATTATAATATTCATGATCTCACTGTTAGGTATACTTTAATATTCTTATCAAAGCATTACAAACAGACTATAGCTAGATTCAGACCTACTTAATTATAAGTATAAGTTGGTTAAATTAGGCACTGATACTTATAATTGAGTAGGTCTGAATCTAGCTTAAGGCTTAAGTTTCAATTTTCAGAATAACATAAGCTGGAAAATTAAATGCGAATTCATTACTATATAAACTATATCAGGAGCATTTAATACCGGATCATTTGAAAACTTAAAAAGTTCCTCAAGCTAAGAAAAAAAAAGTCAATTCAAAATTTTGCACTAATTATTGACGATAGCATATCGTTGGAATACTACAAACCACAAGTAGTTCGATAGTTTGAAGTACAAAAGTTAAAGCTTAATCAACTTTGGTAGGTAGTACGCAACTGACACTTCCACTATTAAAAACATCGATCCCATTGGTATATTATACTTATACAACAATATTGCAAAAAGTTTTGCATTGTAACAAAATTAAACAGCATCTATAATACAGTAATCTCTGTGAGAATTTACAAAATTCAAGACTGTTTTGGAAAACTGTCTCATCTTTTCAAAACTAAATCATTTAAAATAATCCCACACACCCGACCTACATCTTTCCCACAAGTCGTTCCGGAACTGCGCATAAAATCAGCATCTTAAAAAACAAAACGCAGCTGTACAGCACATACCTGTGTGCGAGATCCACATCCATCACTTACCAATTTCCGTTGGCGCTCCCCTCGGGGGCTGCGGGGTAAGTATTGTGTCTTACCGATCACAGACTGCGTGGCAAGGCCGCCTGGCATTGTCCACCGACCGTCTTTTGTCACAGGATCTGCAGTGCACAGCTGTTCAGGAAACTCATTGTTATGCTTTTGAGAATGAAATTCAGGAGGACCAACATGGAATGCAATTATTTTTTGTCCGCTCTTTCTTTTTGCAAGCGCAGCAGACTTGGTGGTGACGGCGATGGCTTGTCTCGGGATTGTCTGAGTCGCTGTTATTTAGGGCATAGGTCAGACACTATGTTTACACTAGACTGGAATTTAGATTGGAGCTAATGTCCACCGAGATTGTTATAAGGAAGGGATGACGACTGAACTTTGGATGTGACATGAATGTAAGATAGTTTCCAGAGTAAAGCGGGGATACAATTCCGGTATTATACGGTTTGGAATTATTGTATTATGTAAGATTATACTCATTCAATTCAATGCTGGTATTAGATTAGATTACATGTTTGACGTTTTATAATTTTTTTCTTCGTTTCATTATTAGTGATTGGATTGTTTTAACATCAACGATATTCTTTGCAACATGTCACATAAAAAGTTGATATTTTGAAATTGCAAACCTATTGTTTTTTGTATATACGAAACAAACAGTTTCCATACAATTACCTAAACAATATCAAATGTCCGTTTAATCAGTTCCATATGTTATCGAACAGGTCATATCGCCACAGTTTAAATTTTTGTTTCATCTTTTAGTAGGCGTGTGGTGTCTTTCTGATATTTTTTCCTGTCTAAGGTGTGTTTTCGTTGGCGCGTCTAGCGGCGGCGTTTAGCGGCTGCGTCTGGTGGCGAGCACTGCTTCAATGGAATTCTATAGAACCATTTTGGTTGCGACGTACAGCGGCTGCGTCTGAAAAACGAACGCCCAGCGGCTGCGAACAGACTGCTCTGTGAGCAGTCAAATCGCTAGACGCTGCGTCTGTTGGTACTAGGAGCTCCACAAATTAGACATTCAAATGCCTTTTAAACAATTTTCACTGGAATTGGATGAGCTTCTAATGGAAAATGTCAGAAAATATCGTGCTTTGTATAATTTTGAATCAAAATATTATAAAGATATTCAAATCAAGGATGAAAAAATAAGTACAAACATTAAAACAAAAGTGAAGTAGGAACTAGGTACTTATTACATTAAAATTTTGTATAGCTATATTTAATAGAATAGTTAATTATTCAAAAACAACTATCTTCGAAATACTCCGTGTATGATATTATAATAAATGAAAATAAAATATCTATATTGTGAAGCATAAACCTTTTAAAATTGCTAGTTCCTTGTCGTTCCTCATCTTCAAGCGCTATCAATGCTACAATTGACTTTAAATAGCTGCCATTATGCTACTAACTGCAATTCGGCAAAAGTAGTAATGCGCTGAACTCCTCACAACACTAAACAACCAAAATATAGACGCTTGACGCAGCATTGAACGAAAACAGTACAAGCGAACGCTAGCCGCAGCCGCCAGACGCAGCCGCTAGACGTTGCCGCTAACCGCGTCAACGAAAACACACCTTATTTCGTGATAATTGCATTATTCCATTAAATTGGACAAACACGAAATTAAAAGTGATTTATTCACATGAATTAGTATAGTACTTTTGATGTATCTGGTACAATTTAAACATTTTAATAGAATTTATATTCTTGTTATTAAAAATCCTGTATCATATATTTCATGATCGTGGTATATTTGTTTCTTCGTAAAATTAAAATTATAACAGTGACAGTTGACATTAAAATATATTCATTAATAAAATGTTTATTATTTATGGTCGTGGGAAAAATATTGCGTATATACATGACTCGCCGCAAAGTGTCTCTATCGAATGCTCGTGAGATTGACGAACTCGGCAAACCTCGTGCGTCAACATTCTCACTACACAATATCATTCTCTTTTCGTGCTTATTATGTAATATACTAATTTTGAACATTTTACAATAACTGTGCAAAAATAATTCTTATTTTAACAGTTTACAAAAGCTGAGCAAAAATTTTTGTGACTACACAGGTCAGAAGAATAAATTGTAGTATTACATTATTTTTATCAAGAGCAGTAAACTACTCAGTAGGTACCTACATTACCTTCATTCCATTTGTATTAGGTACTCAAATTTTCTTTAAAGAATAATTATTATAAATTTTAAATTGACAGTTTTTTTGACGTACAGAGACAAGGAAATTTTTCTATATTTTAGTTTTTGTCACAGAAACAGTACACAGTGACCGAATGTAATGCGATTATTTTAATCAAAACACAAATCTCTTTGAATAAATTTATAGTAAAGAATTAACTTGACATGTTGCAAAAAATAGTGTAGGTACTAAAAAAAGTTCCGGTGACAAATTAATCTGTTATAATAGTACTTATTTTATGATACACTTTTGTTACTCTTAGAACACTCGCTTCGCTCGTATTCTAATCGTGAGTAACATTGTGTAAAAAAGACGTACATGCATTATAAACTACTTAAATGACTCGCTTCGCTCGTATTCTAATCGTGAGTAACAAGTGTAAAAAAGACGTACATGTATCATAAACTATTATAACAACAGTTTAATTTGTCACCGGACCGGAACTTATTTTGCAAACGTTATTCTAGAGAAAATCAACAATCTTTCCAACAGGGTCAAAACCCAAGGGTGCTCCGCACCAGGGCGATAAAATCTACGGAGAGGAACATTATAACGATTATAATTATTAAGAATAATGAAATATTTAAAAGCATCACTTACAAAAATATGTCATTCTCTAGATTTTGACAATTTTTACCTTAGATAAAAAAAATTCATCTGAGGCGCATTTTAATAAATAATAAATAAAGATTATTATTTTTACCAGTTTAAGATTGTTCATTTTTACCAGTTTGTATATTGCAGTAATGCAAATTTATACAAATTTGTAATGAAATGTCTTATTTCAAAAGTCGTAGATAAAACGTCGTAATTGATTCGCACATAATGGCTATAATTCACTCGGATGACTTTCATCCTCTTGATCTTAGAGTATAGAAAATTATAGAGGGAGCATACTCTGATTTTTTGGATGAGTGGTTGAAGTCGTGCGACGGAAGGGAGGTGTGCTATCAGAGCATACCAATATGTCGGATATATTTATACTAATTTTGAAGGTTCTATAAATAGTCAACATGCCACGGAAAGAACAAAATGCAGAAAATGGTATTACTCATCTTATATTTCAAATAAAACATACTTTAAATTTCGTTCAAATTGCTTCAAATTTAATATGACGTTGTAATACAAAAAAATTCCATCTGTCAAATTCTGAGAAATGTCAATGTCAAAATAACCTTACTTATTGTTACTGTTATTGCCCCTTTTATCTGTGGTATAAATGCCATTTTGTATTACACGATGAAATATTATAGTAAAAAAATGTATATCACGGCACTAATAATAATAAAATACTTCGAAAACTAATGCATTGCATTTAAATTTGCAAATAGAGCATACCAAGATGGCGGATAATAACTTTAGCAAAATTGTTTCATTGTTTTGTTCCAATGCTCCCTCTATAAATTTATATCCTCTATAATTTCTTGAATTGTAGCTTACATCATGTGCTCTTTAAATAATATATTATTGTTTAGGTAAAAAATATAGGGTTGCTTCATATTTAGAATTCTTTTTTAGTTCAACGTTCAATTTTTGTTTCCATATTTAAGGACCTTTATAGACCAAGGACCATAATGAATCTAGTGTGGTACTTAATGCTATAATGAAATAACAAACAACACGTTGCGAAGGAAGCGAGTAAGAAGGTTTCAAAAATCGCATATACCTATCTGATTTTTTACATTTAAATTTTTTATTCAATAACTACTAAATAAGTTATTTTACTTTTTGTCTAATTCACGCCAGCAGCTAAAATTTTGTATGCAATATGGATCGTAATCACAATAATTATGGTACACGTTGTGTTATAAAACTCGGCTTCGCTTCGCCTGATAATCTTCGCGACTCTAGTACCATAATAATTAACGTTACGATCTTTATAACCAGGAACTCGAACCGAATCGGAACAGAAACGAAAACCAAAAGGAGCCGGAGCTATTTTAGTGTTCCGAGAACTGTAACAAAATATTTTGGCAAACCCATAACCGTAACCAAACCGATAGTTTTGAAAAAGTTCGGAACAGTTCAAAGTATTAATTAAAATTAAACTTTTTTCGTTTTTACTTCCTTGTACGGAGTAATAAGGAAGTATTGTAATCGCGAAAAATTTCGATTTTCAGATTTTGATGGAAATATCCGTTTTGACCTTTTCTGAATCCATTATGACTAGTTTCGTCGTGACGTCTGTACGTACGGACGTACGGATGTACGGACGGACGTATGTGTGTCGCATAACTCAAATACGGTTAGACGTAGAAAGTTGAAATTTTGAATTTAGGACTGTTATAGCATCTAGTTGTGCACCTCCTATTTTTGGTTTCAATCTACAAACCGGAAGTAGTACTTTTTTTAAATATTTCGATAAATATTTAATTTAAGACAAAGTTTTTATTATAAATGAAAGATTATGTGATTATTACCTACAATCGGTATTTTATAAATATTTTTGTATCTGCTATCATTTAAAAATAATTAAAGTATATATTTATAATTTAGTATTTCGGTATCTTGTAGTCCATGATCGATTAACATTTGTTACTACGTAAAATTTAAATGATTATGACATGACAGTGACAATAGTAAAATATGCTTTATATCTTCTTCTGCAGTTTAAATAAAATGACTAAAATATATTTGTGAGTATAGTAGCAGTAGTAGTAGTACTTATATATTAATATATTTGTATAATATTATATTTCTACATTTTAGTTATTAAAAAAAGTATGAACAGTTTAATAGGCGTACAAGGAAGTCATGTGGTGTCCACGTCAGATTTTTTATGAAAATTATTGTATTTTCTGTAGTTTAGTTAAAGTTAGTGATGTCGCCGAAACGAAAGAACCAATAAATTTCTAGTTTGGTATTTTCGTAATGAAACAAAAAATAGTTCTTGAGAAAGCTAGAATTCTCAAAACTAAAACTTTAGAGAAAATTTGATATTGTTCTTTTCAAAAATGCCAAAAAAATATTTATTTTATTTCGTTCGTATAGCACTTTTTTGTTTTGACGTAAATATTTTTATTTTTATTTTAAATCAAGAATTGTGTGCTTTAACAGAAATGTACCAAAAATTTCTAAATAATTCACTTACAGCCTTTCAAATAGAGAGCAAGATAATTTTTTGGAGAATCAATCAAGTTTTTTGAGACGAGAATTGAACAGTCAAGAAATAACCGAGACGAGACTTTTTCTCGTCTCGAAAATTTGAGACGAAAATTGACCCTTTCTTGTCACGTCTCGTCTAACGGCATCACTAGTTAAATTTTATTTTATTTTAGAATTTTATTATATTTTAGCGCAAAACTGTAACGAATATTTTTAATTGATTTGATTGCTACTTAATACATTTTTGAACCGAAACCGAAATTTGAACCGCTTCTCTGAAATTCGGTTACCGGTTTATTTAGAATAATATAGACCGAAACAAAACTGAACCCTTTAAAGCACAGTGAACCGAAACCGAAGCTGAACCATTATTTTGTGCGGTTCGAGTTCCTGCTTTCTGCTTATAACATAAATAACTAGTATATTATTATAGTATTTTATGCAAAATAACAACCTCCCCCTAGAAATCAACATCTGCATTTAATAAACTAATTTTGCGATTTGATCTGAACTGTGAACTGAAAAGATTAAAGAACTTTTAAAGTTTCCAACTAATTATTATTTAAGTTTATAGATTGTCATCCGTCATGTCTCATGTGCATAATAATTATGAAATATTTGAAATTAAAATTTTACCAAAAGTGCAGAAATCGAAAAAGAAAAATATGCGACAACAATAAACTATACATAGTGTAACCTTACTTTAACTATATGTTGAAATCAAAAATGATATTTCTAGATTTCTGAAAATGTTAAGTTTACAAATTTTATGAAAATAAATTCATTTTTTAAATGCAAAAAATAATATACTTACTGTATAAATTAATTGTTTCATTTCAATTATCAGATGAGATGCCTGTCTGCCAATGATCTGTTCAGTTTTTAATATTTGTGTATTAAAAGTGGACTAGTCAAGGGCACAAATCAAAAGGATTTTCCTTTAACCAGTACCACAAAAAATATAATAATTTTGAAGCAAACTCAACTAAAAATTCATATAAAATAAAATAAATGAAAAGATGTAATGATAGTAAGGAATAAAAGTGAGATGGGGTGTACAATAAAAGAAATAGACAAGACAATAATTTCCAATACAAATACATTTTATTATAAGTATAATTCGCTAGATATTTATAATATATTGTATAGAATAATTCCTATATAGTATATAAATATTAAGTAATGTATATTCATCGGTATATGGGAGAAGTATAATCAAAATAATGTTCATTTTGCATTGTTTTATAGCAACATTCATATATTGTAATATAATATATTAAATATATGATGGAATATTATACGAGAAAACGTGTACTCTTACAAAATTTTGACTGTGTATGTAAAAATAACGTATATTTTATTATTCCTCATTCGTTTCGCTTGCCCGGAATTCAATCAAACTCGAATCCGGGTAAGCAACAACACTCAACGTACAGATACAAACACGTTTGTTTCAACTTGAACGGACACACTCAAAACACGAAATATACTTTCAATAATCATATTGCACATTGAGAACACGTTCAGTGGAAACTGGAATGCAAAATGAGTACAGAACGCAACCAACCAACATTAATATAAGTACGCAGAATACATTCATTAATACGTAGTATGCCGTATGCGGATATCTCACAAAAATATCATACGTAGTTATAAAGAGAGATAAAAGTTTGTTTTGCTACACCTGCCCGCCAAACCATTTACCGGCAAATACAATAAATGGTTCATGACGTTCTGGTGTAGGGTTATAGTAGTAACTTTAAATATCCATATTCATATAAACATCTCGAATATAACAGAGCATTAGTTGAAACATCGGTTATAGATGTTTCAAACTAATGACAACAAACAAAATTCCATCGATAAATATTCGTCACACACTTTTATAAGGAGTATTATAGATAGGTACATGCGAAATTCTGATTAGGAAATGATACCGTATAGGTAAACTCATGGTTATAGGATTAAAGCTGCAACCAAATCCACGGTCTCAACAGTGGCGCTAGATAGCCTAAATTAAAACTAATAGTAGAGGACCTACACTGCACACTTGATTCGCATTTCACACGTTGCCTAAACATTCATTATTAGGATTTAATACATTTGATTGGCTTCCAAATCTAATAATATATCCTAGACAGAAGTACAATATGTGCAAGGATCTTTTAAAACTGGCAATGTGCGAAATTCGAATTAAGGGTGTAATGCAGTCCCTCAAGAGTCCTAACAGAAATCGTAACGTGTGTCCTTGTGTTCCATTTATTATTGCACGTGAATGGTTAAGTCATAACGTATAAGTAACGTACTTTAAACTATCAGCATTAATAATTACAATATATTGAGTATGTATGTATTTAGATTATCGTGACGCACTTTCAAAACATTCATATAATAAGAAAATATATTATGATTTTTCAAAAAGTTAATTTTGCTTGAAACTGCTATCGTAATGACAACATTAAATGTTAATATGTCGGCTATATAAAGTACACAACGTTTGGTGTAATAAATGGTGCGCGTTAACGGCCAGGATCGTACAACCTATTCTGAGTAAATACTAAAAAGTAGGGCACATTTAAATACACTCTTTGAGGTTTACTTAACGCAAATCTACGCGCTGCCGTGTCGAGCAAACTGCCCTGGTTTCATAATATTCGTGGACGAAGTTCCGAAACATAACTGACTGCGAACTTACAACCTCCACACAGACAAAATGACACTTGACACTTTGAGACTGAAAATGAAACATGTCTTGGAAGACAACTAATTTCAATATTCAGTCTTTTTGTTACTAAATCACTGTGTTAACATATCGGCGATTTTTATTTAAGTACTAGAATTACTTTAAGTAAAAAACTATACATTTTTGGTGGCCGCGAAGATCAGAAACAAAACTAATACTGTTGATTGAAAAGTTCCATTAACAAAAATTAGTTTAGTTTCCAAAGTTTTCAACCACTTGGCGAATCTAATTTTTACTTTTGTTTTTCTTAATATTAACAACACAATATATACATTATTTATAAGTTCAAGAAGACTGAAATAAAGAAAAGATTGATGAAAGTAAATTAAGAGATAAATATGAATGATTGTAAGGGGCGAGGGGTTGAAAATTCGCAGTCAGGACCAGTTTGCACCATGGCCAAACATTGATCTCTGTCGTACCAAGCGCACACGCAAGACACTCAACGATACGGTTATGGTAACGTACTAAACAGTAGTTAGTAAGTAAGTAGTACTAGGAAGATACTCAATTTAGTAAGTAGTAAACTCTTCTGCAAAAATGAGAAAATATCATTGGTCACTGAATATATTATTACTAATTTATTATTGACTGCGGGTCGATCTGGGACTTACTGAGGCCACTTCCGGTTCACAAATATCCAAACTTCCGTAAAATTTAATGCCCGACTAGTAAGAGAGTTCGACCACACAGAGTAACAACGTTATGTTTTTGGCACCAGGTATATTAATTAATTATTTTTTTTTCTTTTTTCAGTAACAATATGAAACTTTTTAGAATGCTAATTGAATCGATGTATGAGAATAAATGATCCCAAATGTATTATTATTGTTGTTTCCTTCCTCAATGTTTCAAGTCTTCCTAATAAAGTTGCATGTCTTAGCGATTGGAAAACATTTTTGACTTGTCGAATAGTTTTGTGCAAAATTTCGATTATTTGCTTTGAAATGAAAGCAACAATGATGTTACAAAATACAGAAAGCAATTTTGCATTCAGCTAGTTTTTCCCTACAAGTACATTATTACATGGTATACGTATATAAGTAATTATGCTTAAATTGTGATGAGAAATGCGTCTACAATATTGTATTTTTAGTAGTACAAACCCGAAAAAATATACACACCTAAATAGAATATATCATATAATGTATATGTATAAATTTTTTTGGTATATTTTTTGATACTTTACAGCTGTTGGAATGATGCGTGACTTTAAAATTTCAATGAAATAAAAAGAATTATAAGACCCGACTAAACGGGGGAGACTTAAAATTTCATTTATTTGTGTTTAGAGTTTCATTTCCAAAATAACATTTACACGTCAGTCTTACGAATCACAGTGAAGCTTTGATATGATGAATTTATTGTGCTAGGTTTCGGTGTTTGCCATACAAAACAGGCGTTCAAATACATTTCATTACAGTACTGAATACGCTATCTTGTCGGCACTATACAAATACAATTCATTCTTTAACTAATTAATCATAATTCATAACATATAATAATATATTTAAATATAGTTAAAATACGTATCCATATATGCGGTGGTAAACGAAACAACCGATCTTCAACAGCCTATCGGACACAACGACCAGCCTAAACCAATCGTTGCATCCCCTCAATTTGTGCTATAATTAATTATTACTCATTTTACATCCTCTCGATGATGTGTCTTATTCCAACAGCGTTAAAGTCAGCTTATTTTTTGTAACACAAACATTATAAAATGACATCCTAACCATTTATATTTTGACAAGTATACTTCACACAGACTCGCACACACAGATTATTTCTTGTAATAATATAGAATTACTTTAACATTTCAGCTATATATTACTTTCAATATATAAATTATATTATATCATATAATATAAATGCTGAGCGGTTGAGACTACGTCCGAGGGTCGGCGTTCGTTCTGCTGCAGTCGCGGCGCTTGCTGATGCCTCGTGATAACTGCTAAACTACGACACGACACGACTCCACAATGCGCTTCTACTATCTACGTTACGATCATCTACTATTACGCTTTACGTTACGTCACGTTCGCACTTTATTCATTTCATAAACAATATTAAGTTTACAATATATATTTATTCCGTTTATTGCTTTGAGTTACGATTAGAAGACAAGAATTTGGAAATGCGGCGAATACGAGTAGTTTGTTAAGTTGTTGGTGGCAGTAACGACTTACTACATTACATTATTACAGACTAAAATGAAAGTGCGATCCACTACGAGTACATGTAGACAGTAAGACAGCAATTAGTTAAGTCATAGATACGGAGTCTTCCGACAGATAGTTGTGGTGTGATTACAGGTCGTTACTAACCACCAACGACTAACAACAGCACAGGTTGTTCCACTAGTGTGGAACAGACTGTAGACTGTGTAGATGTCAGTTGCCGCAATGGCCCCGCGCGTAGTAGAAGCGAACCCACGACCCTCAGCAACGGTGTCTTACAGGAGGCTACAAAAAGATATATTCATATATTTTTATTTTAGTTCATATTATAAATACTTTTTAGTTTTCTTTTCTAGAAACATCTATAGGTATCTTCTTATGCTATGTCAAAAATTACTTTTCATATATATTATATATAATAAATATGAAATATAGATATTATTACTTATAATCAGTATCGTTAGTTAGGCCTGTATATTAAGTTTAAAAATATGCTAATATACAGTGTCGATCGTCGCGATTTGAACCCGGGTAGGCGTAGGATACGCGCGGGGTCGAATGCGAGCGCGCGTCTACTGTTACCTATACTTTACTTTACTTAACTGAGAGACTGGCTCTAGCTCTAGATCTAAGTCTACTTGACTTGACTTGACATCACATGGTGTTTGTGACGACGTCATCAACCTTACCTACTTACGACTTACGTGAAACGTACGTACGTTACGACTAGAATTCATTCATAATCATTATACATACACCAAACATGTAAAAATATCATTGAAACACGAATTATATCTATATATCAATTTGCAAAACGGGTCAACCGAACAGGAGTAAACGTTAGGTGATTTCCGGGCGGGAAGACTTTTAACCGACGGTCGCAGAAAAACAGCACCTTAAAAAGTCGTGCCCCTTCCGGCGGCGTTTTTCAGCTACATTCACATCAAAAATATGTCTCTTCAGCATAATATTAACATGAGGTCCAATGGTTATTTATATCATACGATCAAATAAACTGTTTGAGGTAATAAATATAGAACCTGATAAAGAAGTAAGTATACAATATACATTTAGATCTGTAAGAATATATTTGTCAAACTTGAAGAGACACTTTACAAATTTGTTTAAAAATAAATTTAAATTTCTCTATTAGTATAACAATTTCAGAAAAATATTTTAAAATTATGTATTATGAAAATATATACGTATGCCTTTACTCGTATTACTTTTAAAACTTTAGTAACTGAAACCCGTGGCGTTGCAAGCCCAAAAACGCCGCTAGCCCGAAACTAGGTTCGCGATCATCCACTTTTGAGCAGCACTGGAAACCGTATGTGATAACCTATGCAGGACAAGGGCCAAGGTTCTAGAAGGATCATCAGGTAGGGTACAAGGGAATTACACGTATAAATATAAATTTACAAATATATGTAATGCTCACTCGTCGATGTGCTGCGCAGACTTAAAACTGCGCCTGCGCGCACATTACGTTACACTAATGTTATGTTACTGTTACGTATAGTTCCTAGTGTAGTTGCCGGTGGCCGTGCGTGTTTGGCGCCGAGGTCTGACATGAACGGCTGGGGATGATTAGATTAGATAGAAACCGCATTAACCCAAACACAAGCAATCATTGTTATGTTTAAGCTAATACGGCCCAGTATGGATGTAAGATGAGAGAATAAAACAAACTTAATACTCATCTCGCGAGTTGCCTAGTACCTAGCTCCAGTCCAGGCTCCAATCCAACAAAATCAAAAACAGCTTCTTTCCATAACTAATGCACTTACTAATCATTTCACTAAGCCAATTAGGTTAAACTTACAATTTCACTAATTCCTTCAAATTCAGTGCTAGTTACGGAGCAGCAGTATACCAACAAAAACAAACTGAAAGAAATCATAAGAAAAGGAAATCAAAATAAAAACAAAAAAATTGAAAATCACGAACATTTTATTTTGACATTATTTGGTACCAATTGATTTAGTCAATTATATCTAATTATCTAATTTTGGTGGTCGGGAGCAGCGCGTGCGCGATTAGCCGTCATCTAGTTTAGTCTTATCAGGCGGTGAACATGCGCACGCGCTATCCCGACACCGCCGCCCCCACCTGCAGCTTGTAACTCAGGCGAAGGCGGATCGCGAATTTCTCTAATTTTTATTTAAAATTTTTACGATTCAAAAACACACAATTATACATTTCAAGTCAAAATATTAATAAAAAATTACAAAATTACAAAAAAAAAATTGTCTCTAATGAGACTCTTTTCTTTATATATATATAATTAAAATATCAATTTAAATATATTATATTATCAATAATAATTATTATCAATGAATCTAATTAAGCTAGGTGAAACAGTCACGCATATCAACTCAAGCATGGTATCTTCTACACGCACTGTACTCAGTTGTACTAACATTCGTATTTAAATATTTCCACAAAAATAGGTAAAAAAATAAAATAATAAATGTATATCGATATTAATAGCTATAGAATAGAAACAACAACTTATATATTATATACACATGTACGTATGACGATTAAACAAAGAAGTATATAATAATTAATTAATAATAATAATAATAATAATCATGATGATAATGGCGATGATGTGATCAGGGGCGGTTTTAGGGGGGCAGGGTATAGGTGCGCGTGTGCGGCGCACCGAAGCCGGCCCTGGCGTTAGCCGCAACAAAACAAAACATATATAAAATTTCAGTAAACAACAACTTTATATTCGGGAATCTAATAATAAAATCTCTGGCTAAATACATATAAATACTAATACACATCACGTGTGCGACTCGCGGGCCGGCGGGCGGAACGCTCACTCACAACACTTCACATCGTATCGTTTTGTTACGTTCACGGGACGTCTACATGCTACACGCTACTAACTCTTTGCTTTCCTTTCCTACTTTACTTTGCACTGACTCAATCTACATGATGATGAAGCGCGACTTTTCTTATGTTTTAGCGGTTTGTGCCAGATTCACACCACTTCGATCATTTAACATAACATAAATCAACAAACAACTTTCAAGTTCATTTCGAAACACTAGGATAACTTATAGATTTCAACCTAAACAAGTCACTGGTAAAATCGTTTAAATTTAAGTAGCTACACAGCACTAGATCAAGTTAGCTTCACTTTTATAAAATTGACGTAACTTAAGTCATAATAACTTAGTTAAATCACAGTGACAGTCATACATCACCCTAAGTTGACACAATTTAAATCATACTGACTTATATTAGTCATATTGATTTAAATTAAGTCAACTTGACTTAAAATAAACCACATCGACTTTAGTTAAATCATTCTGACTCAAGTTATGTCGAAGTGCAGCTAACCGTCTCTATACTACAACAAATTTATCGTCACTGGTAAAAACTTAAAAGTTGCGTGGTGTGAATCGTGAGTATAATGACGTATGAAGTGTAGATGTAGCGAAATGGCGGCAAATATGAAAACGCGTTAAGTAAACGGCGGCGTCAAATACTGCTGGGTCGAGGCACGAGATTCGCGCGGGGCAGGGCGGGGGGCCGAGCGAAGCTTAAATACCGGGGTGTAAGATTATGTGTGTATGTCGTGTCAGTGTAATACTACAAAATATACTCTAGGATGACCAATTTCTTTCTTAAAATATATTCACTAACAATTAGTGGCCTCTGATTCTGATTCTGATGGGGAAGTGTAGATAGTAAGCCAACCGAGAGACCAGAAAGTAACATCCGTTAATGAGTATGTTTGTGTATAGGCGTGTAGTGTAGTTATGTATGTATAACTTATGGGCTACGAGAAGAATATATTAGAAATATATGTATGTATCACATCACAACAGAACAATATATAAGTAGAGCACTAACAATCAAGTATATATATTATATATATAATATAGAGCCGAGAGGTCATAACTAACAATATTTTATTATAGATGAGGGATATGTATAGTCATTATTGAAAGTTTTGTAGGTATAAGTTTAAGTAATTAATAAGTAGTTGCCATACAGGAGCAGGGCAGAGTTGGGTGTATTCAACTCGTATTCTCGAATGAAAGGTGAAAGGGCAGACAAGGGTTAAAGAGAGAGAGATACGAGATATAAAAACGAAGACGGCAACGCACCAGATAATATATAATGTTATAGTGTTGCGTCGACGTCGACGTTTTGACGGTCGGCGGTTGGCGGCGGTGCGCGAGTGTGTGTGTGAACGTTTGGCAGTTCAGATCACAGCCAATACAGGCCCCCCTGTGCCCGGCTTGTCAGTGCGAAAATATCTCTGTTTATTCATATTTTTTGCATTTTTCTATATAATTTTTCAATATTTTTCTTTAATCTTTCATAATATATTAGTTATACTTTATTATATTTAATTATTAATAATTATTATTATATTACTTAAATTATATTTTGAGAATTGCTGCGATCAGACTTTATAATATGTGACACTCCACATGGCAAATACAAAAAATAATAATATAAAAAATAATAACGAAACATTTTTAAATATAATATAATAATTAATAATAATAATAATAGATATTTTTATTCTAAACGTGTCGCGTCGTCTTGTCTTTTATTGTGGTAATTATTACTATATTGTATTGAAGCAATGCGCACGCGCGCTACACATTAAACACGATAATACAAAAATCTTAGTTAAAATATTATCTTCTGAAATATTCTGATTTTTAATACTATTCAAATTGTGATATCGTAAAAGATTATTATTATATTCAATATATATAATATATTAATTATATAGTATCATATATAGTATAACATCGTGAATGAGGGGGACGTCGAGCGGTAGGGGCGGGGCGGATGTGCGCGAGGAGAGCGACCGCAGACGCCGCACCGGGTCGCCTTAACTCTAAACAAACTATATAAAACAAATAATAATTATAACATAAATATATTTCTATTAAAATAATTTATTACTGTTCGTTGTATGACGTGCGACGTCTGCTGGCCGCTCTCTAAACCTCGCACGCGCGCTAAGCGTCAGGGGCTGTGAGGGTGTCGCGGGACGCGGGGAGATTCCGAGTCAGAGAGACAGAGATCTGTTGTAAATAGTTAACAGTGTACTGCACCGAGTACACTTAGGAGATGATGCGGATCGCTTGGATGACGGGCAATGAGCACACTGGGCACTGCGGCTCGTTGGCTTCACACACTCGGTTGGCGCACTCCAGACAGAACAAGTTGTGTCCGCACGGCACGAGCGCGCCCGTCACCTCCTTGTCGCCACACACCACACACTCGCGCTTGCTGGAGCCCAGCAGCGAGTCCGTGGGACTCACACTAGCTGCCGGAGACGGTCGCGACGTCAGCGACACAGCGGGGAACGACCAGATGCTGCTCGTCGCCGTGCTCGTCTCGAACGACGGGGACTCGCCTAGGCCTTCGTCTCGGTCTAACGACGTGTTCCAGATGGACACGAGGTCTCCAATGCGGCCGGGCCCGCTGCTGGACGAGCTGCTGCTGCTGCACGAGCCGCTGCTGCTGAACGCGCCACTGCTGCCAGTGGACGACGTCATGGCAGGAAAGGGCTCCGTGTTCGGCTCGAGGTAGTTAAATAAAGAGCCCAGCCCCGTCTTGTACAGTGACGCCAGGAGCTCCGGGTCTTCGACGAGCGGGGTGTTACCGCCGCCGCTGAGTGCACCCAGGCCGCCGTTGATGCTGGTGCCGTTGCCGGTCCGCACTGCGATGTGCGCCTCGATCTCTCGCCTGGCTGTCTCCACGCTCTCCGGCAAGCCGGTCACCTCGAACACGGGCTCCTTGTCCCGGCTGGGCGTCACGATGTACGTGTGCGTCTGGTGCTGGATGCGCTTGATGGTCGCTCCCTTGGGGCCCACGACGAGCCCGACCACGCGGTACGGCACGCGCACCTGGATGGTCACGTGGCCGGGGATGTTGGCTGGGGGGCCGGGTGGTGTACTCGCTCCAGAGCCGAGGCCTGACGCCAGGTTACTCTTGCGTGACGCACGGATCTGGGAGAAGTGCTCGGCTGCTGACAGGATCTCACGTTTGGCCTTCGCCACATCTTCCTTGCGCCCTGTTACTACGAACACAGGCTCCTCGCCGCGCACCGGTGTCTTGATGTACGTGTTTGTCTTCGCTCGCAGCGCCTTTATCTTGCAACCTGCAACAAACACAACTACATTACTAACAAGCCAAGATTATTCATATTTAATTGCTAAATTACATTTAGAGTATCTATTAAAAGAGTATAATAAGACATTGATGAATAGGTAAAGTAGTACCAGCATCAGTTTTTACAATTGGTTGGAGATGTTCACCATGAACTGATAATGTTATCAAGGTAAGCGAGTGTGGATGTGGAGTGGTGTGATGGCGTGCAGTGAGCGAGACAAAGCGGCGTGCGGTGGCCGCCCTTCAACCTGCCGACAGGTCACCGCTCAGCGCACAGTTCACCTTGTGCATCGTGCACACACACATCACACCACCAAACCATTCGCGAACATTCGATACCAGCATACACTTCGCAACTAATCAAGATTTTATTAAACTTACAGTACCTATAATAAGATTATAAGTATCAACATCTGTTAAGAAATCGAAAGTAAGAATGTAGGTGGTATTAATGAACATTAACATCCATTGAAACGCACATTAGTAGTTCTCGCTTCGAGCCGCTCTAATTGAAATGAATTCCTCGCGGGTCGTGCAGGGCGGCAGAGGTGTGGGGCATGGGCAGGTGCAGGGGTGTCCAGCCCACGCAGCAGGTAACAGACCCAGTCGCAGTCGCGTCTGCATCCGGCCGTAGCCGCTGCGCTTGAGGCTTGTTGACGGACCTCCGATCAAATTGTTAGATAGTACGCGATCCACATACCTCATACCACACTCTGTGATCTACTCCTACACTATTATACCCATCAAACTATTATTCACACGTGATTCTAGATAAAATAAACCATTACAGACGCCACTTGGAATTGTTCCTCCTACTCCGCCCAACAACAACAATGCAGGAATTCTAAACAGATGCTACAACCTCTTTAAACCAATTCTTGGAATGAAAATTTAGTTACCGATAAAAGACCAATTCCAAATTGCACTCATAGAAATAACACTTCTGGTAATGGAGAAATAAGAGCACCTTTATGAGCTGCCGAATGTGTTTGAGGGCACAGATCGTTAAAAACTTATAAGCGCATTTCGCTGAGTAGTAACGCGGTAGGTTCTGTGGTTTCGATATATTCATTTCATGATCATTTTGGTTTTATGCATCGTTAAACCGCATTTCACTGGGTTTACGGTCACCGTCTGCGTCTGGCCGCCAAATTCCGTCTCGAGTTTCAAAAGACCTCCGCGACGATTATAAAACAAAAGACATTTTCTGCTATAGCATAGGTCTGTATATAAGACGCACCATGCTTCGGCTGCTGTCTTGTTCTGGAAAATTGTATTAGGATGCTGAGTGCTCATTAATCATTTAAAAACTAAAACAATCTTCCGGAAACATCACCGAAAGGCAAAAGTAAATTATTTCTAAACATCTCTATTTTTAATACCAGCTTTTATTTATTTCGATTGTTCGTTCCTGGATGTTTTCAGATATAGATAATATATTGTGGTTCAAAAATCTTATTACTGAGCTTTTCTAGTCAATAATAATTAAAAATTGAACAGATATTTAGATAGATAGACTATTATTAACGTGTTTATCATATCTAACAAGAATGATGACATTAATGAGGCGATTACTCATTCAAAATAGCATTCTGATCTCCACAATTCGGAATTTGAATCTTTTTGTTGTTCGTGCAAGAGTTAAATGTCTCGGGGGGCGGGGAAAGTGCAGCCGGTGAGTGCAAGGTGCACCGTGTATCGAGTCTCAGTCTCGACTTCTTCGCTCTTGTAAATAAACACTGTGGCACTGGCACTGACCATAAGTCGATGGCCAGGTACGAATGCATGGGGATAACCTTGAGCCACGGCGACTTCGGCTACAAGAATGAAATAGCTGCACAAAAGATGCTCAACACTACTCCACTCAGATGAAGGATGCAGCGGTGGAATTTTACCGCAAGACCACGAAATAGTTCAGTTTCTAGTGGCTATGAATATGAATGAACAAATGAATTACTGTCCAAAACTATCTAGCTTTTTGAGTTAATAAATTGTAAATGCAAATGTACACACAGAACAATAAAATTTAAATGCATCTAATTCCATTTCCATACAACACAAGAACATTAAACTGCAAAAATCAAATATCCGCACTTAACGCAAATGTGTTTATTATGGTGTCTTTTGGGTACCACTGCTTGAGAGTTGCCACTTTACCAGCACATCTGTACTGTAATGTAACTGGCACTTTAGTATATTCTTACTACTAATAAACGGTGTAAATTACTGAACCGAAACTGAAATGCAAACTGAATGCAAATATTAGAAAATGAAAGCTAGTTAATTTCCTTTGTGCATATTTTTTGCGCAGCTGCGTCTGCGGCAAGGTAGAGGTTGTGTGTTCGCTGGCGGTCAGGGTCGGCAGGTTCAACTGCGCGCCGAGAGAGCGGCTGCCCTCCTCACGGCGGTGTACAAAACAAAGCCGCTCAATCTCACTCACAATCTCATCTAGCTCATCCGCGAAACTTGGCCCAAGTTCCCAACAGCCGAAATATCCTACCTACCATACGCCGCCGCCTCGATACAAATAGATCGCACGTTAATACACCGCGAAATGGAAAAAAGATGACCGTGGGAATGCGTTCCAAGGCCACGCGTGCGGCAATGCAACTCGCAAGTTGCAGTTTTCAGAACCCGATAAAAAACGCTACACGCAGTGTCAAGATACTTGCATCAAGTTGTTTTACCTTTTGATAAAGTTATTTTTAGATTAAAAGCATGCTGTTTCGCTAAAGTTTTATACACTACTTTATTACTTTGTAAATAAATTACGTTCATGGCCAGGTATAAGATAAGATGCTGCAGTCTCCAGTTATTTCTTTTATTGTTGGCTCTGCTTGAAAATTTTAATTAGATACTTTTTATAATGATTTCAAGTGTGAAAATGTCTAGCTTCCATTTGACATTTCTGGATAATGATGGGACATAATGAAACATTCCAGGATAGTTGTAAAGACGTCACGGCTAAACAAAACAAAATCTTAGAGAATTAATATCACGGAAAAGCGTTTGCCACTTCCTCGGATAATTAATCTTGAAGGAAATATTGCGACGTCACATTGAAGAAAGCACATTTCCCCGAGACACGCTAAGTAGTGGCAGTGGGCATTCTTCCAAACTTATTCACGTTCCCCTCTCCCGTCAAGAGCACTGGCACTCTTCCTGGAGCGTATCATCAATTTCAGAGCGTCCGACTTCGCTACAACGCGCAGAGGCAGAATTATCGTATCCTAGAATAAAAGAAGTTGTAGATCGCACGTCGTACGATTTACAGGCTGACGCGTTCAGCGTTCGGGACATGATTGGTGGCGAATGACCTCGTCGGGGAATATTTCCAAGAAACAAAAAGAATGCACTCTTCGTGATTTTCACTTTTGTCATTTTATTTTTACCACGTTTACGTTTCACTTCTTACAAAAAACAAATGCGTAAATAAATAAACTGCAAACTGTGCTAACATTGTATGAGCCATGACAGCATTTACAGACCAAAAATTATCCGATGTACGATAAAATATTATGTCTCAGGCAAATGATTATTTCAGATAAATGGTTTGCCTGAAATTCAGAAAAATAGCTTTTAAAGAGTTCTTGAAAGTTCAACTACAACGGCATGAGTTTGTTGAATGTAATAGATATTATTGAGTTAAGAGACCCGTCTACCTCCTAAAATCCATAAAATGTACTAACGTAGCGAGTGGCCAATACAAGAACGGTAAAAGTTTATTTCAACAACTATTTGCCTTTTTAAAATTTTGATTAAAAACTTGTACCTACAAGATTATAAAAATTGAAAAAAATTCCAATTTATGCAAACTTTACACGGTTGTTATATCTTATGATAGAAAATAATGTTTAAAATTTTAGAAAGGCACATCTGTAGATCCATTTTTTCTCTATTAAATGTTTATAAAAACATTATCCTAAAGTCAATAATAATCTGACAGTTTACTCGCAACGAAAACACTTTTACAGTATTTTTCAACTTCAAAATGACATTGCATAGTTAGGATGCGGCAAAGTATGAGTTTCGGACTGGTTTCAGGCAGTCGTATTACTGGAGAAAAGAGTGGAATAAAAAAAGTAATATCGAAAGTATTTTAGGAATTCAGAAAAAATGTAAAAAAGTAAAGGTTTGGTTAGTAGTAGTGCGCACGAACTGAAAAAACAAGTAAAATATGGAATGGCATTTGTCGTGTTTAACAGGAGCAATTTGAAAACAATTAGACAGATAAATAAACAAAAATGAACAATGAAATGTTTGAAAAATCATCTGATTAATTTTCTCGACAAACAATTTTCCGCTGTCGTCAGCAAATCAACCCAGCAAGAAAGAAGGAAGAAAGAAGGGCATTTTGGCGAGTGGTCGAGTGTGTGTATTTTCGATGGCGTCGATCGAGTCCACAGCGTCGCAACGTTGACGCTTGAAGTGTGGACTCGGGCGACATCTCGAGCCAATGACACTCTGGTTGCGTTGGGAATGTCGCGTTCTGCGACGAGAGAGGTGATGGAGGTTTCTCTTCTTCGTTCTTAATATAGTCTGACCTCCAGGACGCGCGCCACCCTGGGAGCGAAGCTGCGCGCGCTCGCTCGATGGGACATTGTCACTGAATTATAGACTTGATAAAATCATATAAATAAATATATCACACACGACATGACATCAGTGTGTTTATCAGCAAATGCTTGAGTATAATTAAGTCTTGCAGTCGCTGCTACGTATACGTTACTTACATTATATAATTAAAATTAGTTTAATTTCAACCGAATTCCAAAACAAACCTGGTTCTTTTAATTAATGAGCGAAATTACTTATTTCATTGTAAGTTATTCTAAGTAAACAACCATAAAAATATGAATTTTATTTAAGGAACAATATGCATTAATTATTATCATAAGAATCTCATGTTTATTACTCATCTTGTTGAACAATGTAGCAAAACAAATGCATAAAATCCTCGTAATATTCCTTCTGGGAATTTGGGTTGTCAGTCATAAGTGAAGAATCTGCAAATCCCATAAAATTTTGAAGAATAGTGCATAAATAACAGGCTTGCAACTGAAATCTATATGAAAACACTCATAAGTAATACCCTCTGACATGAAGTTAATATTCTGAAATTTTATGAGCCCATTTGCCCGCTATCTTCAGCCTGAAAAAATTCTTGAATCCTTGGTCCCGCCCGGAAATGAACTGCCAGTCCCGTCACATGACTCAATCGCACAAAAGGTAGTATTGTACTATAGCAGAATTTTTCAAAAGAAAAGTTTCCGTGTCCATTTCGCTACCCTTTCACAGAAAAAATATGTGAAAATAAATGTATTATTTATATAAGTGAAGTAATATTCAGCTATTTTTACAGGCGGCCTTTCCGAACAAGGTCAAGTACTAAATCAGAAGGTTTTCATAAAGAGAAGAATAAATTTGGTGTTTCACGGCATAATCAAATATAAATATCTAATCTGTTAGGTGGCTACATATTTATGTAGATAGTGTTTCCTAATACTTGGAATCAGGCCAATACTTTATCTAATAAAATTTAAAATTCATTCAGTGCTACCAACGTAATTCAAATCCGACAAAATACCCCAACCTTTACACATAACAAATTACAGAAAGGTAACAAATCATCATTCAGACATATTTACAATATTTCCGTCATAATTAAACCTCCAAAACCAATATTTTAATTTCCGTGACAGTTAAATCACCTCCACCCTAATATATAACACATATATTACTGTATTTGAGGGGTGCGAAAAACCTCTGAACCTGCGCCTATGGCATTACTCACGATCACGACGCGTCTGGCAACGCGACGTCGACGGGCGGGCGTCGCACGATCATTAGGGCGTCGAAACAGCCAAAATACCCACCGTCTTACTCATCGCTATCCTACTACGCACAATATTACACGAACACGAGAACTGCATTACCATGTTAATTATGTCATTGTATTTCAATTAAAACGGGGATTATATATAAACACATTAATGCCCACAAAAATTCTATATGGATCGATGAGAGAAAACAGATGCTACAATTGAACAATGCCGCGTATTACATCCAGCTTCTACAGAAATATGTTAAATACATAAACAAAACATTAATGAACAGACACGATTTAATTAATATTAATAGAAACAGAAATGCATTGTTATACTATTAATTTTTTATTATCATACGAGATATCTTACTACATTTCAATTACTATTTTACTAATATTATGCTCATCAACTAAAGATAGAACAGTACTATTTTTGCAAATCAAACCTTTAAAATTACGCCACAATAATATGCGACAAAAATGCGAACAAAAATTTATTTCGGCTGTTATTATTTTTACAGATATATACCTACCTCCATACCTACTTTAATTGAAAAACTATAGAGGCTTTTACTTCTATTACCATATAAAAATTCTATGAACAAGTGTTTAATATTGTGGACAATGATTTCTTTGAAAATTTTTCCATGTATACTTCATGCCAACTTAATAAAATCAGCCATTCAAAATTTATGTGTTGTTCTCGTACAGATTTGTACAAAAGAAAATTATTTCTAAGAGTTAGAATACTATGCAATAATTATAAGTGTTAATAATTCAATTTAAGTATAGATACTGTTATTATATCCTTAAACAATAACACTTTGGTTTGTCCCTCTATCTAAAAGATAATGCAAAACAATTCTGCAGTTGTTGTAAAGAAACCAATACTCCTCTCAATAAACAGTAAATTTTATTTTTTAATATCCATTGTCATTGTTTCAGGGAATTAATGTTCGGCAAAACAAAGATTTTGAGAGAACACTGCTTTTGTTCCTATGAAGAGTGCTTTGTCTGTCTACGCATTTGTTTTACATTTTTGTGCAGCTGTGAACTTATAATTGATGAGATATTTATACACGATGTTCAGTGCAAGAATCGAGTTACAAAGACGCAGTTTTTGTTAAAGTAATATATTCGCTTCGTGCGTGCAAATCAGAATAAAAAATGACCCATTTTATGCAAAAGTGCATCAAGTTTTTAAGAAAGGTAATCTTAAAAGATAATTTGAACAATAATACGAAGTAATAAAAAAGTAATTATAAACAAAAAGTGGAACTCTTCTTCATTTAACTTATTTTCTTTTATGCTGGATTTATTTTCGGAAAATAATTTATCTGTCGTCGTATCAGAGATCTCGAAACAAGCAAATAACAACGTCCCAGTTTGACAAACTTTATTAATAGAATAGTAATTAGTAAAGAGTATACACACCGACAGGGAATTCTTGCCTGAATTTTTATCTTTTCAGTTCTGTCTTTTAGTTTTAGCTAGTAGCAAAATCTACGCAGTGCTTTTAATCTTAGACAGTTTGGTTTGGTTATTGTTTATTATGAAGTGCAGTGAACCCATTACGAAACTAAGACGTGAATTTGAAATGTTTACTCAGAGGTATTTGGCGCCCTGCCTCTTGTTACAAAACCTTACCGGGTTTAGTTTTTTTTACGTTTTGTAACTGCGGAAAAATGTTTATTTACGACGGAAGCTAATCTTATCTTCAACAAATATTACTTTTCTGAAGGCTCAAACATTTTGTAATTGCACAGGAATATAAAACACTCTTCAATAAATTTAAATTTTAGAATTTAATTAATCGTAATCTATGTAACTTACAAACAAATCCGAAGAAGGAAATAACGATTTTGATGTAACCGCTAAACAAATTCGTTCTGTGAATCTAGGAGTAGGTAGCAAAATTGGTTCCTCTACTGCAAATCTATTATTGCAATGCTGATGTAATAAAAACGAAAAAAACAGCTGAAATATTTGTCCAATAAAATAAAGACAATCTAATCAATTATGTTTTACAGGTTAAGCGCGAAGTTACAAGAAATAACGATCTCTAAAGCAAGGAATTATAAACAAATGAAACATCTCTTCATCTTCGTGCTCCAAACGTAAATTAAAACAAATGTATTTCCTCTTCTCGCAATGCGTTTGCCAAAAATAATCACGCACGCGCGTTGTCAAAGCAGCTAAGTATAAACTTTAAACCAGGAGGATGCGTTCCTATAACTGCACCAAGTGTCATTCTAGATTTATATTTGTTGTTTTTTCACCAAAGCCTTTACACTTCAGTCTTTGGTAAGGAGGATATTATTAATAGTCAAAAGGAGTTTGAATGTTTGAAATAAATAAATTGTTGTAGGTATACTAGGTGACTGACCTTTCTGTTTTTGTTACAAGAATGACGCATTCGCAAAGAAATTTAGAAAATTAATTACATGCCAACATTTTCTAGAAATATATTTGTAGGAATAGGAATATGTTAACATTTTCAATTTATCGTTTTTTAAATGCAAACATTTTTCAAAATTCCTGATTTCTTAAATAATTTTTTATTCTAAAAATAAAGCTCGAGTCTAAGTTTAAGGAAACAATTAACATTTCAGTGTGTTGTTGTGATGTTGAATGTATACTTAAACTTTAAAAGTTGACAATCATTTCGTGCCGAGGATTCTTTATAATGGGGTTCTTACTGCAGTCGTCATGACTGTATTCTTTGATGTATTTTTAAATACTACGAAACGAACATGTGGACGAAAGGCCTTGTCAGTAACGTACTATTGGAAGGCACATTAAAATTTTACAACTTTAATTCAAAAACAGGATATATTCTGAGGTGATAAACTTTTATGCGAATTTAAGAACTCAAATTTTCGAAACATAACCAATGTAATTAGTAGTAAAATCGCGACTACTTATGCAAACGCTTAATTTTCTTAATTTATTTTATTTTATGGTATATACATTTTTACAAAAATGTCATAAATGCCTTTTACCTAATCTGAATGTGGTATAGCATCACATGAGTATTATAGTATGAGTCATCTGTATACACATAGACATGTATATTTTACTATGTGTGCGATTATCAGTCGTCAACTCACGAGTACCTAATAATATTTGTTAGTAGACCTGTACCTCACTAGATTTGAATCTGAATTGATACTTGAAATCGAACTCGGTACCGCTAGCATGTTTAACGGACATTCAACCACCGGCCATATTTATATTTTAATGCAAAACAATCCAATGATAGATTCTTATGTTAAAGTTAACAGATTAAAAAATATAGTAAATTATTCATTCGTAGGTTTATACAAATCTAGAACTGACGTTCCACCAATAATTAATTATTGTATTCAGTAAAATATATTTAGAGATTCAACTTTTTGTAAATAGTGACGTTAGCAACACCAAAAATACTAATCTAAGATCAAGAAACTCCGATGATCGGCGGTATCAAAATAACAGAATCATTTTCGAAACAATTTAATTTTTCAATCGTGCCAAAATGAGGGCCAGTGCCCCTGTGTCAACCCACGCGCGAGCCACTGGGTCTGCGACAGCAGCAGTTAACACCCGTGACACAAATGGTTCTTCCGGGGTTATTTCGATACTCGAACTCGTCGTGTACCTTGCGCGCTTGTTTATCAAACGGTGCTACCATATCTATATCACGAGCTTATCAACTACATTGCAGAATGGGTGTGCTATCGGACATTGGTTCGGAAATGCTGTACCTAATACGTTTATTAAATGTCACGCAGAGGTTCTTACACTGCGTAAATATAATAGTTATATGAGGCAAAAACCACAAGTTAAAAAAGTATGTTAACCTTGTCTCTAAATGCTAAAATATTTAAGATCAAGAGTAGGTATATTACTATACACCTTCCCAACGTCTAGGATTAATTCATAGATAAAAGATAATCATCTTCAAGGGATAGATCAATCTGCATTAAATATATAATATATTAATAACACAATCATAAATGACACAATGATAACTGCGTTTTTATTTTGTTATTAGTTATGGCGCTTAAAGATGTAACTAGGTTTAATCGAAACGTTGGAATAGATAAACATGATTACACTGTATTTCCGACGGTTCTGTTTCCTCTAAAATATTTAAAGTTATGTTGAAATTTTGACTGTCGTGTTTTATAATTTTTGTTCATTGTTGACAAAAAACAATACTTTAGTCAACACATAATTTGTAACTAATGATCCATTCAAAGCTACAAGTACTTGAGTAATTGTTAAATTTATAATAAATAAAATAAAATGAAGGACATTAATTTAATCATGCTCATTGCAAATAAAATAAAATTAAGTGTATACGTACTCGTAGAATGATTTCAAATTGCTGATAAGATTTTATAATGTAAATTATTTTCTAAAAAATAAAACTACCTAGTTGTTACTGTTGAGAAAGTAATTTAAATTATTATCAAAAAGTAAACTATTACAACATACTTATTTCCTTTCAATGTGCACTAAAATAATATTTACACATTTTCTCACAAATCTGTTCTTTTATCTTCAACATATTGAAATCAAGGCTACTAATTTAAAATAAGTGGGTAATATTTGCACCTGCTTCAGAGCATAATTTATACATTAATTTAATTACCTTATAAAACAGCTATTAATTATATTACCTACTTATATTTCATTTCGTGCATGGCAAAACATTATCGAAACACATAACACATTCAAGTAAATAGGTATTATTCGTTAGTTTCTGTGGTTAAATTTACCGCGCTAGAATAATAACTTCATCGTCCGATAGTGGCGCTAGTATCAAGGATGTAGCACGTTTGTTTTTCCACGTTCTCCACGACATGTGACGATGTGGCTCTGGATGTATTTAGTTGAAATGTGAAGCGGCATTTACTGGTGATATTTCGAGACGCACACGCTACAAAATAAAACTACGAGAGCAACGAAATGCCGGTGTCGTTTTGGGCACGTGCCAGAACACTCTGAAGACGGAGGTCATTTCCAGTTCTTAAGATTGGATTGCAACTTGCAACAAACTGCTTGTATGATTGTAACAGGGTTTAAATGGAGACGTTATTGATTTTGGCACTGGATGTCCTACTTTGGAAATTGGTTTACAGTTTTCTTATCGCGTTTAACTTAGGAACTTCACAGTTCTGAAATATTTATGGACAATAATAAATTTATGTAACACATTCTTTAGTCATTTCAATAAAATTGCGAACCTAGTGCTGAAATTTGTACTAAATCAACATAGCAATAAATATGCTGCTATTATGATGATCAATACTACTATTATATTTTATTATACTAAGATTGCTAAGAAATGAAGCTGTTATAATATCTTTTAAAATACTTTGAGGCTGTCACATCCAAGATGGGATGGGATGGATCTTTAAAATACAAAATATTTATAAAACTATACGCAGAAATATGTATTACCTTTATTGACAGTAATATAAAAAGTAAATATGAAATAGCTGGTCTATGACGAATGTCGAATCCATTTGTTATGGAATGAACTATTCCTAATATTACGAGTTTGACGACAGGTTGAGAAAATATAAATAAATGGGCGGTAAATGGCACTTGTATAACCTTATATTTGTATATAACCAAAATAGGCTGCCCCAAACAAGCTTTCGTCATGTCATAATAATTAAATTTCCATTTCAACTTTTAATTTTAGAGCAGCTACAAATTAGTGGACGATCTCATAAACAAATTAATGAATTAAAGCAATAAATTGTGATTCATAATCGGTCGAAATAACCTGCTTCTTATGGCACATAACCTAGTTATTCGATACACATTTCTTACGCAGATGTAAACCACGCGTTCAGAACTCAATAATGTCAAAAGTGATGCTTACGTCACACCGAAATGTGGACAAGGTAGCCTGTTAACATTATACCTCTCCGAGGTTTCTCAAACAAACATGCAAGTAACGAATTGCTAAAAATAAATGCAAGAGCGAGCAGATGTAACCTGAGCTTTCCAAAATAAATTATCTTCGTTGCATAAAATTAATTGTTTTCGCATTATATTAATGTTCAGGTAAACATATGGTTTCACACGTACTTACTTTACATAATTTTTCATAAACGCGTGTAAGTTTGTGTGGCATCACGCCTTTGCCTGTAATAAGAAGCTTGAAGGGCTACACTTCGGCAACTTTCATGTGTAGGTAATTGGAACATTTAACACACTTTTACGGAGAAGAAATAGTCAATATTAACAAATTATGCATGAAACATTATTTCTGTTTTACTATGCATTCGTAACACGAATCTACAGAAATGCATGTACATTTGGAATAATTCTTAATTAATCTCGTACAAAGTCTCTATCAGTTTTTATAAAGTTACAAATTAGAATAACATTACATGGAAGTACCTACTTCGTTTAATTATTTTATGCCATAAATGAATAAAGACATTTTATAGGTAGGTACACACGCGTATATATTTTAGCACAATACAAAGTGTCTTGCCTTGCCTAATCTAAATATCTTCATTCCATGTGGCAAACATATTTTAACCTGTTCTCAAGGTTTTTCCTCATTTAAAATAAAGATTATAAATTTGGTATTTTATTCACTAGTGACAAAAGAAACAGAATCAACCATACCTTTCATCTATTTACATCATCAATTAATTGAATAATATTATTTTTTAATAATTTAAGTAATTCTCTGAATTTCTTTATCAAATTTTCCAATGAACCTATCTACATAATCTAGTTTTAAATAATAACTTATTGTATATTTTATTTTTTTGAAATAACTTGGGCTATCATCCTTCATTTAAACTCTCGGTAAGTAGGCTACAAGCTTTAAAGTTATTCATGATCAGTGCGCCCAATACTATACCTACAATAGGTACACCCTTAAATTTTGCTACACGCAGGTTGGGTTATTCATATTCAGTATGAATTTAAGACAATTTTTATGAAATATTTAAGTTTTTCATGTCAATGTAAATTTCTCATATTGATGACATGCAAATTCGCAATTCTCACGGACTGCCGATGTCATTGCTTTGCTATTGAGACTTAACGCGCGTCCTGTTGTTTTATTAACAAACACGAGACACGAGGTGTCCCGGAAAAAGGATTTCGTGACAAGAATCACTGCGCAGGATAATAAACAAACGTAGTCAGGCATTGTGTGTAAACTGCGTGCGCCAGCATTTGTATGCCGTCGAGATGATGAATGGCGCACACATTTGTAAAAATGTCCCAGACGAGCCAGGCGAGGCACGAAATATCGGACAAATTATACTTGAAAACGAGAGATAAGAGAGATTTATTCACAGAACAACTAAATACTTTCAAAAAATTAGTTGTTGAATTCTGTTAATATTTATTATAATTCGTATTTTCCGCAAAATATGATCTGCGAATTAGAGTTGGGCACGGATCGTGAAATTTTCGGTGAGCCACAAACACAATTTGCAAAATATCAACATAAAACAAATTGTAATTACGGGTCATTGCTATTAATACTCGTTAGCGAACGAGTACACAGGCAGCGCACAGATTGGTCGAAGAAATTGGACCAAAAGTTTTTCATTTCACTACTATTTTGCGGAGCTAAAGTAAATTCGTGAGCGTGAGTGATCATGAGTCAAACGTAAAATGTGCGTGCTTTCGTTTTTAATTTCGTGAGCGTACGTAATCGTGCACAAAGTCACTATTACAGAATTTGCAGTAATTTGTTAGTTCAAATCGTGTTTAGAATAAAAATTTTAAATGCCTAACTCAATTTGTTATTTGTATAAAATTCCTACAATGGAGGATTCCGAACCTCTTATACAGTTAAATTATTAAAAAGCAGGCGAAATATCCAACCGTTATAGTACTACTGAAAATATTGGAGAACTTATACGATTTTATAACAAATAATATTTTCATTTCGTAAATTCTGATTTGGAAACATCTTTCATTCGTGAAATTATTTATTCACTTCCGTTATCTTTGTGTAGGTATACAAATTAATAAGCAATGTTAGTAACAAATGTATGTAACATAATTTTTAATCATTAACAAGATAACTACAAATTAATATGTGAAGCATGTTCCTTACGTAAGGTGTTTTTGTTCTGTGACGAAAATAAATTTATAAAAATTCAGCCCACGCGAAATGACAAAATAAATCATTACCCGGGTACTTAAAATTACATTCCTCTCGTACCAAAAAGTTTTAATATATTAGAATATATAAATATTGAATATCTATTACATTTTGTATTTCCCAAACGAGTTCCGCTGGACTAAAATATTCATGAAAGAAAACACAATTATTTTCTTATTATCGGTCAGGGAACAGGCATTTTCCGTTGTGAATGAAAGAAAATATTTAACTATCATAAATCATGTAAATGATAAAACAGCTACAACATTTTTTATTTACCGGTTGTTAAAGTGCTATCTCACAACTAACAGGTCAAATAATCAGTAAACAAAGTTAGTGAAACTTTTTGAACCGTTTCCAAACAGAATTATTTTCACAGCATATTTATTCCGGAGTTCATTTTGCCAAATATTTTCGTCAAAACTATGCTGATGTTTCACCTACGAGTTAATTTCTCATCCTTTACAATTTTTAGGAAGATATCAAAGGTATCCAAGTTAATATTTTTTGTGGACTGTTTATTTTGCTTGAAATTAAATTTTAATATAGTCTTTGGCATCAATACGTTTTGAGTAAAGTATTTTGTAATTTTATGACAATTTTAATGTAGCAACTTTATATGTCATGGGTTTTACATCAAGCCTTTCTATTTGTCTAATTTGTGCATAATAATCAAGTAATGACTTAAAATTAAACAATTTTTCTGCATTGCTGCAGTTTTTCTGCTATTGTTGTTTTTAAAATTATGTGAAAATGAAAAACAATGTCCTACAAACATTTTTAATTCTATTTACATTTACAAGCCTCGCGTGGACGTGTGTTCTACAAAAACTGTTGTCCAATTTAATTAACACTATGTTACGTATTCTTTATTAGCATTAATAAAGAAACATATGTACATATTACCATATTACCTACATAAAAAACTCATCTTAAGGGGTAGTACAGTTAGGTACTTTCAAATAACCTTGAAACAAGTGCTCCCATTGGGCCAATAAAACTTAAATTAATTCAACAAAACAATCAAAATCAAGTTCGGAATTCCAGATACAAAAAACAAAACATATGAAAGCAAAACCGCATTGCCATTTTAGGATTTGCAACGCGACATTGCCAGTTATAGACCAGAACAGTGGCGCTGTATCGACCGGTGGCCAACTTAAGAACTACACACGAGACAAGACAGGTGAATATCGCCGCGAAGAAACAAATGAACAGAGGCAAAAGCTGAGGAGCAGGATCAAAATAGCTTGAAGAATCTTTACGTGAGAGAAATTTTAACAAGCTAGGCAAGACAATGCTTTGTACTTATTTTTCAATTTTATAACTTCAAAGTTTATTGACTAATCTTACTTATAACAAATTAATTATTGAAGGACATCTTTCAGTTAGTAACAATATACCTACTTATATACAAATTAATATTTTATTATGTTCAAAATTTAATTTAAAAATAATGTCAAATCGACTAACGATATTATGAATTGGTCTAATAAGTAATAAATTGAACGTAAGTAAGTAGACCTTCAATATTATTATATAACTTTTTTATTGGAATTAATATATATAAATAATGATTTGTAAAAAACTGAACAATCTGCGATTAATTTTAATTCAAATTCAAAGATCTATGACCGAGTACAGCATAAAAACCAAGTTTACTGCACTAGACCTTGGAATTAACCTTTACTTTTAAACAATAAGTAACAATAAATTTATGATCCTTATGCCTCAAGAATTTTAAGTTGTGTAAGTATGTATCAATTGAATAACACAATGCTAATCCTACAACTTATTAATTTATTCTTAATAATGTATTAATAAATGCCTCCTTGAACCTACGGAATATTTTCTGATGTTCTCGAAGTGCTGCATTCTTAATCTCAATAAATCACAAGTAAATTGCACTGTTCGTCTTGAAATGTATGTAAAACAAGGTGGTATGATGTGCATGCAGGAGCAGAATTTATGATTAGGGGTTGAATTTTCCGGTGAGGGCAAACTATCGACTAGATCTGCATTTAGCTAGCAAAGGCCAAGGTCATTTCGCCGGCGAGAGCAAATCAATGCAAATTTCAGAGCAATACGGCATTTCTTGATAGTGTCTGCATTACTGTGATTAATCTCCGGATATTTAACTAGATACACGCTCACCGGCGCACCACATGATTGGGATGTGCAGGGTCGGCACAAGGATCAATAAGGGAGAACAGATTTGGAGGGAAATTAAATTAAGTTGTTCTTTGAATATACGAGTACTTGAAACTTTGCTGACAATTTAATATTGTAGCGATATTTATCTACCTAATATTGTATTAAAACTTGAAAGATTATTTTCTTTTTTATTTTGACCATAATAATAATAATAATAAATAAAATAATATAACGTCCCATTAAAATTTTATCTCTTGCTCTTGCTAGAGGATGTACCATTACATAAGGTATGGCAATATATAACGTACATATGCGATAATTTTTTTTTTAAATTCCTATAAATAAGGGTAGTTTACTTTAGGAAAATATGTTTAGTACCACTGCATATCTACTATTTATTTTGAATAAAGACAAAGTTATGTCCATCTTTCATCTTACTTGAATTCAAATATTGTTATACAAACACAGTTAATTATTATTATTAATTAGTTACAAAGTAAAATTAAATATTAAAACTATCAATTCAACCAAAGGTCCAAAACTGTTTCCATCATAAACTTCAAAAAAATTCGTATTTTAATTCGTGATCAGTACGTCAAATTCTATTGTTCCATTCTAATATGTACCTAAAGTTATGGTACTCCTGTATATGATCTCCAAAAATGTTTAGTATTTATACAAAATCATTATATAACTTTAAAATAAAATTATAAAAAACGTAGGCGATGAAACAATGAAAACCATTGAAAATGTAATAATAATAATTAATAAAATGTAAATAACAGCTCATTGTCTCGATAACGTCTTATTAATGGACAGAATCTTATTATATTGCGGACTCCCAAACAGTTCGCAAAGTAACGCTTTTAGAGAGCATAATACTCGTATAAAATTGTTTTTAATATATTATACTAAAAACAATTTTATTTTGTTGAATTCGACTGCACTAAAAGACATCGTTAATTTAAATTTAAAATATATAAATAGGTGGGCTATGAAGTATGAAACCAGATTTATGAACTAGACTTACATAAAAAAAAATATAAATTGATTTTGTTTAGGTACATGATGCCTAATTAGTAATAATATAATATAATAATTAGTTTAATCCCAAAATGTTTGTTAGAATGAATTGGCCTTGCGGAAAACGAACTTAGTCCGGGCCTGGAAATGTGTGATGATCATCTATTCATAGTGTGTTATATACAAGCATGTAGTGCAGGTTGAATACTTACTGCAGCTTATGCGTTGTTAGCGCGAACCATCATTGAGATTAATTTATAAATTTAGTATACTCTTTTGTTTTGTTTTGGTGCCGTTAATGAGTACACTATCGTGTCTTGTTTATAACCATAGCCAACGTGATATTGCTTTAGTACAAGACGTTAAAGTTTACCTAGTACAAAGGAACGATATTGCCATGTATGGGGAATTTAAGATCTTGTTAATTTTTACCTTATCACATCGCTAAGATATTGTCGCTATAAATAACGTTTCATACATTTTTCTTTGCAATATTAACGTTTAATTCTGTAAGACATTTCACTTATTAACATTTTTTAAGAATTTATATTTACAAAGAATGAATCTAATAAAATAAACTAAATAATTTCAAAAGGTCAGTTTGTTTTCAGTTCGACTCACACTTTTCAAAAAAGGTTATGTCTTATCCGCGTGACGATCTGTAATTGCCGAACTCAATGAGATACTTCACGATGATTCATATTTGCGTAAAAGTCGCGAATAAATAAAATAAAATGAATCAGAAAGGCTTACTATGTTTCTTGATAAGATTGCAGAAAACGAACCGAGATAATGACTCCAATCAGTAAAATATATACAAGATACCTAATTTTTAAACACGCTAAATGAGATAATAAAATCAAAGACTTTATTTAAGTCCATAAAATTTTTATGTGACTGGTCTACGACCAATTTATTATATTTATGAAGTCGATTCCAACGTGAGACACATTAACGCCTGCCCCCGCACCCCACCTGCGGTCTCTGTCACTGGCATGTCCTCACGAATGTGTGAAACAGTGAATCGAAGAGTAGAGTGATGTTACTTCACTATTCAGTGCCCAAAACACGTGGATTTCAAGCACGTGCGCCGCTGTAAGCCGGTCACGAATTTCGCCAGTTGATGGCCATAACCCGAATATCATCCATGGACGTGCGCAATCATTTTAACAGAGGGGACTTTTTTAGTCTTATTCGGAGTAGGTATCGATTATAATTTATTACTTTTACAGAAGTAGAAGTATAAAATTATTTAATTTAATGGAAAGTTTTATGTAACTGACATTTAAAAACTAAATCGCAAAAAATGCCACACGTAAAGAGATTAATCGAATAAAAAAAATATTTACATGCTAAAATTCCGATTTCACGACTGAAATAAATTACGAAAAGGAATAAAAGTGTATGTATGTATTACTTTGTGCATATTTTTTGACAATTTTTTTAAATTATTTAGTCTTAGATTACATGCGTACGCATGGTTTAAACAAGGTTTAACAAAGTATTGGTCGAACATGAATGTGTAATGAGTGAAATATGTTATGATTTCATAGTGTTCCGATGGTAATTATCGAGGGCAGAGTTTTCCTCATTAACCCTCGTGCGCGAATTAGGGCGTAAAACAACATTCCCACTGAAGTGGGGTGTAGAGTTCGTTTCCACCCCACATAATCGGCGGCGCTGTCAAAGCAGTTCATTACAGAATTCAATCAGATACGTGAAAATCTCAACATCACGCAAGCGTGGTTCACGCGCATGCTCTGCACTCACGCTCTCGATATCACGCTACCAATGGCCAAGGGGTACAGCGTAACGTTTATGTTAATTCTGCTGATAAAAAAATACCTACTTAAAATTCACCCCTTCGAGATCGAGAAGGCCAAAACGCCAGAACGCGAAATCATAGTAAATATTGATTCGTGTGGTCCCTTGTAACGCGATTATAAACTATTCTTATCGAAACTACTTTCCTCTTGCACCAGTAAAGCCTGACTTAAATTCGTAAAAAGTTAATCCGATGTCCTCGAGGGTGCGCGCGTGGCAAAAGGAAGATAGTTTTGATTATTTACCAAGATATAGATCTCAGTGTACCATGTGGTGCTTTAACCATGTCGAAATATACACTAAAAACCGGAAATTATTGTAAGTTTTTGCGAAGAGATAATGGTTTCATTAAAATTCGGACGTAGTATGTTTTAATGATGAATCTTAATTAGTATTGGTAATTAAGGCCAGTAATGCCACCATTAATTATTATATGCGATTAATTCATTTTATAAATAAATTTTGAAATATTTTATTTACATATTAATTTTAATATAATTAATTATTCATCTTGCATACTAATTACTATTATTTAAAATCACTTACAATTAGATTTACACTAATCAATCCCTCTCTCAAATGATGGAAAGAAATGGTACCAACCTGCAACAAAGAAACAGAAAATTAGTAAAACGAAATCCGGAAATTAAGGGCTTAGAACACAAATCCAATTGGCTACTGTGGGTCACATCAAAGGGTTGTGCGTGTGCGTTAATGCGAAATAACACTTTCCACCACCGAACACCGATCGGTGCATTTCCCGATCGAAGATGGCCACGAACGAGAGAAGAGAAAGAGGAAGTTTACACAACGAATGGGGGTTCGTAAATTTGGTTTTTAGGGCGGAAAATGCAAAATTAAACGAAAAGGATACGTTTTGTAAGCACAACAATTTACTGACGTTTATACTAATAAATACACACAAAAATGAATATTATTTAGGTATGTTAAGCTGGAATAACCCCATTAGAAGAACCGGCCAAAACCAATAGGAATAATTAGTACTTGATTATTACTAATTAATTACCCTAATCCATAATTTATTACTGTGGTTTTTTTTTTAAATAAAGCTAACAAAACCGTACCTACTAGAGCCCCACAAACTCGGTTTTTGTTTTTACTACACTAAGAAAGCTAAAAAAAACCGTACTAAAGCCCACAAACTCGGGTTCGTAAAACCCTCGTTAATTTTTTAAAAAACCACAGTAATAAATTAGGGATTAGGGTAATTAATTAATAATAATCGAGTACTAATTATTCGTATTGGTTTTGGCCGGTTCTGCTAACGAGGTTATTCCAGCTTAACATATACCAATATTATTTACCTAAATCTTACGCCATTAAAATTACTTTAAAATAGATATTGAAAGAAAGTGTGTTGTGGGTGATGATGGTTAATCGAATGTTAGAGCAGGACATGATCACGAACTATAGCTGAGTGAATTCGTTTGAACTAAGCATGAGTCAAATCAAGTAATCAAGAGAATTATAGGTATTTTATTTGTTTATTAACTAAAGTTAGCAAGGCTAAAATCTACAATTGCTTGGTCACATAGTAGACATAAACGTGTTAACAACTTATACTTATGTGATATAAAAGTTTGTAAATTTACAAAAAAATTTCGTAAACCGAAGCAGACACATGTTAAAGAATAATATGAACTTGAAATATGCATGCACACACAAACACACCATGCATCGTAAATATTTATGTGAAGCTCCAATAGCTCCAAGATCGTCGTCCTCACAGGAAGGATAGTATAAATAAATTTTAAATACTTCCGCACCTTCGCGCCAAAATATAAACTTTTCATTTTTGTAAACCCAGTTTTATTTACGTAAAGAAAATATTCAGTGGCAATGGTGGCAATGAACCACATGACAAACAATTTTCATGAATATGGAAAAGTTGTTGTTAATGTTGTGTTGGTTTATTTATAGAATACAGACACAAAAATAGTAACATCAATATGATTGTTATGTGTTTACATGTTTTGATTTCAATAAGATTTGCGTTGTTTGTAAGCAAACAAAATCGTAATCACGTCTGTATCTAGTTATTTCTATGTGTAAGTACAGCGAAGCCATAGAATTGCGCGCAAAGCTAATTTTGCTGAAACTGCAACAAACTAGTTGTTTTTGAATTCTTCAGCCATGTTCAACAACTTATAACATTAACATATTTTTGAAATTCAATAGGTACGACATATAGTTTTATACGTTTCGCGTAAATTGCTTGTGATACGGCGGCAGGTTTAGATTTCTTCACTCAGACATACAATACGAATCAATTAAATTTAATTTTCACTACACTTTAGACGTCATAACAAGTTTTTATCTTTAAAAGAATGTTGTTCGCAGATCAATAAAACTGCGAATCTATGATTGAAAAACAGAAGTATTTGCTGAAAGAGCAAATTACTGTGAGTGCTGAGAAGTAGTATGCGAGCGCGTGTCTCATGTGAGTGAACGACCCTCCTGTGAACAATTCCAGAAATTTCCCTTTAATGTAACCACCCCTGAACAGCGAACAAGAAAACCACCGCCAAGAAAAGTGTGCACGCAATCCTCTGGCAAGCAGGAAGCTTGGCAGAGCAGGAGGCGGCACGGAGCACGCATATAAATTACATTCGTCCTGACGGCGGCGGCGGCGGCGGTGTCGTCGCTATCGCTAGCGAGCAGTGAGGGGTTGCGGTAGAGTTCCGCATCCCCCGTCGTTGCCATGGCGACGCGAGTGCTGCAGCGGCGGCGGTGCGGCGGCGGCGCGCTGCAGACGTCACGTGACCAGGCGGCGGTGCACCGCGTCGCACTCGCACCGGCCCATGCAATATTTAACGTCAGCGACGAGAGCGATGTTCCCATGTCCCGTGTTCGTGCTCGTGTTCTCTGCCTTCCCTCCACCAGTGAATCAAATGTACGGCTCGGTTTCCTTTTCATACTGTACCGCACATTTCGGCCCATCATGCTTTTGCAATAGAAATTCCACAATACACTTTTCAATTAGTTCTAGCTCATTTATCATCTACCATTTAACAACAGAAATGCGTTATAAAACGGGGAATGTGCGTTAAAATTAAAGAACTTAAACGTTGATAAAGCATACAATACTCAGCACTGAAAATTTTACAGCATAGGTAACTAACAAGAACTCAATAACTCAAAGGTCATTTACATTTACTGACCATAGAAATTAACAAATGATGCATATTATAGTATATTTATTTTAATGGTAACCATTCAATAGGATTAACACCCAATGACAAAACAGTAGATGTTTTTACAGTGGAATTAAACCACTCTGGCTTTGTGGTATTTGAGTCGATTGCTGGGATCGAACTCGGAATCGCTAGTATGTTAGGCGAACACTCTACTGTTGAACTAACGACTAACCATTTTGAGGGTACAGCCGTGCATATCTCTCAAAAATATTTTCCATCAGCTAACAAAAAAAAAAATTTGTTAATTTTTATAGCCAGGTACTTTCATCTCAAGTAGGTAAGTGATTAAATCGTTAACTTTCATCAAATAATTAATTAAAATTTGAAGATAAATCCTTTAGACTGAAGCTGATGAATTGATGTTTCTCATTACTTTGCAAGTTGGTAGAGAAAGAAAATAGATTTTGTGTATATTAGCAATGTCGTTGGTCAGTAGGGGGTGAATTAGAAGGGTACGATTTCCCCTGGGCTACACATTGCAAGCGCATAGCCGCATAGCGGTGCTGCACTATGCAAGTGTCTGTGAGTGTGTGTGTGTGTGTGTGTGTGTGTGTGTGTGTGTGTGTGTGTGTGTGTGTGTGTGTGTGTGTGTGTGTGTGTGTGTGAGTGCAGCGGCAGCAACAAAAGCAAAAACGCTCCCAGACAGTTCACCCGATGTGAAAATGGCATTGTAAAAACGTCGCCGCCGCGACTGTACCTCCTGCACCCCCGGACACCCGCGCCAGTCTAGCGCGATGCGGTTCATCTCTGTCACACACACACATATACTACAAACTTGCTGCAATTTACAACAATGTATCTCAATATTATTTTACCAAGAAACACCTACGCGAGAGACACGCATTAAATAAACTAATTTTATGTAGTTTATTCAATTAGGGATAATACAATAAAACACAACATAAAACTGCAATTCACGATAGATTCAAACACCCTAATCTCGCGAAACAGCTCCTTAGCACGGTCTACCTAAAATCGATAGCAGTTCCGCATTCTTTCTTTGTGGAACATTTTGAGGACTGCTTTAAGTAAACACAAATCTGTGTGGGCCGGCAAATAACAAATACTTAACAATACGGTCAGGGTAGTGTACTCGTATATTCTGTCAGTTAGCACTACGCTACGAAAGAAACGTTAAAAATAAAGATGGAAATATAGGTCGACTGTCGAATGTTTGGCAAGTTTCTTACCTACCTGACATGTATTTCTATTTCCCTGAATAACGACACATGTCCTTAATAATTTCTATCTACAAAGATCCACTGTAAGGGAAATCAGTTCATGATACTAATATAGAAACGATGTATTCGTATTGCATAATCATATTCCTATATTCACAGAGAGTTGTTATATCTACGGTGACCATTGTTTATACATGCAAATACAGTACAAGAGGAAATAAGAAGCGTGCGAAGCACGCTAAAAAATGTGCGCTTCGCGTAAAGCCGGGAGTGGGGCCCAAGGAGGAGAAAACCACTCAGTGTAGAAATTTTTGAAAACATACACTTCTGAACGATATTATAAAGCATTTTATTAATGCAAAAATTTTAAAAATTAAATGAAAAATGTTCTCGCAGTACCTACACATGATACGTTAAATAAAACTTAACTGTGTTTTTTTTCTGTTATATTATAACGAGGAGATATCTAATAAAAAATAATTATAACTAAAACGTACGTATTTATTATTTATACTGTTCATTTGAAAATAGAATTACGCAAAATAAAGCATAAAATTTAAGAGTAGGGAGTAAGTACTGAGTCCAGAGCATGAGTATTTATAGGTTATGTTTTACTCTGTGGTTTTCTTTCATTTGACAGCGCAGTCTGCCAGTAAATTAGGTTACATTTTATAGGTAATATGTGCTTAGGCGAACGAACCTTGAATATAATATATACCTACTAAAGGCTCGTTCGCAAAAGCGCAAATTTGCTAACATTCAATAATTAAAAAGTATACAATTTTTATAATATTTAAAATATAGTACAGAAAATAAAATTCAGTAGGTATTGTTTTTGTACTGTATTTGTAATACAGTACAAAAACAATACAGTACATAATACCTTCAAATACTGTACTGTATAATACAAAATACAGTACGAATGGTCACCGTATATATTACCCACTTGAATCAAAAAATCCAATGTTATTTTGTCGATTGCTGGGTCCAAACTCAAGAAAGGCTATAAGTGTAGAATATATGGCAGTGTCCGTCAATAAATAATAGACCAAATGAATTTATCAGAATGAGTTTCAGCACAAACATATAAATTACAAATTTATCAGAGAATATCGCAGTAAAACATGGCATACATTTTCATGATAGATAGTACCCCTGTAAGACAACGTTGTGATATGAAATCTCAGAAGAAAGGTAATGTGCTGAGTTCTCATCCACCTTCTCTATCCGCTATCAGTGTTTGCTGTTGACTGCATTGATAAGAGATTACAACACGCTGAATGAGCTTCTCAGCTTCACTGGCGTCCTACATTTAGGACGTCAGACTCACGTGCCCTCCGAAGGAGGGAAGAAGAGAAGGCAAGTCTCAAGGTTGAGTAATGAAGAACTCTCGAAGGAAACATGAAAATACGAGTGGACTGGAACTAATTTTGAACTGGAATCGCGGTGTTGTTTTCATGCTGTCTGGAATAATTAACTGTAATTGATTAATTAATTTATATGCATGTCGCGGTTTTCATCAACCGATCAAGTAGGCTAAGAAATATTAAATTAACCGCAGAGTGAAACACATTCGCACGAAAAATTAATAATATGTTCTTCTGAGACTTTCTCAGTAAGGAAGAACGGATGTTTTACATAATAATTATATATTTCGGAGATTAACTTGACAGTTCTTTGACACCACATTAATCACAATTTGTTATTTGTCACAGTAGCTCTGAAGAAGCTGCAAGTAGTGAGAAAACATGGAATTCCGATGTTTTTATTTATTATTTTCTTTATCGAAAATAGCAGAAAACAATAGATTTGTATACCAAGGGTAGATTTATAGCTCTAGTCGTCTAGCCTAGGCTAGAGCTATTAACTAAATCTAGAAGAGAACTTCAAATATACTTTAAATTAAATTAAAGTTATGTTATAGTTTATAGTTAACTGATTTATATTCAAATATCATTATATTTCTTAAATATAAATTTTAGTATTCTATATTTTTAGATTACGAAAGACCTTGCGACCTTTTGGCGGCCAAATTGCTAACGGAATCTTTTTTGTGTTTTTATCAATAATTTAGAAAATTATAATTTTTATATTTTAAGGCAGGCTCGTATACAAGGATATGTACAGAGGATAATTTTCAATTATAAGGCATTTGACCTTAAATGAAATAAAAATTCGCCTACGGCGCTACTACAATACGACACATTACCCATCCCTTAACTCCAAAGCATAATAGATAATTTCTGAAAATTATTCATATTTTTGGAAGGGATTTTGGGATACTGACTGCTGCTGCTGTTTACCTACAGTTTTGAACCATTTTCATTCATCAGTAATTCATTCAAAAAATCATTTCCAAATGAATTAATCTCAATTTTGTGGAAAACTTTTAAGACAACTTTCAAAATGATTATAAAAGCAAAGAGTACAGTTGCATAAAGGAAAACTTCAACAAAAAAACGCGAAAATCTGAACAATTACCCAAGCAAGTTAAGTAATTTTGAAGCTTCTTGCTCCATAAACTCGAGTCCACCGTGTGCACCACGCGTATCAGCGCACCGGAGACTCCGGGGGCCCAGCGGAGCTTCCTCACTTCCTCCTCGGCCTCCGCGGCCCAAGGAAGCACGAAACAATGGCGCGAAGCCGAGACCAGAGCGACCAGAGCCATCGCACTTGGCAATGAAGTGACTGTACTTCCTGCCACAACCAACAAAACAACCTCCACACGTTCACGTTCCGATCGTACGGATCACACGCAAGATGTAGGAGGCCTACAAACAGGTAGATCGAGAATCTAGACTGAATTGTCAATGAAAAGGTCGCAGTGATACGCGAAGGTCAATAGATGTTGATCTACTTTAAGGAAGGAGAAATTAGAATTAGGTAATAAAATTATTTCTATACCACCAATACATAAAAAAACTTATGATTACTCTTTAAATTATTAAATAGAATCGAATAAAAATGATATAAGCATATAATAAAATAAAAACCAAGGTAGGTACGTATTTCGTACACCCTACGTCTTGCCGGGGCATTACACTACAAAAGTTCTTTGATAAAGATCTTATAAGATGACGAGAAAAGTAATAGTATAATAGCTCTGCTTTTATAAAAGTTGAGTTAACTTTTATATAAGAAGAGCTATTAGTAGGGTTGCAAACTGTATGCTTGTGGAGCGTGCGTTTTCTGAATAAAATATTAATGTGTACGCTATACGCACGCTTTTAAAGAAATTTTGGCAATGTACGCTTTTCCGGTAATCAGATATTTGATTATTTCAACAGTAGAATCCAAGAGTTCCGCACATTGCTTATTAGCGACTGTGAGTCAACGTTAATCATCATCGGATATATTTTGGACATGATCGAAGATTGTCGGACACTGGGACTGTTTTGTTTATAATGCAGTACCTACTTCACAGAGCGTCAGCGACTGAGCCTTATAACTTGTTTTGTAACACGTAATCATTGCGTCAAGTGGTAGGGGAGAATTATCTGCGTTTTATTAAATTTGCTTCATTTGTAAAGGACTAAATATTATTTAACTTTTGCATTAAAACATGTTTGACCGTTTTTGATTCATCGTATTAGTACGCTTTTGGGAAAATTCAGAGTTGGCAACACTGTCTCATTTCTCGTCAAACTTATTTTATAAAAGATCTCTGTCAAAGAACTTAGTGTAGGTAATGCTAGACTATACACATATAAAATATAAATTATTAAACATGTGATGTATTTTATTCCGATCTATTAATTTTTTATACTTTCTTTTAACTAGCAAACAAAACAAATGAAACTACTAACAAAATTATAAAGGTTCTACGTTTTAATAATATTGAAAAAGTATATAAATTTATTGTCTTCATTCAAAACAATAGTACATGTTAACTCGTACATAATGTATTTGTCTTATCATAAACAAAGTTGTTGTTATGAATCAAACAATTGTTTTATGTAAAGGAAGTGTACGTTGTTGTTACTGAATACTGAATTGAATATTAAACTTTCAAGTTCAATAAAATCTAATGCATACATCAGAGACGTCATTAGAAGTCGGATAGTTTTTTCAAAACAAATTTCTGAGGGCTTAAATAGCTAAAAGAGATTCCCAGCAAATAACATGGTGGTTAAATGGGCTTAACCCCCCTATAATAATGATCTAATTTAGGGTTGTAAGATGTAGAACACGTCTTTATGTCTTCATACATTTTAATGTGCACAAGGGTAGAAAACTGTAATATTTATGTTCTTAATTATACCTTTGGAACTGTAAACCTTTTAATTCCATGCAAAGCCTAACCATTAGTAGGTATATATTATTAGTATACGGTTTTTGTTGTCTGCATATTTTGCTTTTAGCAAATACCTTTTGTTCAGAGAAATGATCTTTCATTTCACGTTTTAATTCAATTCTTGGTGTCCTCGAAAATAAAACGTAGAATTTATAAAAGATTTACAGTCATTAAACGATACATTGAAAGTCGAAAAAACTTAACCTATTCATCGCTAAAAGTTTTGAAATTTTTTTGTGGATAAAAACTTAAGCTAGATATCCATGACAACCATTTAACATTAATGATCTAATTTATTATGTGTACATTACATAAGGTATAAATTAGCACAAATAATTAAGTGTGAAATTGCCTTACAATTACATAGATTTCAATGTTGCATAGCATTATAGTGCAAACTATTTCAATGCTTCGTATCTTTTGAACTTTGAATATATTTTTAACCACAATATGCGGGCATTAGCATATTCAGTTGAATTTCGAAGAAACAATTAAACAAAATTGTTAAAAAAGGTCAGCAAAGAAGGTTGAACTCATCAGAATTAAGTCGTTTATAATTATTGTAAAGTAAATGATTTCACAGAAGTAAGATTTTTCATACAAGGAGGTGAACAAAAGAATCATTTTTCATGTTTGTAGGCTTCAAATCGGATGTGGTTGGCTGTAGGGTTTCCTTCCTTCTCCGGAACACAAAATCCGGGTTTTGAGCTCAAGGTTTATGTTATTATCTTTTATTCCGGTTAAACCACACATCAAAGGAATTAATACACCGAAAGGAAAATCAATATCAATAACGACAATATTCAAAGGATGAATCCTTACAAATGCACGGTATTCCAAATGCACAAGGTTTATTGCAGCAGAGTCTAAAAATAAAAAATCGTTCATCTAATTTTAACACATGTACTGGTTACGAGTTAGAATTGTTTAACCCAATTTTTTGCACGCAACTATTCCAGAAGACATTTGTCAATGTCTGTACATGCTAATTCGAGACGTGCAATTTGCACTTAACCTGGAATTACCAACAAATCGATTAGCACTTTTAAATTAATTGAAATTCAACCGCCAATTATCTAACTAAACTACTGTGTTGAAGTAAAACATAAAAATGGGTCTACGTATTCGGCTATTGCAAAAAGAATAAATAAATCACCTTTATTGTGTAAAGAAGAATGATAAATGACAGAAGTTTCTGAAATAAAGAAATGCAAGAGTACCTATGTTTAATTTTAAATATTTCTGTTTATAAGAAAAGGATAAATTACATAATATAACTATTATCGTATATTTTATGATACATAATAATTGACATCTTCTTATATTAGGTAATAACTTTAAAAATAAGCATTTTGTACCTCAGAAAAAACTATACCTACCTATACGTATGTCACATAAATAGCTTATCAATCATAAACATATTGTACCTAATTTTATCAGAGGCGATAATAAATTTGGAATTGAAATATTATAATCCATTTTCCCGTAATTTATCAATTTATTCATGTAACGAAAACTTGTTTTTCGAAATGAAAGGAAAAACGATTGACGAATAAACAGTTAATAAACTTTTAACATAAATGTTTTTGATAGGTAATCATTTAGGCCATTCATACATAAAATTAATATTTGATTGGTTAATGTATTAACATGTTATTGAAAATCATTGAAAATTGAATTTCCATGAGATACAATTTCCGATTTCCGAAATATCATTTAACGTAAATGTTGAACTGGCGCCTGAAGTTGACATTGACATGTAGCTATTTACGGGGTGCCTTGTTTAATTCCGTGCCGCCTTATTAGCTTTATCAATCATCTAATGTCGAGATTTATTGTCCAAAAAGTACAGATAAAAATGCTATTAAGCTCCCCGTTCTTTGATATTAAGCAGGCCGCGTAATTTATCGCCCTGCATTTGTTTTCGTTATTCTTTTTCACGTAGATAACGCAATGTTTGTGTTTTCAAACAAAATTAAGATTTAAAATCGTGAAAGTATACTGCTCGTAAAATTTCTGTTTTTTTGGGGTACACGGTTAATTTATTAAGAATTTTATTGGTGCTTACGTGGAATCTTTATTGTCGACAATAAACCTGCGGCGGAAAATAGGTTAGGAATGAAAAACTTGTTAGCGTTTTCAATTATGCTCCTTTACTTCGTTTTAAATATTTAAAAATAAACACTTTTTTTCTGTAAAAGAGTTGTAATTACAAAACGAATTAAAAGATTTCCTTATTAACGCTACAGTCTTCATGAATAATTCACAATTAAAAATTTCCATCCACCCTCTGAAGTATGGGCCAAGGCCGTTAGATTCAAAGTCACTGACATCTCGACTCTCGACAACTGCGAAGTTGACAAAAATAAAAAAAACTTATTAATAAACAAACTACGGGCATGTTAATTGGTCAACGCCCACTACGTCCAACTTCTTAACTAATCACGTAGTGACGTCACGAGTGGACACCTCTGGACAAATAGAAATGTAATTAATAAATGGAATGTAATATCGTTAATTAATTTAATGCTACGCCAAGTATCAATCTCATCTGACGGTTGAGCAAGTGTGTATGTTAGTATGTGTGTAATGCTTAACTGTGTGATCTAATCATTTAATGACGTCATTGATTCATACATCGGGTTGGCAGCAGAAGCAGCAGAATTGATTAATCATAGTGCAAATAAATCAAGATGATTTCTTAATTAGGTAATCTTAATTAAATAAATATTTCTGCGCCAAGACGTAACAAAATTAAACACTTATCGATATAAATAAGACAATATAGATATGGTGTACCTAAATGAAAATAAATAATATTGACATATCATAATATAGATCTACAATTTACCTACATTATTTTTGAAAATAATTACTTGTACTATAATTTACCTACTTTTTCTATTCGTTCAAACCAATTTTTATAGGTATGTTCCTAATTTTAAATATTCCATACTTATTTTTATAAGATATTGAATGACATTTTCTTACCAGTAGTGGCCAATTTCCTGATAATCGAACGCAGCACTGTGTGTCGGTTGTATGAACGAATAACGAACAACAGAACACTCATTAAACACATGCAGTGGCACGTTTGACCACCCGACCACCGAGATATACTGATATTTATTTCGTGGGTGTATATGCGATTTTGGTTTCATTTTAATCATTAAGTTCTTAGTTTATAACAGAATCTTAGATGATACAGTATAGGCGCTCGGTTATGTGAACTAATAAAAACCAGGACAATTCATAAAATTGAATTGTTCATTTAATAAAAAATTCACCATTTATTATACCTATTATTCGTATGTTTATAATACATAAAGACAATTAGTTATTTGTTTTTGCACTTAAACATTTTAGTAGGTAGGTAATGCCATATCGGCCATATCTCTACATTTTCGCAATACGAGTAAATAATCAAGATCAAAAATATTACTTTCGCATAGGCTTCAAAATAGTAAATGAAGCTAATACCTAAATGTTTTAAAAATCATATTTAGGGGAAGTCCCAGTTTATCTATAAGGTACCAATTTTTATATTGTACCTAGCACTATTGAGCTGTTCACACCTAATCAAAATTGACTCTATAGAATCTCATGTGTTAAATTTTGACTTTTCACTATAGTGGAAGGTTCATATAATGGAATATTCACATAATCGAACGCCCTCTGTATATTAATGCTAAAAAATTGTAAATGTTACGGTATTAATTCCTAACCAGTCAAAAAGTTCTTTCTCTATTAGGTAGGAGTAAAGGTCTATTATATTATCCTCGCTTTGGTATAATCTGAATCCTGAAACACATTTTGTCAAGTGTAACATTGAGCTTCCTGTCTTAATTTGAATCTTAGTAATCCAGCATCCACCTTCTCGTTTACAATGAGTCTTGAGTGTACCCTCCCGAGTAATTTTATGATTAAAATGCGTCCAGGCCGAACACTTACTCCTCGACTTACTCCATACTCGGTACTTGTATGTGTGTAGTGGCTCTTTGTTCAGACATTCCAGTGCCAGTGCGTCTGTCCTCGTCGCACTTCCTGTCGTCTCACTCGCGAGAGGCCTTGAGACGCAGCCACGGACCTAGTTCAACATCCCGAGCTACACAGCGAGCTTCAGTGCTGAGACAAGCGAAGCGCGCTTTCACAGCCACCTTCACTTTCATTCAAAACACGACTCGGATGATTTTAGCGAGGAATTGATTGAGGATATTGCAGTTCTGAATGAATTATTACGACGCTTTCGTTTACGCGAAGTAATTAAGAATATTGAAAATGGGCTCTTTTTAAGCGAGTAGGAAAATTTATCATTAAGGCAACGACTGGACGTTCTAGATATCTACACTCGTTTTTAGTGTATTTCATATTCAAGATATTTTAAATAATAAAATATTTTCCATGGAAACTTAAGCCAGTTCTTACCGAAAATGGTGCTATTACGGTGACCAGACCATTCATACTGTAGTATTTGAAGGTGTTGGAAGTTGGATAGGTATACTGTATTATATTTTCTGAGTGAAAATTGTATATTTTAATTACTGAATGTTATAAAATGTGCGCTTTTGAGAACGAGCCTTTAGTATCAACAGAAAGTATTTAAAAACGTTTTAGTTCAATCAAATTTTCTTTTGTATTGTATTTTCATGTGTAAACAATGGTCACCGTATATATAGTACTACCTAGTCCAGATCTAAATAAATTTTCTAAAGTTTATATTTATTTTATTGATGTATTATATTAGATATATAATCATTTTAATAATATTCTGGGTCATCTTTAAGTTATTAATTGATAAGTGATAACCGCATACAAAATCTATACATAAGTAATGAAGTTTGTTTTTATGAAAGAACAAAAAACGAGGTCCTTTGTCGATTGTTTTACCTATAATTTTTCTTGCTTTGTTTTATGTTAATTAAAATGATTTATATATTTTGCGATTTGTGAAAATACCGGTTAATGCTTCTTTGTTTATATTCAAAACCAAAACAACAACAAATATTTTTATCTTATCTCGGCATGGTTCCAAATATAGCAACAAATTCATGGCCGTCTACTTCAAGAAGCTTTTTAATTCGCGATATTATTTATATTACACGGCATACAATGTCGTTGCCGGTCGTTGCAAATAACACACCACCAACAAATGATACTGTAATGCAATTTCAAAATACCTCGTAAAATATTCCCATAAAATAAATTATGGTTCTTGTCATACATCTAGGAATGTTTGATATTCTTTACCTTGCAAGTGACCTGCGACCACCCTCAATTGTTTTGTCTACCTAGCAATCGGATACGACCAATTTCTGCAGTTAATTCTTTTTATTCAATGCTTGTACGTCGTTTGGCTCAATGTTACTCGAACCGGATGTGCAAAAAGTCGCGTATTCACGTGAACCACAGCATGTGTAATGTATTCCAAAGACACTTGCTATAATTGGGAATTATAATTAGTACAAACTGTCGAAGACAAGGTAAGGAGGCTTCAACACTTTCGGGGAAATTGTTTTACTTTGCAAACCACAAGAAAATACATAAATCAGCATAACAAAAATGTTCTTATCTCATTTCATGTAAATATACTCGTATGTGACATTTTACTAAACTAATTTGTTACTAACACTGAAAATTAACGCAGAACGCATAATTTAGATAATTTAAACAAATGTAAGCTGTTTCTCAACAAGCTATATTGATTATAAGACATTTTATAATAAGGTTAGGTACATGTAAAAAGCACTTGAAAAATGTATGGATAATGTACGTAAACAGAAACTACTGTTTAAGAATTACATAATTGTTTTGTTATTGTAAAAAACAATTTTATAAACAATAAACATCATTATCTCTATAAAATTAATGCTATTTAGGTGTTTTGAATTCTATGAAAATTAATTGTTAAATTATCTTCAATGTTTTATTCTGGCGAAATATAAATTTAAATATTATGTGGAATAATTTTCGATGTTATTTTTTGGGCGTTCTTGAATCCGTATGTATATATTTATATTCTAGCAACGTCCTTTCTTAGCAATTCGTGCGACCTACTGTTTGAGGTAAGATAAAACAATAAGTTACCCTTGATAACCTCATCACGGTTTTCATTAATTAACACAAAGTAATTAACGGAATCACACTTGCAATTTCATGATTATAAACCTATTACTCAAGAGGAACTTTACCGAATAATAATCATACAATCACGTTAACTAAGGAAAAATGAATATTCAGAAGATGAATAACTTCAGCAAGATGTTTATTATTCCCACGTTGCATGTTTTGATTTTTGCAAATAAATCAGGATTTTAAATATTCCCTTGGCATACTTTAATGGTCAACTTATAGCTGTTTGTTACTCAATCGTTTAACGCATTTATCCTTCGTCGGCATATGTTTTGCACTGAAGAGTATCTTATTTTATTGTTTTTTCTCTTGACACAGTATCCAGTCCAGACAATTTTGAAATATTGACTTAAAAATCAATAATGCAAACACTGCTAAAATTAAAATAAATATGTGCGGCAGCACGGTTAACAACATGAAAAACAATTTATAAATATTTTCAAACTTGTTCTACGCTATTCTTTTATTTATACGGCAAGAAAACTCTTTACAACTTCTTAAGTTCAAGTTTTTTATCTTTTTTGTATAGTATAATTAACAATGGGAAGTAATTATCTAAGCAACAATAAGCATTTTAAAACTACGACCTTGAATAAACATTTTAATTATAATAAGATAAAATCATAATTAAATCACTAGCATATATATATCCTTACGTCCATATCAAGTTTGATAATCTTATAGTCCGGCGTCAAAAAAATTGTTTCCTTTTAAATGATAATCTCGGATAATCTTGTATAATGTAACTTTCTTTCTGACGTAACATTTTTATTTTTATAGTAACAAATTGTGAAAGTTTTCGTCATTACTTATGTCATGCTCGGCCTTGAACTAACATCATTCATGATCACTGACACGCTGAGAATTTCTCTAGAAAGAAACCATTCTTTCATTTGTATCTTTAGACACCTTATACCCACGTTACGTGGCAATAAATAATCCTACTACATTATTTTCCTATAAGAGAAGATCAAGAACTTTATAATAGTATATAGCTTTGTACAGTTTAAAATCTAATTCCGTAATACGGATTCTATGTACAGCTAATTAAAGTTAATTAACAAGTTGTTTTCTATCATTGTCCTGGGAATTATAAATTCATTTTATGAAGTTATACAAAATCTAATTTAATTTTGGTTGAGGAATGGATGATTGGATGATATTCTATTTCTACTCGGTATTATTACTTAGGTAGATATCTAAAGCTAGGTATACCTAGTAGATTTTTTTGAAATGAGGAATATAAAAAAGTTAGGTATTTATTTGTAAGCTCTGATTGACAATATATCATTTGACAATACATAAATAGCTGTAGCTCCTATACGAGTACCTAATATAATGAGTAATACTAGTGTAATACTTTCAATTGGGTTGTTTACCAATTTTTTTTATGAATCTTCACGTATTAATGTTGCTACAAATATATTTTTCACCTTTTAAAAGTGCTAAATAGAAAACATAATTTTTTTAATCGCTCTGTTTAAAACTCCTTAAATTCGTGACGACAATTATTATTTTGGAGGTCTCGTCCAAGGTCCGCCTTTATGATCCGTCTAACGCGCATATATATAAAACATCGTGGCCATGTGTTTTCAATGCGTTCGAAAAAATGCCTATTTTAACTTTAATTTTACAATTAGGAAAATTATGTTCTTATGTTCAAAATTTCGTCAAATTTATTGAAATTATAAACGACACCATTTGGTATAAAATACATATTTTTCTCATTTTTAAATATGTAAGCAGTATAATACGATTAAAGGAATATTATATTAAATCATTGAAAAGGCACTGCAGTTTTTTGGAAGTATTTGCAATTTATTCATACAATTTTGTAAAACCATAAATCTCTGAAATGAAAGAATAAATCTCAAAATCATATCAAAAAAATCACACAAACCTATCGAAAGTTCTTAAATGTGTTGCTGCAATCTTAAGTAAAATAAGGTCGTATCTTATCTGTAAAACCATAAAATCTGTGCATGCCCAATATTTAATAATTAACTCGTAGGTGACGAACACACGAGATCTAGTCTATGATCGCGAGGAAAATCACCTCCGGCGTGTTTCTCCTCTCTCTGAATGACGCAACTCCACTTCACTTTCCTCGCTCCATCATAGACCACACGAAGCACGTCTCCGTCTAGTTCTCTACTTGTCTAGTTCTCTAACCCAGTGCGATGACCCACAATCGCTCGCTGCACGTGTAGCCGCCTTGCTCCGCGCTCTAATCACTCGCGGGACGTACGTCTTAGCTCGCACCGGACGCCGCGCACTGTTTACACTCGCCATGACCTAGGACACCGTTCAATGTCTAGTGCATGGAGAGTTGCTAGAGAATGATGGTGTGGGTGCACATGTGGGTTTACGAACATTTGGGGTTGCTAGATGTGGATGTGCCTTCTGGAATTATTTCATTAGTTACAGCCTTTCAGAGCAAGCAGTTCAAATAAATTATATAATTAATGAACGTGTAACCATAGTTTTGTAAAGATCTCTCACTTAATCAGTTATGTGCACTTGAAATCTTTTCTAATTATAATTATTATATTTGCACTTTTAATGTTTTAATTGTTTTGTTTCGGAGAAAATTATCTTTTATTATAATCATGATTATTTGAATAATGAATCATTGTATATTAATAGACCTAGAGCAATATCAAGAAGAGATTAGATCAAAACTAGGTATGTATAATGTTTATAATTGATTTAAGTATTATATAACAATATTTTATTTTGAAGTAAATATTGAGTAATGGAGTGGCAAGCAGAGGCTAAATGACTGAATAAAACAGATGAACAATAATTATTTGTCCAACTAGAGAGAAAAGCACTTCTTTTACCCACCCGTGCTCAAAGTTTGGGTCACTTCTAATTAGAATGCTTTTTTTCAAAGAAGGCAATTTTTAGCGATAAAATTTAATAAAACCCTAGAAGTAGGTATACTAACTACCCATGGTAACCCAAAGTTGATATTAAAAATGTTGATACTTAAACTGTATTATTTTGACATTCGTGAAATAATGAAGCAAATAGCAAATATAACTCGAGCCATAAATTAATTTGGTAAAATTACTCATAATTCCTGCGTAGAAACGACAACTCGGGGCAAAATTGACTCTCAAATCACTCCAGCTTCGCTGTCGAAATTTAAATAATAACAATTTTGACACACTATTCGTAATTTTACCTATAAAATTATAACTCTTATTATATTACTTATGAATAAAATTCTGTACCTGAATTAGTACCGTGAATTACCAAAAAAAAAATAAAGTTTTAGTCGAAATGAATGTCGTTAAAGTTTTTCAATCTACTAAATGAACTGGTAGTAATTATTTTTACGGTAAGTACCTACAGTTTTTGTGAGTTTGTATAGCCACCAGCATTAACGACATTTTAATAATTTTGTTTCAGTATGTGTTACTTTGTCTATTACACTTTGACAAAAATGCAAAGAATCTTTTTCGAGATTTCAAGATCAATAATGTAATTACCTACTTCAATCTTTCAAATTGAAATGAGTTGATGATGAATGGTTCTTGTCCTGTTTAACCTATGAATGATCCAATAACTAAGGAAATTGAACTAGAACCTGAGGCTGTCATCAGTTAATAAAAATGTAAATTCGGAATTCGGAACTTCTTATCTATCTCATTAAAACAACATTTAAAAAACCACAAGGAAAATATTCTAAACCACAACTACAACTATTTATAACATAATTAATCATCTCTCAAACACATGTAACTTAATCCATTGTAGATAGAAATAAACAAACAAACGATTAATGACCATACGACTCGATGTTGGAAGATTTCTCTCGAAACCCACGTTCAGTCCATCATCAACATTTTATTCTTTACGATGGCATGCAGTAGTGAGTAGCTCGGTGCTCAGCTCGTGCTTTTGTGTACACAAGAGTTTTTCGTCTTAGAGTTCGGAGAACACTTCATTAAAAACGGTTTTCGGAAGATTCAAACATCGACGCGACGAATGCGCTCAGAATATTAAATTTACGACCGGAATGCAGCAGCAGCACTACTAGCAGATGGGTGCTGAGGATGCAGACATTGACAAACATGGTGAGGCATATTCTCACGAGGTGTATTGGAACATTGGGACACATTCTCCGTCACAAAAAAGGGATGAAAACCTTTAATTAATTGTGTGAAATGTTTACTACCAAAATTAAATAACAATAACAATCATTAGATAGGTTTGTTTGTAAACGTTATACCTACTATATTTTTTATTATGTTTAAAAACAGAGTCATGTGATTCATTTGTCATCAAACAATGGAAAATTACCTAAACGTAAACAAAATATAGTATGGAACATGAACATAAGCATATGTATATACATAATAAATAAATAATAAGTACAGTTGAACTTCTGGTTCATTTAATTTTTGCAAATCTGGAATTTGGACCAGTAACTTCGAGCCTCGGTCTGTAAACAGCTATTTTCAACTCTGGATCTATAAATACTAAGAACTATTCTGTACTCTCCATCTCCATTTGGTCGTTTATAAAAAAAAATCTACTATATCCTCCTATATTTACTGAAATATTAAAAACATTTTGTTATAGATATTTTATGTCATAATCAAGTTAAAGTGTTTGAAATTGTATTTCTTTTAGAAAAAATTCTGATTGATCTAGCCTTATTTCCGTTTAGTGAAACTGATATTTCATATATGACACTGTTTATTCTATTTTTTATACAAATTTAAACTGAACTCATTCATAGGTGCAAAGGAAACTTGAATTTATTGTGACCTACCAACCTTACTGTTCTAAAACTTAGTAACGTTTTAAATAGCAGTAATAATGTGGATATAAAAATGATTGTTTTAAATATTCTTGTTTATAGATTTAAAAAGCTTTATTTTTATTGAAAGAAAGAGTGGAACTCCAAGGTCAAAATTTTTCTGCGCCATCAATTTCAATTTGAAACTATCACACTACGAAGTAAAACTATCCATCCGACTTTAAACTGCACTAGTTTCAGATTACAATTTAATCTAATCCTATAGAACCGGTTTCAGTTAGTCGTATTATACACAATTAATACAAATTTAATTATGATATATCCAAGCATTAGTAGTACGAACAATCAATTAATTTCAAAACTGAGATCTACACTTGTAAATCAATTTCATGTATCAAAACTTTAATTTTAAACTCATAAAGTTTGAAAAAGTTCTTGGAATGAATAAAACGGTGGCTCTTCATGAAAAAAGATATTGAAATGCATAGTAAGTTACTGAGAAATGACTAATCATAATTCTCAATACGACTTAACTTAACTAAAGAAGTATTATTCAGTGAAAAGATTTATCATACTTTTTGAAGAATATGAGTCTTCAAAAGATGAGAACTAATCTAAAGGTGAAATTATTTGAGTAATACTCTATTTCTAATCTGGTTTGAAACTGAAACTAAACAACTGTTTCTCGTATACCTGGTTTTCTGAGAAACCTGAACTTTACACTTGGTTTGAGATAAAATCTAGCGAACATTTCCAAATCTACCTGAGTCCTTTAACACTCCAAAGATTCCAAAGAAAAATCGCCTGTACCACAAAAAATATTTTGTCTATTTACTTAAAAATCATTGCATGTAATCTGCTGTAAACTTATACTTTATGTATTGTTAAAATAAATAGGACAAGGAAACCTATTTCTAACAATTAAAAAAAACTTTGCAGTGGGTTTTATGTTTACTGACAATAAGGTTTAAATTTGGGTGTTCGGATTGTAATGTTTGCAATTGTATAATCTGGTGGTGTTATCTTATCGGGGACCCTCACCTACATTTATCGCTACTTAGGTAAAACTTTACTATATAGTAAACCGCAAATATTAAATTCGTAGAAATGCACTCATCTCAAATGACTTGATTTTAAAATTTTACATAAAATGTAATGCACCGAATTCTAAAAGAAAATAATTATGGAAACTGGAAACATCTTGCATTTGTTTCTGATTTTCAGATTGGAACATGCGTTTGTTTTTCTTTTGAAATTTTTAGAAATTACTTCTTTAGCTTAACGAATAGATATAATTCGTCATATACTTATCTTTCTACAAAAGCTCCTTATTAACTAATTGAACAACATTTAATATGAATATGATGAAACAATAAAACATTAAAATCTTTTAAATAATGAATTGTTAATTTTACAATTACATAATAAAGAAATTTCAATAAAATGAATTTTTTGATTAATGAAAATAGACTATAAAAATACGTAGAAAATTAAATAAATTTAAACATTTATAAATGATCTCATATCAGCTATGAGTAACAATTAAAAATAAAACGGTTCCCAGATGTAAAAAACTATGAGGCCAAAGACATCGGAAATAGCAAACAAAAAACAAAATTACGAGAAGTTCAACCAAAACTTGCTGATTCAAAATTCTCAAATTAAAACCCTGTTTGAGGCTAAACCACAAACCATACCAACCATCCAACAACTGCCGACAGATAAATATTTGTAGGAGTCAGGATGGTTATGTTAAACATTCCAATTTATGAACCGTTTAGAAACCTTTTTCTCTGGGATTCTGCATTTGAAACGATGAAATTACGCTAGCGGTTTATTAGAAACTATATGGCGTTTAGAGGAAAAAATTTTGAAGTTTGGGATTCAGCAGCTGCATGTGATAACACGTTGAGGCCTGACAAGATTTTTTGTGGTGAAGAAACTTCTTCTCGAGAAAACATGAATTAGTAGAAGATCTGGAATATTCCATTTTGTAGAAATATTTAAAGTTTACTAGCTGTTATTGGGGGATTTTTATGTACCATAATTAGTATAAATATAATTCATAACCTTATTTTTCTCAAAATAGAAAGTTCATAACACTGGTATTTATAGGTATAATATAAATGTTATAATTTATGAAAATACTAGGTACCTACTGTAAAATCATAAAAAAATAAATAAAATTTACGGAAATATCTATATCTTCGATAACAAATAATGTCGAAATGTCAATAAATATTATTGTGTTATCAGGTGTATTTGCTAACTTTAATCTGATTTGCTGATTTTTTCTGAGAGTCATAGGAAAACAGAACTATTGAAACTTAAAAATAACGAGAACTTTTTGTTGACCTTTCCACCAGTACAATGAACTAGCAAATTTATTTGCGCCGCAGATTCGATTCATTTTTTATAAATAAAACATTAGTAATCAGTAAACAAAGTTGAGATGGAGATTAAACTACACGTTTTTTGTCTATATTTTTCTACTAGAGTATTGTCAACGATTTATATAGACATAATTTGTCTTATGAGATAATGCACAGAAATGAGATCAGTTTATTAGAAATTCCATCGTAGATAATTAAATATTTCTTACATACACGACATAAAGCATATTATTTATCCCCTAAAGAATTGAAAATATTTTAGAATTCGCTGTATTATGAAATAAAATAATGGAAAAGCTTTTAAACAATACCCTTCTGGATATTTCCTTTCAAACAAATGTATTTTGATAAAGAATTGGCTTTTCTTAGCTGTCAATAAACATGAGAACAAAATACCGTGCGATTTTCACGAAGCGACACTTTGTTATAAGTTGCAAATGTAAAGAATACGAATACAAAATGTTATTACAACTCTTGACAGTTTACAAAGCCCAAATATTACCACCAAATTTGCAATTCTGATGGGGTAAAATAAGCAGACTCCTCAAAATTCAACCACAAAATGCTAGCGTTTGGGATACCCCACGGGGGTTACTTCTTTCTTCTTTGCGAAATCCGACTTCTTGGAAAAGAGTGGCTGTATAAGCAATTTTCTTCCTGCTTTTTCGGTATATTCGTAAAAAACAAAAGCTTGATACTTTCCCAAATTTGCCGTTAGGTAGTGAAAATAAACGCTGATGCTATTTTGTTTCGCAACATAATTGTTACAGCAACGTTGTTGTTTTTGGATTTTGTCACCGTGGTTTGCGGTGTGTACATTTATTTTTTAATCGATGAAATTACTGAAATATCAAATTTTCGAGATATTATTTTCATAATGTGAGACAGTTTCGTTTTTATTTTCTTGCGTGTGGCCAGACTGATGTGGTGAAACTGTATCGCACGAAATGAAGGTTACTTACGCTTCACTTTGTAAAAAACTTGTTTAACCTTTGTTAAAGTTAATTTTATTCAGGTTTTAAACACTGATTTATTCAGCCGTTAAAATTATTTTTAACGCGAAGCTAATTACTTCAACTAGCAAATTTCATTGGTTTAACTACTTTTTTGTATTACCTATATAGTTTATCCAGTGTGTTGTCAATTTATTTTGAAATCTTGTAAAACGAGGACTGCAAATAAGAAATCATGTTTAACAAATAAAACAAGGACGTTTTTTCTAAAACATCCCGTATATGACAACGTATGCGGGTATATTTTACACTTGAAAACAAGACCTACAACATTTTAATTTGATCATCTTAATTCTTCCTTTTATCCAATATTGTTGTTTGTACAACAGAGGACAGACAAAGACAAGCGAAAGCGCTTGTGTTTTGTTTGTGCCATGCGATTTAATTTGCAGGTCACGTTTGTGTTATTTATCGCAGATATTGACGGGATCTTCCACTTCGATCGCTCCCAATCGGAGCGGTGATCATCAATAAGAGAGAAAATTACAAAGTTAACACATCAAACATAATTATATGTTGGATTTTACAATTATTATCAGTGAACTAGTAGCTAATATAAACTACGAAAGCTTTGAATCGATATATAGACCAATTTTCATTTATATATTTGTATACAAAAGGTTCGTATAGGAGAGACTGCTGGAAGCTATTATACTTATTCAAAATCTGCAAGTACTATCAATGAGAAGCCGGAAGATTGCAGCAGTTCAGATAACTGTATTTTTTAAAATTTAAATTATTTTCAAAGGGTAGTTTAATTATCCATGTTTTTCTCTAAGGAATAATTAAAAATTTAGTGAGTGGTCATGATGGGAATGGAAAAAGTTTGAAACTGGCTTATTGAAGGCTCAAAGTAAACGGGTTTGTGTCTTGACTCACAAAGAGACAGACGATGGTCTTTCTGTATATATGTGTGAGTAAAGGTGTCCTGATGTGTCGTTTCGTCTGGTCTCGTCGACACCGGTTATTCTCGTCTCACTCATTTGATGTTCTTGAATCCTGACCACGCACAACGGCTATTTCTGTACGCGATTTTGTGCGTTCTTTTGTGCATTTGTTGCAAATTTTAAACTTAAATTATATCTAGCTATCTTAAGACCATAATTAACTCGCCTGTTAGTAAACAAAACTTTGTTAGAAAACTCAATTAATTTCACCATAGCAAATCTATAATATTCTGAAAAATAATAGAAACACCCTATTCGAGATAAGCAACAAATAACTACCACAATAATTACCCAATATAGTACAGAACAAAGTAATTAAAATTTATAACCATGAAACCAATTAAAACGTCAAATAGTAACGTACCTACGCTAAATTAGGTGTCAGGAGACTTGTACATTATTGTTATTCAAAGTTTGTGTAACTTTATCACGATTTCATTTTTATTGTAACTTTATACTGTACTGTAGCGTACACTTTTATAATAAAATTGTGTTTCTCAAAAATCAATCTCGTCTCCCACCTATTAATTTAGAAGATAAAAACCCCGGCGTTAAAAATTCCGACCGATCAAATCTAATGACCAAAAAGGATGTTTCGATCTTTTCTTTGTTCGTTGGGTTCCCACAAAAAATCGCGACCTCTTTCGGTGATAACCGGCTGGCGTCTGTCTGGATCTCTACCCCGGCAGCTGGCCGGAAGACCATGTGCTGTGCCGAGCAACGCCAGGCCCAGGCCCAGGCCCAACCACCGACCCAGCAGGCCTGGAGAACAGCTGCCAACGCCGCTGCCAGCCTGCCAAGCTGCCACCGACCTCCAGACAAAAGCTGCCAAAGCGGTTACGGCGTTTTTGTTTTGTTGTTATTAATCTCGTTATGGTTGTTATGTACACACATCGAGGTGCATGAGTTTTTGTTTCATCCAAGGCTTACTGCCTAGCGACATGTGTTTCGTAATTACAGTTCGACGGGATTTTTGAATAACAGATATCATCTGGTTTAGCAATTAATCAATAGGGATATGGGGTATGATAGTGAATGTCTTGAAATGTATACGTTTAATGCATTTATTGCATAAGAGTTACGATAATTAATAACAGTAACAACTGTCAAATTTTTATTAAAGGTTAAGTACTTGGCAACGAACCATATTTTGTGCTTACAAAGTTAATTAACTATTAGTTTAGGAAGTTATTAGTGTAGCTACTAAATATTAAAACTTACAAAACGAAGAAACCCGAACAAAAGGAGGAATGGTATAACTCGTACAAACCTGTAACAAAGAAAATTAATTTTAGAAATTAGGAAATAAAATTATGCAAAAAGGAAGAGGATAATTTGTCCTTAATTACCGTTTTAACTACATTAGCGACGACCATAAAATTATTCAAATATTCGCTTAGCAAAATTTTGCAATAATATTACAAAATTAAAGAAAATTAGAAAACAATAATTGTATAAAACATCAATTGAGTCTGTAATTCGTTCTTATCGAACTGCACATTATATTAACTTTACAATCAACAAATAGGTCAATATTTCCTTTGTTTTAGCCTTATTCCTTACAATTCCGATTTCCACTGCAATCATTCTCTCATAAAATTCGCGCTTATCGAGAATGAATATTATCAAAAGCTCTTTAGTTAATATTAACATTGTTTAAGGTCGGTTACTGTGGGAAAAACATTCTGATTGTAAGTACATAAGAATTCCGGAAGTCGAATAAACAATGTTGTGTTGATGTTACAGTAAAAAAGATCTTTACCTAGACGTTTTTATGTTCGGGAACGTGAACGTATAGTAACCCGACCTATATGAGCGGTCGTTGAAATTTTATTTCCTTCGGCTACCTACACGGTGTTAGCTTAGATTTTTTGTTTTCGTTTAAACTGAAGTTTCTACTAATGAAACGGTTCGTAATGGGAATGGGGGTTTCCACCTTGAGGTTAAGATCCTTATTTTTCAACAACCAAGAATGACTATTACCATCTACCGAAATAAATTAAACAATATATTTTTGAGAATGAAAATAAATACCAAATAAATTAAATGGGCAAGAATAATGACGAATTTAATGATCTGATATTCTGGTGTCATGATTGTAATACTGCTTATTAATATGTCAAATTTATTCTTGATATACTGATGATTTGTCAGGTAATAAATATAATTTCTCATTCTCTCGAACTGATTTTAGTGATTTCTCTTTAGTGTGTGACTGTTGTATCAACATGTAATAAAGCAAGCAATTTGTCAAATCAAATATGTCATCCTTTCGTGATCTAGAAACCGCGGACAATATGAAATATGAATATAGGTTAATGTAAAGTATGATGTATTCAACTTTAACCCACATGTTACAACGTTATTCGCTGATTTCGCGTGTTTGCTGGCCAGACGTGGACTCGCGAGATTCAGAATGTGAATTAGCGATTAGAATAATTTAATCATGGCGAAGCCGCGATTCGTCCGCGAATATTTCATCCAAGAGAAGTTTCAAAATGAATTTGAAAAATTCGTTTACTATAGTAAATTTCACATTCTAGGTTCAGTGAGGGCTCTTATGAAGTGCAGGGGAGCAATATTTCAATATCTTAATACTTTCGAGTCTGCAAGATAGAAAGAGCAAACTAGATGCCCAACAGAGATTAATAAATGGGCTACTTACATGGCTTCTTTTTATTAAAACTTAGGACACGAATTTTCATATTAGACACCTTGTGACCATCAGTGATTGCGGTTAATAAGCAACGGATTTGAATGAATGAAAGCTATAGTACAATTACCAATAACGCAGCACTCATGAAACTAACCTTTGTTGTGCATAATTTCATTTAAATATAAATTGATTAGGTACTGGTAGTCAATTATTGTCTACATAATCTATTACACCTATTTGATAAAAGTATATTATTTAACTGCTGTGTCTCTTTATTTTAAGGTTATTGAATGGTTTGACCTTTGATATGGCTACTTCTCTGGTTGAATTCTCCTTGGGCAAATCGCAATTCCACGTCTTTGTATATAGCGAGTGCGAGTGACCTGAAACTATCAACACGAGACAAGTCGCGATAACGACACAGGTAGGCGTTAGAAACGCGAGAGTAGCTCTGTTGTTGTGCGTAATAATGCATTGAACACCGAGCGGTTACGATCGGTCATAATCCCAACTGTACCATTGCTGATTATCGATTACTGACTGCGAAACCGACTACCGGTTCCATTGTATCGCCCAGCTACACGGGTTCAAAAAAAGAAGTACCTACCTATACAAATATTTCGTTTTATTTGTCACTCAAAGACTCAATATATTTCATATCGTTATATTACGATACATTCTTTAGACACCTACTCCATTTCTTTGAGATCTGAAAATGTATTTCATATTCAAGAGTTACGTATGCCCTCTAGACACGATAACGATTTTATAAATTTAGAATCATATACAGCCAGTCGTACAATAAAATAATATGTTTTGAATAAATCAAAATAACTCAACGATATAGCGAAATTATTCTAAAACTGAGAAAATTACAAACGCCAAACGCCACATCAGCAAGTTTGATATTCAAAATATAAATAACGAGATAAATAGTGTGGTAAATAATAATTGATCTTCTATCCAGGATTTGAAGAGATATCGAAATAAACCACGTTATTGTTTTAGAAAACACTATGATATATTCGGGGGTTATAACAAGTGCTATGATTATCATTTTCGGCGATAGCATGAGTTGGTCGATGAAAATTGACCGAGTGCGCAGCACGAGTTCAATTTTCTGAAGATTAACAAATGTTTTAACTATGATTAAGCATAGCCCGAGTTATATTTGGTTACGAGTTTGGATATATTTTTACAATAGCTATCAAAAACGTTCTAAATTATGTTTATACCTTTCTCAATTTGGCGTGTTCTTTCTTTCATATTATCTCTATACTTACAAATTATAAATCTGATTTTTTTGACAAACAGCAATTTCAGATTGAAAAACTGATAGTTTGTAACTAATAAACAAAACAGTTGACATGTAATAGCGGTGATAAAAAAATATCTTCTATTTGATAGCCTCTTACTGTCCTATTTCAGCCAATCAAATTAGTACTACCTACCACGTGATACTTAAATTATATAGGTATTAATAATTTAAATTAATTTTAATAAGATTGTTTACACTTCATTTACTACTTCGTTTCTAATATTATGAAATATAGGTAGGTATACCTAGTTCTGTTTCTTACCAAGAAGGGAAAATACGCAACAATAATATTCACAGACAATAATATAACAAACTGTTAACTTGTGTCAGTCATATTTGTCAAAAACTTCCCATTTAGTCACGGACCGCTATCTCTGAAAATGAATCCCAAAAATACGAATAATGATCACAGCAATTTGTAAATAACCGTAACAGTTTTTACCGAAATATCTGCAAACCCGGGTTAACCAATTTTTTCTTTGGCCATGTGCCCATTTGTAAAATTCCGTTAAGGGACATTACCACATCCTGTCCCTCCCTACGACCTTTGACCCCCAACAGGCAGTCGTTGTCCCGAGGCCCAAACAGGACAGGAATTAAACGCCGTGTTCCTGTGCAGTTGGAGTTGGCTTTGGCGCGAACCGCCGTTGCGAGCGGCAGATGTTTTCACGTCACAAGCCATGGCTTTCTATGATCGTGATAGTTATGTATTTGGAGGAAATGATAAGCTCGTGCCATCCAAAAGGTGGAACGTTTTATCGAACGATTTGTTTACCAGCGACAGTCTGATATTTTCAATTTTACTCGGAAATTAGTCAAGGCAATTATGTTTATTGATTAAATGAGTAATATATATTAATTAAGGGTAATTTATGGGCCATAAGGGCTGGAGTTTAAATTTAGTCTAGACAGAATTATTAATAAACTGAAATTTGTAGAACTTGGACATAGTTGTATGTACTGAATAGTATATTAAAACTTAAAATCCATCTATAGCTAGAAAATTGAAAATGTCATCTGACACTATTAATTCGTGTTGCAATTACAGAAGCAGTAAAATTTCTATTTCATAACAAAAACTGTCGAAATAAATTAACACTCTGGTGTTAACCATGAGCTTCAAAACTTTCTTAGATAATAAAAATTCAGAAAAGTGATTCTACGAACAGTAATTAATTTTTATTGAAACATAAAATTTATATGTATCACTTTAACATGACAAAGCGCGCTTTCTATCTCTGTCGAACAAACATATATTCAACAAATAGAAACAAATGCAACTCACTATGACTCACGACTCATATATTCAACTCTCCACTCTTAATATATTTACATAATGAAAGTAATTAAAATTTTAGTACAGTACATCTGGCTTGTTTTTAAAATTATAAACAAAATTTTATTGTTACACTTTGAATTCAGTGTTAGTATTTAGATCAATTTATGAAATGTGCAATTAAAATATTAATATCGAAGAAATGACCAGAATAATGCAAAGCTTATAAGAGATACATATGACCTAGTAGTAATATGGGACATAAGCATATGAGAACACACACATTCTACATATATTTACATAATATGACACTGACCAGCGTGCAAGACAATAGAACAATTTTTGTAATTTGCTTTTTCATAAAGAGGTCGAATACAAATTATCATTGTTTTGTTTTACCTTCAATTGTTTATAAAAATCATTTATAAAATAAAAATTCTCACAGCACAATGTTTATATTGTAAAAAGATCCTCAAATCATCCTTAAAAATTACTTTTCATTTAAAAGTAAATTAAAATGAGCGGCAATTGCTTCTAACGTGTTAATAAGAGTAACATAACTAAACTAGTTCAATTAATAACTACGTAGGCTCGTATATGATTAGGCTGAAAGAAGCAAATAATAATTATGCAATTAAAGTTCAACACATCCTAATAGCATTGCATTACTTCATATTAACTATTGCATTATTAAACAGACATTTGTTTATCTTTTTAAAAAAAATTATATAACAACCTTTACATTAGCTAGTTATCTAAGCTTAAATTTCCAGATAAGGACACCGTATAATTAAATATGTCATCGATATTAATTAAATTAAATTGTGAATTAGTAATAAACGACGATCCCATGCCATAAGTCTCCGCTATTGAAGACATCGCGATTCTCATCTGAAAGTTGCATAACAAAGTTAAGATGAGACGATATTCGGGCGAGGCCAACATAAAAACTTGTTAACCAATTCTCAATTTGACACGATTTCTGTATGCGTAACGAACTTGTTTCGAAATTGTACCCCGAAAAGAAGCAATCAATATGTAGAAGTTCGAAAACAAAAGACTTTACGACCAAAAGTTTATTTATCTGACAGTAAATGGGACATAAAAATTTCGAATTGTAATTGTTTTAACTGCATCTCACCATCAGTTAAACTAAGTAGTACAGCATTTCTTTAAATATTTCATTAGAAGTTTACATTAAATACAGAAAGTATAAACATGATATTAAGCTGTTATAAAAAAATATATCCTACACTTAATTACTTGGGGGTTAAAACAGGTATTTTATGTAAACTGTAGGCCCGAACAGCTGTCAAATAATTACAGTACACCAAGAAACAGGCGCCAGTAAATTGGCAATGATTAACTTTTTTTACGTTCACAGCTGTTTTTTGTAATTATTCAGTTTTCAGATAGATTACATCGATTACATTATAAAAACATAGATAAAATTAAATTTCATTACCTAATAAAATCCTAGTTTGGGAAGTACGATGTACCTAATCAAATTTCTTCTTGCTTATAACTCTCAACCGAGATCTCAACATATTCTAGGATTGTCTTGTAGGATTCAAATTGATTTATACATAGCATAATATTGCTTCAGTATTATATTGATTAGGCTAGGAATGTACTGGCCGAATATTTAACAAATTAGCAAATAAATAAAAATAATAATATCTTTTTTCTTATAAAAAGAATAATTGAAGGCGATATATAGTATAGTTTCAGTTTGGTTGCTGGTTCATTTTTGTTTGAGGGTTCATGGCGATCCCTCCCTGGAAAATGGCGTGACATTTACTGCAAGCGATAAAGTATAAAATGAAAAAGGTCCAAAATGATGTCATTTGATTATGTGTAAAGATCAAAATGTTGTGGTTTTAATTACACCCATAAATTGAAAGATCTTTCATCGTTGTAGGTATGAACAAAATTTCACCATAAATGTAAATCTTGTAAGTTGTAACAAGGAAACAAGTTTATAAAGTAGTTTCGAAATTACAGATATTATTTGAAAGATGACAAACTACTAAGTAATACATTAAATTGCAGGCGATTGCAGGTAATGGTAATGGTATCGTTTATTAAGTAACCTAATTTCAATACAATTTACTATATGAAAACATTACACATTCCTGACGTATAAATCAGTAATAATTTCAAATCTAGCGCAGTGCACTAACGCATAGAATAAGTAAGCATTTAACGCAGTATTTAACTATTTAACAAGCCGATAGTAGATTTTAAAAAGCAACCGCAGTCTCTAAACCACACGTAATATTGTCAACATATTACTTCATCTGATTTCTACGTTACTGATAACCTTTCTACACCGTTTGGAGCTTTCGGTGCCTTCTTCTTTCTTCATTTTGACACCGTATCGCGACAACGGCTGAACCTCATTGCCTAATTCGTTGACCAATAAACAATAACCAAACCGACCGGTTGCAGACTACAGTAAGACATACTGGGCCACGCAAAAATATCAGCGTGCGTGTTATGTAAGCGATTTTGAGTGACTCGAACGTGTCTAAATAATTAATGAGCGAAAGTTGGATTGAGTTCGAACGCGAGTAGGAGGCTATGCATTGTTCATTTGTCAGTGTGTGTGTGAGTGCATAGGATGGATGCGCGCATGCGGCCTGCATGTCGCGCTGTCTGGGAGGTGTCTGCTGCACTGCATTTGTTTTAATGTTTCAAAGCCTGCTGCATGCCTGTCGCTTGATTATTTTTGTTTAAAAAATATAAAAACTAGCTGCAGATAATAAACATAAATATTTAAAAACGATCTTATCTTATCTCAGCGTCAAGTGACCTACCTTCTGTAGTTCTGACAACGTGACAACTCGGTTCGGCACACAGTATCTACATTTCAGTTTAATTGAACAAAAACTCTCCCCTGTGGCGTATACTTTACTAAAAACCTTCGAGTAGCTGTGAGTTGGCCATAACCATAATCGCGATAAAATAAATATCTAACGATGACTTACAACATGACAGATTTCCGTCTGTGTGAAGGTATACGACGCCTTAAGTTCAGTGGGTTGAAGATATGGTTATCAGCAAAGCGAACAAAATAGCAATAATTAAGTTCTATGCAGTAGGTTGCGACTCCATAAAGCAAAGATAGAAAAAGGCAGCCGCAGCACAGAAAGCTAAATTTAAATACCGCCTTGGTCTACCGGAAGATTCCAAAAGATGAAGAATTTTTATCGCTGCAATATGAACTACGAATCAATGCAGGTAGCATCAATATAGTTCTCAAAATAGATACAAGATAATTGGAATTTCAGGTATTCAAATTAACAGACACAATTAATCACTCCTAATTGGTAATCGAACTATTAGATGACAAAGTTATTAGCATGAAACCCAACTAAAACAGAACGAATGAATTTGGAATTCTTTAAATGTCATATTCATAAATCTGCACGGTTTAGTAACACAAATTCATGAACCTATTTTTGGTTAATTAAATATAATGAAATTCAGGGTACAAGGTTATATAAATCAGGCGCAAATTAATAGTTGGATAATAAAAATTAAATTCGCATTCATGAATTCGTAATAATTATTATTATTTGTCACTTAAAATTTCGTAACGAGTCCTTCTGTTCAATACTTTCTCTTAATTATAAAAACAAATATTAAAGTCCACTAATAGCAACGAAGCTTCCAAAAATCGGAAGTGAGTGAAACCCTTACCACCCACATCGGGGTAATTTAAGCCTTGCCACCTGCGTGTTCCATTTTCGTGTACTGTTTCTCGGCGTTTTGTTTTGTAGACAAAACGCAGCCTTATGATACAGTGACATAAGGGCAATAACCCCGGAGCGATTTCCCGCGAGCGCTAATGAAATGAGTAATAACACTTACAGACAATGAATGGACAACATCCTTATTTCAAAAAATTATGTACAACTTTGTCAGCGATGCTGATGTTGCTCTTCCCTGCTGCATGCATTGGTTAGTGTTAATAACTGCATGCAATGGAGAACAGATTTATACCGTGATTTGATAATTGGTTTGTGGTTTTTAAAGCTTATAGTTTGCGTCCGGTGATAGAAGAGTATGTTTGTGTTGGGTTATCGAGGCTTCAAATACGGAAAATGATAACAAAATATAGCATGCACCTCATTTCTAAGAAATACAACACAAACAAACATCTAAAATATTCATTAGACTCAATCAGCAATTATTACTCATACCTTGTCATCATTTTATTTACTCGACAAAGCTTTAATTAGAAGAGAACTATTTTCAAAAAGTTATTTATTATGAACACGACTAATTTGAGATTTTAAGTATTTTATTAAATAACATTAGATATATATTATTTATAAATACTCTATACTGTTATTAATACATACACAATGAAGTATCGACTGTTCAAGAACAAATATTTACAAAAAATATGTAAAATGTAAAGGAAACAAAAAAGTTATTATTGTTAGTAAAAATATTTTTCTATCATAAAAGAATGAAGTTTTCTTTTATAGAATAGCAGAAGCAAAGCATAATAAATGCACCCTCGTATAAGAAAAGCTCAAGTAAAAAATATCGATAGCAACATTACATGATGGTTGTATAAAAATCATGTGTTATAAAGGTTAAGACGTAGAAAACAAAACAGTGCTGTTGTAGTGTTGTATAACTTTCTGTGGATATTAGTCATATATGTTATTGATTTATTGTTAAATAAGTAAGTTTTCTAATAAAATATAAAATAATATAACAGGTATAATATGCTTCACTCCTTTGCTATCGCAAGTGCACTTAGTTATTACAGGTAAGTAAACGTAACAAATCATAACCTTATTATGATAAGAAATGAAAGTTTAAAAACAATAATAATAACAAAAGTATAGGTACTTATAAATGTATGTTTAGTTGTATATTCTTGGTCAGTTAATTTATAAGTGAAGGGTTCAATCAAAATTATCATCAGCAATTAATACCTACTTGATGATGGTACAGATTATGTATTACAACTAAAATGAATTGAATTTCAGGCTCAAAATTATTCGTATAAGCTTACAAATTATTCAAGGTATTTTAAGTCAGCCATATGAATGTATCATAATTAGCATGCCGCTAATAAAACGACTTATTAAATAATTCTATTCAGTACATTTCAATGATGAATGCACCCTTAGTAACATACAGAACTATATCAAGCAATAAAACGATAACACTTAATTGAGAAATAACACAAGTGTATTCAACCACGATTATACGTACCACCACCGCTATTCAATTCAACTCATATAACTTTATATTACACTTCAATACGTCTGTCGTACGAGTTTGAATAAATAGTAAGTCAAATAGCGACTGCTAGGAGCAAACAAAGCAATTACGGTAGGCGGAGAATTCCTAAACATTTTGCTAAATAAAAATACGAAAGTAAAACGCCCAAGAACTGTCGCAATACTCAATAGAATAGAATAGTTTCTTTGTAGAACAATCATAATTCAATCGGTGATTTTTATTTGCAAATCTGGAATTTGTAACATGTCGTATTCAAAAGGTAAAATTTTAACAACGATAATGGTTCAACAAGATAAAATTATGAAATAAATATATAATAAAATAAATATGTGAGTGTATGATCGCAATGAAAATTGTTTTTAATTAATATAGAGCAAGAGTATTTACATAATTCGACAATAATTTACGGCTTAAAACAAGGTTAAGAGTATAACGATCTTTACCTAAAAAAATTAAACAAGATAAGAACTTTAGAATGTGGACTATTAAATTCTACAACTCAAAAAGTAAAAATAAAAAATCTGACGTGGACACCACATGACTTCCTTGTACGCCTTGTGTGTTCATACTTTTCTTAATAACTAAAATGTAAAATAATATTAAAAATTCTTTTAACTTATTATACTAGTATACTCACAAATATATTTTAGTCATTTTTTTTAAACTGCAGAAGAAGATATAAAGCATATTTTACTATTGTCACTGTCATGTCATAATCATTTAAATTTTACGTAGTAACAAATGTTAATCGATCATGGACTACAAGATACCGAAATACTATAAATTATAAATATATACTTTAATTATTTTTAAATGATAGCAGATACAAAAATATTTATGAAATACCGATTGTAGGTAATAATCACATAATCTTTCATTTAAAATAAAAAAAATTGTCTAAAATTAAATATTTATCGAAATATTTTTAAAAAGTACTACTTCCGGTTTGTAGACTGAAACCAAAAATAGGAGGTGCACAACTAGATGCTATAACAGTCCTAAATACAAAATTTCAACTTTCTACGTCTAACCGTATTTGAGTTATGCGACACACATACGTCCGTACGTACGTACGTACGTACGTACAGACGTCACGTCGAAACTAGTCATAATGGATTCAGAAAAGGTCAAAACGGATATTTCCGTCAAAATCTGAGAACCGAAATTTTTCGCGATTACAATACTTCCTTACTTCGTACAAGGAAGTAAAAACAATGTGAACTACCTTCACTAAATGACATTATAAAATGGCAATAACCACAAATGACCTCAAAAACTTACGTGAAAAATCGCCAAATTGAAAGGAAATAACAACAACCTAACGTCAGGTCACTTGGCTTCAGGGTCAAGGGGTGAACATACTCAACGCACCGCCTACGATCCGCGCACGAATTATTAACCTGCGCTTGTCATTTGTTATTAACTGGGGTTATTAAAATGCAGACAACAAAAACGTTGCACTTGAAGCTGACCTCCGCAGACGCGACGATGCAATTCGATATTCGATCGTTCTTTGTTTGCAAGCCGTCTAGATTCAAGGAAATTTTGACCTGAGACGGAAATTATAGTGATTTGGCAGCTGAATGAATTTGATAATCATCATTATAGCTTTTCGGAATTTGACAAAGGAATTAGAAACATATTTGTTGGTTCTTGGTTGAATAACAAAGTTTTTGTAAGGAACTGTGAAGTGCAAAAACAAACTTATTGCGAAATATCTGTTTTTCTGGTTGGTCTAATACTCCAATTTAGTCTAGAATTTAATTAAGACACATTAATAATAATAATAATACTTAATATAATGTATAAATAAATTGTGGCTATTGTCTGGATTCAGTCACAATAAAAAAATTACTTAAACAAATGATTGAGACTGCATTTCTTAGTAATTTTCAAGGTAATTTTACTTCTTATACATCCCTATTAAATTATAGTTATTAATATAACAAGGATATGCGATTTATAATACCTACCGAGGATGTTGCTAAGCAACGAGGTGAAACCGAGTCACTTTGAACATCCAAGGAGACTTGAATCGCATATATTCGCGTTATATTCAAAGCTTAATCGTATCATCAACGACAGCGATGTTGATTGTATCTAACATATTAAGTTCGTAACTAATAAATTATAAGTACCTAAGGTAATTAATGTATTATGTTGTTTATAATTATCAATAAATGTTGCATATTTAAAGATAATAATAGTTGATGATACAATTAAATCATAAATATACTACCTATATAATATAAATAAACTCGTAAATAAATATAGCTAAAGCAAAAACTAAACAATTCTTTTTCATAAGGATTCAAGTTTTTACATTAAAAGATATAAATAAAGCTCTAATCAATATTTTTGAAATTTTCAAAAAAAAAAAAAGCTTCTCAATGAAAATGAAAGGAAACTTTGCATTGGAATTAACTTTTTGTTTCTATTAGTTTTAATCGGTTTTAATGATATATTTTTGCGTTATTTCTGGCGCCTCTTGAAACACGGTTATTCCTCCGGTAACCTTGTAGTCCACGGATTAATTTTAATAATTGTTTGTGGTCAGTTGGTTCATGAACTAGACTCAGTTAAATGACGCATCTAAATTGTAACAAAAAATATAACAAAGACAGGAAGAACAAGAATTGATTGAACCTTTTGATAACAACAAGTTCTTAACGAGCAAATTAACTACACTTGAAAGTATTTTATCCTAAATTATAAACCTAACCTTGACTAAAACCATCTTTAACAACAATATAAACCATAAAGCTTTTACAAGTTTACACTTTAAAACGATAATAAAATTCCCTGAAAATGTAAAGTGTGATTGTAGTGTTAGATCACATGAAGGTGTTACCGAGCAATTCGTTTACAAACCAACCACTCCAGGTAATGAATTGTTAAGGGTGCTACAAATGAGTTACCGTTAGTTACCAGGGTGATACCTGGGAAAAATGCCATTGCCAAAGCAATCACAGGGTTCGAGCCTCTTGGGACCCGAGTACAGCTGCGCGCTAAAGTTCTACCTGGAAAGATTGTCCAGAGAGCTGTGGGATAGCGAATTCGAAACAAACGAACGTGTAATTTAGACCAGGGGTTCCCAAATGTAACGAATTTTAACCGAAATTTTAAATATTTCAACAGACATCGAATGAAACTATTCTAGGTACTATGATGGAACGGTAACCGGGAAGGCGAAACATTTTGTACATTTTACTCTCATAAGGTATAACGAGAGTATAAATTAATATTGCAAATTTAATAATACGATCAAATACTAGTTTTTAGAGATGAACTTGTCAATGACATCATTGCAACTAATGTATAATTTTCACTTTTATGGCAATTGGCAATGCAATAATTACATAACACACTTTTACTGCGCTACAAAATACACGATAAACGCAAATAGAAAATACCTACTGTGTATAAATAAATACAAACCTATTTGAGGACAAATACGCATTGACTTAAGATTGAGAACATTTTCTTATTGGTAAACAAGGCTCTACAATAGTAAACGAAAATTATATAATTTTGCTATAAAATTAAAAACAAACAATTTTTACTATTGAACTACTTATAACAAAAGACTATTCAATTTTTAAAGAATATTGTTTTGTAGCACCTTTTTAATTTTTAAGAACTGATACCGACTGATACGTAAAATATAGGTAGGTACATAGATTTTAAAAAGTAGCAAAAATGAATAATATTGTATCTTTGTATCTTATCTTGCTTTGAATTTCACAGCAAGTTTTATGATTATTAGTCATAAGTTGATGAGAATAATTTTGTTTTAGGAGTACTTTCGTTAGGATAGTCGGCTATAAAACAGATGATTCATGAATAAGCCGATGATATCAAACCACTTTCATTTTCCATCCATATTAAAAACGCATCTCGTCTGCGAACCCAGACAATAGAGTCCATCAACCCATCGCAAATACGAAAAAAACTGCAGTCGCCACGCTCCAAAACAGTAATTTGACAGGTTTATGTCTGGGATGCACCGCGCTATCCAAGAAGGCTATGAAAGAGCTAACAACATAGCATCGCCGCCGCATCGTTCGCTTGTTTCGAGTGAATAATCGCCCGAGGTCTGTTAACCTTCGTAGCCGCCTAGATGCGAGTGTCGGTGTGTCGACCTTCAGCTGTTCAAGCACGGCGCACCGAGATCAAGGCAACGAAATGAGGATAGTGTAGTAGGCAACGCTTCCTCCGGACACAGGTAAAAAACTAAAGAAAGGAAATTTGGTTCAGTGGGTAAATCACTGACGAAATTTGCGGTTCTCTAATCATTAAGGAATGTCTTTGTTCCGAAGACGACTTTGTATCGGATAAAAGATTTTATGTTCTAATTATGAGACCAAAAGAAAGCAAAATCTCTCGAAATAACATACTATCATAGATAAATTAGGGAACCGCATAACATACAAAAAAAGTGAAAATTTTATTACTACAATAATAACGAGATTTTTGTAATTTTGCTTTATATTTATCGTCAGTGGAATAATTTAGCCGCACTTACAACGGTCGTTGAAGCGAAAAATAGTTCAAATAAAAATTCACAAGGTCGGATAAATAGTAAATTTTTTATTAAGTAGGTTCCATTCCCGTGGAATCATAAAATTTCACAACAGTGCAAAATTTTATTGTCAAACAATAATAAGCACTAAGTTCATAATACGACTTACGAATTACCTTGGCAAGCAATATTTGTTTACACAGATACATAAATCCGTGGTTTTCATGACAAAGTATACGCAGTTTGTAACATTTCTACGAGCAAACAACATCTTAAACTATCATTTCAATAAAACAATCAAATTTAAAATAGTACCCAGGAAATAATCTCGCATAAAACTGAGAATAATGGATAAATTAATTGGTCAATAAACAACGAAAACTAAGGTCGCCAAGACTGATTATAAATGTAAACCAAGTAGATAAAATTTTTAAAATAATTAAACATACAAGGTTAACGTTAACATGCAGCAGATATTTTGCAATATCCACAATTTCTACTCAATTACGAACTTTAAAAATACAAATTTGTGTCAAATCTACTGAAAACAACACACGTGGCATACATAAAAATAGACACATCAATTTGTCGTACAATGATTCTACATTTCCATAAAAGTGTTAATCGTTTATTGTTTTTCTCACAGGAAGTTCAAAATTCATTGTCCGATGGCTGAAGTTATTCATGACTTGGTAGAATTTTTCCGTGACATCTAGAAACACGACTTAGTTCATTCACATTACTTTGACCATGAAAACGCATGGCGTACGCAGACAACGTGCTCGAAGTATAAATACTAGCTTAGTGCTCTTACCTTGTCTGCCAACGATTTCGGCGACGTGCTCCGAGCTGGGCACCGGCACACACTCCGTCATGTTTTGAGACTTCTTGGAGCGCGTATCGTCGAGCCCCACACTGGACACCGAGTTCGCGAACGAATTGAGCCCCGTAGGACTCTCAGGCTCTGATGCCGAAGTCATAGGCTCAGTGAGCCCTAACATTGACAGTTCAAAGGCAAGTTGTAAAGCCCGCTGGTCTTCTATTCCGCTCTGCCGATCCATATCCGCGAATAAACTTGACGGCATCTTCACTGTTTAATATTTTACTGAATTGGTGATAAAATGCACGGATGTTAGCACTGCACGATGGAGTCTTAATGGTACGATACAGATAATAACGAACCGATTGTCGTTGATCTCACGATTAAAATGATTATTAAAAATTCACACAGAGGTAGGCTACAGTTGCCCACACATAGGTTTCAAACGTTCATACGACACGATGCATAAAAAACGATTTATATTAAAAACGAGTTCACTTGGTACAAAAATATATAAGTATGTTCTTGTCGTTAATTTAGGGTTCCTAAGTAATGCAATGTTTATTGTGTGATACAAGCTGATGTTGTCACACCGCTTGTTTGTAACTGACTGATTACAATGCCGGCACCGGGCGCACTGCAGCATGTGCGCGCCATGGAATCCAAGGCGCAGACGCACATTCATAATGCCGGTTCGCGCGTCCTCCACACCATCCCATTGGCAGCAGCTGCGTCACATGACCGGCAGCATTTTTCTTTAAACTGCGACCGGCCACGATTCCATCCGAACATGCGGTAAAGATTATAACAAAGGATAAGCACGTGGTTTCATTTTCATATTTTGTTTATTTCGTTTTATAACTATTTTACTATTACAATAAATTTTATTGATATTTAAATCGTGTACATGTAATAAATTACATTCAAGTGCACTTACCGGCATTAACAATATATTCAAAACAATAAAATACAACAATGCAAGGATAATCCTTGGCAATACTTCAAAATACAATATTTCATTAATTTATATTGTTAATATTTTAACCTTTAAGTTTATTTTAAGTTATACAATAATGAAATCATATAATTCGCACAAATAAAAATAGAAATCAACATTTCAGATATAAAATCAAGAGAAGTAGGTACCTATTTTCCAATGAAAAGAACTTTATTTTTACAATAAATACAAAACTCATGCTGTAAATTGACCAAATACAAAATAAATCAATATTTTTAATAAAAATAAAAATATATTACAGAACTTAAAACCAATAAATTTATTGTAAATTGTAAGAATTATTAACAAATGAGTTATTTCATTTCTATTGTTCTAAAGTAGGTATCATAATTCAATTCTTATTGCTATACTATAATAATTAATAATTACATTTCATTTACTGAAAGTTTTCCATACGACCAGTACGCTTCTATAAATCTTATTATAGGAACACAAGTATTATTTTTAGTGTAATCAAATACGTTATCTATTTTCAAACAAATGACAGTTGCATTTACGCGTGATTCGCGTGATATGTTACTGTCGCCATCTAAGGACAGTGTGCGCATTTAGGAAATGAAGAATATATTTTATTGTTAATAATTTTGCTTCATTTACTCATAAAATCATTGCATAATATAATTTTTTACGAAATACTATAGAAAATTGACATAAATATAAAATAAGATATTAAAACATTTGAACAACGGTTACATGCAGCTTTGTAGTACCCTCTAGCGCTCACAGTATAAACTAAAGTTCATCGTAGTGTTGACGAATTCCACTAGAGGGAAAGTATAAATTCAAGTGCGGGTGATTTAAAATAACTATTTTAAATATTTTTATTCAATTTTGACGTTTTAAACTGTAATAATTATTAACTTCATAGCAATAACTTTAAATCAATGTTTATTCACTTGTGAATTTAATTTTTTTTTAAATAACTCAACACATTTTTAAATCAATCCGACTTTTTAAACTATCATTATTTGCTCAAAAATTTATCAAAACAATGACTACTTGTCACTGACGACTACTTACATTTTTTTATGTTAAAATAAATTTATAATTCATATTTTTGAAATAATTTTGACAAAATTGAATGAAATATTATATAAACCACGTGAGATTATAATGTTTGTTCATTCGAAGAAATTATCCCACTCGCTCTTTTTTGCTATTATCGAAAAGAAATATTTTTTCAGACGACCACTACGGAAACTTGCCATAACAATGTTATAAACTACAATGGAAACAAACAAATAACACAAACTAACATGTTAGTCTAACGCACACTTATAACGTAACGCTTCGAGTTACACTATATGACAACAGATGGCGTTACGAGTAAAAATCAATTCAAATAAATGGAAAAAAGTATATTAATGTAATAAATTGACATTTTGACACAGTCTGTAATATTATATAGACACAAATTTTCATTTTTCAATTTAATAATAATTATTTATTGGCTAATTGTGTATTCTTTAGTATTTTTGACATTTCAGATTATAGTTGCACAGTTGGTATCGAGGCATAACCTAACTTTTAAACGTCAGTGCTTCAACTTCAACAGTTGTATATAATTTAGTTCATTGAACATTTTTGAAATATTTTGTGGTCGTCTGAAAAATAGTGTACATAACTCGCTCAAAAGTGAGATAACAGTGCTCGTGAAATTGAACCACTCGGCGCTATGCGCCTCATTCCTCAATTTCACTCGCTTGTTATCTTACACTTTCGATGCTCGTTATGTAATATACTATTGTCAATAATATTATTAAAACGGCTACTGATTGTAATATAACAACAATCGCGTATTTGACAAGTACTTCTAATTTTTGTTTTCATAGCTAACTATGATACAGTGATTATTTTTAAAATATTCTTAATTTTTCATATAATTTATTAAAATAAAATAGAACTTTTTATATGGTTGAATAGCAAAAAAAGCCCTATTTAAAATTATCACAACCTATTATGAGTTCCATATGAGAAATGAAAGTTGACACCGATAACTTAAAAACGGTATAGGTACGCGATAAAATTTTTGAGAACTCCCGTAAATTTATTATCAAAAATCTGACGTGGACACCACATGACTTCCTTGTACGCCTTGTGTGTTCATACTTTTCTTAATAACTAAAATGTAGAATAATATAAAAAATTCTTTTAACTTATTATACTAGTACTACTACTATACTCACAAATATATTTTAGTCATTTTATTTAAACTGCAGAAGAAGATATAAAGCATATTTTACTATTGTCATTGCATGTCATAATCATTTAAATTTTACGTAGTAACAAATGTTAATCGATCATGGACTACAAGATACCGAAATACTAAATTATAAATATATACTTTAATTATTCCTAAATGATACCACATACAAAAATATTTATAAAATACCGATTGTAGGTAATAATCACATAATCTTTCATTTAAAATTAAAAAATTTGTCTTAAATTAAATATTTATCGAAAGATTTGAAAAAAGTACTACTTCCGGTATATAGATTGAAACCAAAAATAGGAGGTGCACAACTAGATGCTATAACAGTCCTAAATACAAAATTTCAACTTTCTACGTCTGACCGTATTTGAGTTATGCGACACACATACGTCCGTCCGTCCGTACGTACAGACGTCACGACGAAACTAGTCATAATGGATTCAGAAAAGGTCAAAACGGATATTTCCGTCAAAATCTGAGAACCGAAATTTTTCGCGATTACAATAGTTCCTTACTCCGTACAAGGAAGTAAAAAATTGTCTAAAGAAAGTGCACACCAAAATCACTTAATCTTTAAATTTTGGAAGTTATGAGCAAAAACTAAAAACTGTAAAAAGTACATTATCGTACATATCTAGTAACCTATGCATTTTTTAAAGAAAACAAACAACTTTGGTCTAATTTAACCTACCTCGTATCTTTTACCGTCCTCGAGATCCCCATGCTTAACAATTTATTTGGGACATCCTATATCAGGCTTCAATATTTATATATAAATATCTAAATTTGGATTATAATCAGAGACTCGAACCTAACTTGAACAGGAACGAAAATCGGTACACACCGTAGCTATTTTAGTGAACCGCTAAAATAATTTGGAAAACCCATAACCGAATCCAAATTGATGGTTGTGAACCGGTTTGAAACGGTTTAAAGAATTGATTGAAATTAAAGTTTTTTTGTCACAATTTTGTTAATTTTTTATAAAAATTGTTGTATTTTCTATAGTTTGGTAAAGTTTTTAATTCTTTTAGAAAAAAAATTTACACCAAAACTGGAATGAATTCTTTTAATTTAATGCTTGTTATTTAATATATTATTGCACCGAAACCGAAACTTGACTCGCTTTTTTGAAAACCAGTAACCGGTTCATTTCAAGAAATAATATGAAGACCGAAATTAAATCGAATCCAATAAAATCAAGCACAGTGAATCGTTAACCGAACCTGAACCGTTATTTTGTGCGGTTCGAGTCGCTGATCCACAGAAAGCGGGGCACCGTATTTAGATATTTTTTTTATTTATAAAGATATATAATTGAACTTACCTACTTTAAATAAAACATCTGATGTAGGGTTTTTTATATTTTTGAACTATTCGATAAATCCACAAATAAAATTTTGCAGCAAAAAAATAAAGAAAAATTATACAAAATTTAAACACCAAAAGTTAGCTGACTGCGGCTTTATTCCTTTATTGAAATTTAAAATAAATCGTATAACTAAGAAACTGAGAACATCTGTATTTGTTGAAATTGTATTATTTATGCAACAATTAATAATTTCTCTACAGGTGTGGATTTTTAATAATTAATTTATGGAGAATGTAGAAAAAAGTTACAATTTATAGAAATAAAAATGATTGCCCTTTAGTGTTTTTATAATGTTATTTTGCACAAAAATTTCAAATATTTTTCGAAATGTTTTTGTTGAAAATTTAGGTTTGTGGCACATTACTGTATAAAATTTAACGTAGAAACATAAATATCAAGTTTAACGTACCTAATCTTTAAAAAAAAATTCTAAGATTGTGAATTCTTAACTGAGGCACGTATGCAAGGAGGTATACAAAAAATAACACTTCAATTGTTATAAAAGGCATTTGATCTTGAACAAACAAAATTTTTGCCTGCGGCGCATTTTAATTAGTTATTATAATATAATTCCAAGTAGTCGATGATTTCTTTATATTTTGAAAATTTTTGGAACGAGGTACCTATGAGGGCCAAATTTCACTACGGGGCCAAATGATGCCAGTCCGACCCTGATTTATATTAATTACTTTTGGGCTTAAAATATTACCAGAATAAAAAATACGCGTTTCAAATTTGTATGTCTCTTTAAAAATATATTATATAATAAAAAAATAATGCATGTAGCCTATTGGGCTCTCAAATTTTTGATCTGGAATGGAAAAAAAATCTGATGTGACCAACACACCTTTCGCCATACTCTACTAGGTATTTCTATTTTACTAATAAGTGTAGGTATATAAATGTAGGTACTTACGCACAAATATAACCATTGTAGAAGAGAATCCGGAAATTGTAGTTTTTATTATTAAAGTTTATCATAAGTTAATCTAACCTTACAAATAATAAATGACATTTCATATTTTCCATTTCAAAAAATTTGTCAAAAAATCAAAAATTTATTTTTTATCATTGGTAGGCAGATAAATAAAAATTGTAACAAAATAGAATTTTTAACTTCTTGTAATTGGAATATGGTGCTTAGATAGAAACAACGTTTTGAATAAAAATTGTAGAATGTAGAAAGTAGATTGTTATTCAAAAAAATCCTAATAATCCATAAATTTTGAGGATATTCCGATCTTCAAGAAACTACCACTTCCAGTTGCACGTTCAACATCAATATCTGATCAGATCTAATCTAGGGTGTTAATATTATGTACAAAACTTCACTTTATTCAGTGGTATTTGAGTTATCGAAGGTTCAATATAGGTACTACATCCATCTATCCACACACACAGACATCACCTAACTAACTCTTACAACATTGTTTTCCTATTTGAACCCTTATTACTTAACCATTTTTCATTATCTCTGCCTGTGTCGTAATCTTATTTAGCTCTTAGGTTATACAGTATACACTTGCTATTTTTTCTGGCCAAATATAAAAAAGAATTTAATCGTATTATAAAAATGCAATTATAAGAAATCCAATGATATAAAAGCTTTTTAAGACATGGATCTCTAAAGTTGAGGTCAAAATTCGAAATAAAAACTCACGTTACGTTTAGTATTTCAAATATAAAATATAACTAAGGATATTAGAATAACATTATTTATAATATAGGATCTAGTACAAACCAACGACCACTACTAACTAATTTCAATAATTCTCTTAGATTTATAGATTTGAACAAGCTTTTTAAATTAAAATTACAAAAAACACATTCAACAATTATTTATTTTATCTACGACTGTTAAAGTATTCATTTAAAATTACTGAATTGGTTCTGGACCTATAACTTCTTTACTATGAAATAGGTAGGCGTAAATTAACGCAAGCAATGTTGATTATAATAAAATTTTACGTGGCAATTACTCTTTGGAACAGAAATTAATTTTCCTATTGCTTAACGAATTGATTTAGTAGTCATTTATAGACCATGGAGATATAGGTTCATATGCCTAGTCCGTACCCAGAAGTAATAAGGGACAGTTCAATAATATTATCCTTAAGTGAGTTGAGATATGATATTATTGAGATTAAAGTTTTAAAAATATAAGATAAGTATAGTTTAAATAAACGATTTGAATACGAGGATTTATTTATGTACAAAACATTTGAAGTAATTTTATTATTTACATTTCTTAGTTCGATCGTTACTCCGATTTTTATACAAAGAGGATTCCAACGCATCAAGCCAGTGCAGTTGAATTAAGACACCAAACAAATTATTTTACATGGTACAGATTAAAACTAAATAGAATATAGAGACGTATGTGAATGATTTAAAATGGATTAGAAATTAGTCAGTTTTCATAGCTTTGGAATCCTCTTTGTATAAAAATCAGAGTATCTTGGAAAAGTAGACAGGAGAAAGTCACAAAAACTGGTTATAATAATAATCAATTTATTCTGTGAAAGATTTTGTTTTAAAATTAACAATGCTGATGAAAACAATGTGATAAATAACAAATATGTTTTGTCAAAAATAAAAATTGTTTGCGGTACATGAAAAAGAATTAAATAATTTATAAACTGTAAAACATATTTACAGTTATTATTCATAAGTAATTTTGTACTTCTTGCGAACATAATAATTATTTAAGTTTTAATAATATACCTATTTATAATATAAAACACATTTTAATTTAATATTGTTCATTTCAAGGAAATTATTAAGATATTTTATAATACAAAAAATATCAGTTGAATTGTTAAAGTAAGCGTAATATCGTGCTTATAACAATTATTAGTCACTGATTAAATTCAATTAGGCGCGCATTCTTATAATAACATACGGAAACAGAGTAATGAAGAAACGTAATAGATGTGTGTCATTATTTACTTATGCTGCTTTTTATTTATAAATATAAAGAAGCAAGACAATCTAAATACATGTGGAGATCATTGCTTAAATCTTTATTTATAATTTACACAATTTTTACGTAAATTTAATCAGATCATTTTATGCATTAATTTCCTACTTAGATGTTAGTTATTTATAAATCAACATAAAATAACATCAAAGTCATTAATAATTTCATATTTATCACATTTTCACTAGGTTATCTATTTATATAGTTACAAGAGTATTTGTTCAAAATATGTTCACTTTGTTGTTCAAATCACGCAACACTATCACTGTCACTAGATGCACTCGATTAATAGATAACTTCGTAGACGGTGGCTTTCTTGTCGCCGGAACCCGTGACGATGTACTTGTCGTCCGCGGAGATATCACAACTAAGAACGGAGGAGGATTCCTTGGACTGTAAACAACAAAGAGAATGCCATGAGTACAACATGTTCAAACGAATAATAAATGTGATGTGTTTACCTGGAATATACTAGCACCATACGGTGTCCGCCACGCATTGAGCAGATTGTCCTTGCCAGTAGAGACGAACCACTTGCCACACGCAGCAAACCGGAGACTGAGCACACAGCTCTCGTGCAGGTGCAACTGGTACTTGTCGGGCTTAGCAGCGTGAAGCACCTCGACATTAGAGTTCTCCATGCCCACGGCCAACCACTCGCCCGTGGGACAGTAGCCCAGCGAGAAGATCTGCGAGCTGAAGTCGTGCTGCTGCAGCTGACGACCCTCGCGCAGATCCCAACTGCGCACCGTGTTGTCCAAGCCGCCCGTCCACAGCTTCGTGCCGTCCGCCGAGATGTCGATGCACGAGGCGCCGTCCGTGTGGCCCTGGAACTGGCGCACCAACGTCTGGTTGTGCAGGTCCCACACGGCGATGTTGCCGTCGGAGCAGCAGCTGAAGCACACCTTGCTGTCCGGTGAGATGGCGAGCGCATAGCACGCCGGCGCGCTGGACGTCAGCTCGGCCTTGATGCGCGGCGTGGGGCTCGCCAGGTCCCAGATGGACAGGTTGCTGGCCTCGCCGCCCACGATGAGGGTGCGGCCGTCCGGCAGCAGCTTCACCGAGCGGATGTAGTTGTCGCGCTGCAGGCAGTCGAGCTGCGAGACGGCGGACTTGGAGCCGGGCTGCGAGATGTCCCACACCTTCACGCAGCCCTTGCCGCCGGTGTACACGTACTTGGTGGGGTTGGAGATGGTGACGGCGCACACGACTTCGCCGTGGGTCAGCGTGTTGATCTGGCGCGCGTGGCGCGGGATCCCGGGGCCGATGAGCGCGTCGGGCGGGAAGGGCACGGGCTGCATCTGGCCCTCGGCGGACACGTGGAAGGAGTAGGCGGGCTTGCCTCCGGGGATGAGGCCGGGCACGACGGGTGCTCGCATGCCGCCGTGTCCGTGGTGCGGCTCTGGGTACGGCACTTGCACCGGGCCGGGCCGTGGGTACGAGTTGTTGTGCAGAGGGCCGAGTGGGTTGTTGTGCATGTACCCTGCTGCTGCTGCGGCTCCTGCCAGCTCTGCGTTCCCCAGGTACCCGCCGTACGCCGCTCCGGGGCCCACTACAGGCGGTGGCTTCACCAGGGGCTTGAGGCCGCTGGCTCCGGCGCTCGAGCCGGCTGAGCCTGCTGACGTCGGCGTCACTGACTTGCTGATGGGGGTCGTGGGCTTGTTGTCCAGCAGGGGTCCGCCGCCGGAGCCGTTGTCCATCTTCTTGGCGCTGGGGGTGGATGCGTTGCTGGATGTGCCGGAGCGAGGACTGTGGGGGCCTGGATGTTCTTTCTTGGTGCTGTTGCGGTCGATGCCGTTCTCACGAGGTGAAGCTGTGCCGTTATGCGGTGAGATTGGGTCTTCACTCGCATCATCCACAACCAAGTCCTGGTCGCTCTTCTCACCGTCACTTTGCTGAAAATTTATAATCGATATTATTATTACGATTAATATTAATCACTAATGTATGAGAATGATGTAGAAATCCAATGATGAATCTCTCAGTCAGAGATTTTTCATTGAATTTCGATATTATTTTTTGTTAGAACATGTTTTTTGTTGAATTTTGTGTTTTGTTTTTATCATGACTAAAACTGTAATCAAATTAATTAGGTACCTAAAATTAAATGATACATATATGATCACCTAAATAAGTAAAACGAGAAAACGAAACTGTAATCACTTACTCTAATCGTAGCCTTTGTTCTTATAACTAGTTAATTAGTCGCACAGCAGTAAAAGCATTAAAATTTTCATGGCTGAGCTTATATATCAACAATCTCTACAGCCTAATTACACTCATTTATTAATGAATGTGGATAATATTGCATGTAATTGGTTGATATCTAATGCGTAGGTACGCGATTATTATTTTTGCAGTTCCCTAAATTTGAAATTTGATTTTAACTTGTTACATTTTTTTTACTAATGTAGATGTAGGTAATGACTGATTGTTTTATTAATTTAATTTTAAATAAAATGTATAAGGTGAGCTTTGCGTTAATGTTATAGTATATTGCGTCATAAGGGAAGATTTATGCTGCAATTCTGTGCAGTTCTATAAGTTTTACAGATTTGTAAATCTGTAAATATTGAACAAAATCACATCAATGTTTGTTGACATGTACACAAATTTTCATATGATTATAAACATTGCGATTTTGTTTAATATTTACAGTTTTATAAATCTGTAGCAACTACAGATTTTCACAGAATTGCAGCAATAGGCATATTACATCCCGAAGATTTCTGATGCAAGAGCGAGCGAAGGGAGCGAGGGCAGCAAAAGGTGAGGGATGTAATATGCCGTTAGATTCCCGTAGGCCACAAGATATTTTTCCGCATCCATGAGAAGCACGTATTAAATAAAAATAGTTAATTTTGTAATGTAGAATAGGTACAATCCTATGAAAGTGTGTCGCTTTCCTGTTCGCAACTCAGAAACTAAAACCATGGCTACATGTACCTTAAAAATAATAACAAAAAATTCTGACAGTAATACATTTTTATAATAAATGTTTTGGTAACTTACAGTATGGTGGATAAAAATACTTCTTTTGTAATGTTGATTTGTTCATTAAATTAATTGGCAACAATAAAGTGCTGTTATAAACATAATTCCAAAAGATTGCACATACTCCAGTCAAAATACGGGGGAAGGTTGTATTATTACTGGCAACTACCAGATTTGGTCTAGTATAGGTTTTTTGGGTCGCTGATCAGGAATTTCGGGGTCATTTTGTAAAGAAATGTGCGGAACACCCTTAAATTTGCAAAAACTACCCCCAAAATGGGATTTCCGGGTTTTTCTTTATATATTCGCACTTTGAGTGCCCAGATTTTGCACAAAGGGGTTTTTTGGATCGCTGATCAAGAATTTCGGGATTTTTTTATAAAATTAATATTTCACCCTCAAATAAGCTAAAACTACCCCCAAAAAGGGTATTTTTGCTATTTTCGCACTTTGAGTGTCTAGATTTAGTCCATATAGGTTTTCTGGGTCGCTGATCAAGAATTTCGGGGACTTTTTTTATAAAAATTAATATTTCACTCTTAAATTACCTAAAACTACCCCCAAAAAGGGTGTCTGCTATTTCGCACTTTGTGCGTCTAGATTTGGTCCATATGGGTTTTTGGGTCGCTGATCATGAATTTCCGGGGTGTTTTTATGTAAAATTAATATTTAACCCTTGAATTATCAAAAACTACCCATATGGATATGGACTAAATCTAGACGCACAAAGTGCGAAAATAACAAAGACACTCTTTTTTGGGGGTCGTTTTAGGTAATTTAAGGGTGAAATATTAATTTTAAAAAAAATCCCCGAAATTCTTGATAAGCGACCCAAAAAACCTACATGGACTAAATCTGGACGCTCAAAGTGCGAAAATAGTAAAAATACCCTTGTTTGGGGGTAGTATTAGCTAATTTAAGAGTGAAATATTAATTTTTATTAAAAAATCCCCGAAATTCTTGATCAGCGACCCAAAAAACCCCTTTGTGCGAAATCTAGGAACTCAAAGTGCGAATATATAAAAAAAAACCATTTTGGGGTAGTTTTTTGCAAATTTAAGGCTGTTCCGCACATTTCTTTACTAAATGACCCCGAAATTCATGTTCAGCGGCCCAAAAAACCTATACTAGACCAAATCTGGTAGTTACCAGTAATAATACAACCAAACCCGTATTTTGACTGGAGTAACAATAATAATTGTTTTTGACACATAACCTCAAATTGTCAAATTTCAAGTATCTGATTTTCGTGTTAAAAATAAATGTTATAATCAATTTATTTTAAACTAATTTGAAATAATATTCGTATTTACTTCAACTTAATACTATAATATAGTACATTAATCATTTATATTAAGGCGGAACTTCAAGGGTCTAGAAATAGTGGTATCATTTATTCGGAATTCTGGGCTCATTTTTAAAGATATTTTAAATTTTTTTGAAGTACTGTAAAGATAAAGGATGGTTCTAAACCCGTCTTAAAGTTTTAATACAAATATCAATTATTTATATATATGTACAGTTTGTTGAAAATGGCCTATTTTCTGCACGTGCACGTAATATTTTTCGACACGTGTTGTAACAACATTTTTCCTACAACTGTTCGATTTCTTTGTTTTTACCTACACAGTTGAAAAAAAGGGCACTGTAGCATGCTTTTTCAGAAGAGCGCATAGCATTTTGCTGCAATAATGGTATTATTTTTGCCTTTTGAAAAGTAATTGATGGTACTCTTCCGAGGGTAAACAATTTTAAGGGGCAAAAATTGCTTTAAAAAGAGCAGGACGAAACTTTTACACTTTTAAAAGCGATATTTACTCTTTTTAAATCATATTCTGCCCTAAATTTTTCCTAAAAATTGTAAGTACTATTAAAGAGGTACTTATTACCAGAAATTTGTTCGTTTTTTTGTCCTTTAAAGAGTAAATTCATTTTCGTGTTCCTCTATAAGAGTAAAGTTGCTACGTTTTGCTCCAAAAAGGGTACTTTGTACTCTTTTTAGAATAAAATTAAATACGAACAATAAGTCTGTGCATGAAAACTGCCACTGCGTCAGTTCAATGTTGACTGTTTTATGCAATGTTTGTAGACTTCATTATTGACTAGAAACCTGTGATTTTTATATAATTATGCAATATACAATATCATATTGTTTATATGACAAAAACAAACTATATGAAATAAATAAATGCATTCCATTAAAATTATACTACGATTTTTAATTCGATAATTTCCTCCTGCCATATAATTTTACCGGCTCTTCAGATCAACTGCTGGATATTTTGTAAGTGTTGCTATTTCAATACATATTTAAATATTGTACTTTTTATTGTAGTAATGCATTCATTAAATACTATTGTAATTATTTCTTATTAAAACAATGTAAATTTAAAAGGTCATTTGCACTAATCTTACTTAAATTTTGAGTTTCATCTAAAAGGAAAAATAAAACCAATAAAATCACGACAAGGTTCGAGGTTTACTTAATATTTACAAGTAAGATTATGTTTAAATGACCATTTAAATGTGAATTTGTGTGTTTTAATAAATAATAATTTTATTTAATAAATTACTACTGCAAAAAATACAATATTTACTCAAAGAAAGGGCAACATTATACCTTACTCTTAAAGTAGCAAGAAATTTACTTAAATAGTAGCATTTTTAGTACTTCTTTTAAGCAATTTTTGAATTTTAAATGGTAAAATAAATGCATGTATATGAGTAATATTGTACTCTTCTAAAGGCAGTATTTTGAACTAAATATAGTAAATTTCTACTACTAATGTAGCAACACTTTATGCCCAAAATATAGTAAAATTTTAATCTACTCTTTTTTGAGCATTGACAAAAGTACCATTTTACCTCTGCTCTTTTGAACGAGCACCATATAACCTTGGACTTATATAAACCGTTTTTAGAGCAACAATAGTGCTCTTTTTTCCAACTGTGTAACAATTATTGCCTTGGTTATGGGTGGAAAGAAGACAAATGCAGAACAAGTGTATTTCTGTAAACGTGAAACACAAGTGCGTTTCGTTTACGCAACTGTCAAAACGAAACTTAACAGTCCGTGAACTTAAGAGGAACGGTTACTGCACTACCAAAATTTATCGGTGCGGGTCGCTTATTATAAAAAGTGTCAATTTCTTAGAATTTTAATAAGTGTACCCAATACGACTCTAGTTTGGAGGTGGAACTAAATTGAAATTTGAATATTTATTCGAATATTTACACTGCCTGACTTTATTTTTGTGTCAAAAAGGGGTTTAGTTTTCACCGTAAAATTTAGTCTAAATATTTGAAAAATTTAACTATTTTTTTTTAATTTGTAGAAGAAAGTTGGTTCTGTGACATTTCTGTATTGAAATTTTAAAATTCAAAACATAATACACTTTAAAATGAATTACAAAATTGCTAATGTTTATAACGCCTATAATAACAAATCAAGCAAAAATTTAAAATTGTAATACACAAATGTCATACAAACAACCTTCCTCTACAAAATAAAAAAATAAATAAATAAATTAGATATGATGGTGAAAACGAAACCTTGTTTTCACTTGTAAATTGCACCAGTATCCGTTCCTCTTAACTGACTGCGATTTAAATTTCGCGCAGAGTGTTTAGTTCATATTTTAGCTACTAACGGGCTACTAACTAACTAACCTCTGTTTAAACTTTAGCAAAGATTTAAAAAGAAAATTAAATCGAAAAATTTCTAAATAACGTAGAACAAATGAAGCAATCAACAAACAAACCATAGCAACGCCGTAAAACTAAGTTTTAATGTAATGTCATTAAAATTTAATAAATCCTGATAATATTTATGTGATTTTCTAAATTATTAGTTATAGGAAAAATGTTTTTTCAATGTTACACAAGTTGTGCTAATACTAACGTAACCTAATAAAAATAGCGTGCAACTAATACTATAAAAGTCTGCTATATTTCTTTTTAAACACACGTTTATGGCCTCTTTACTCGCTAAACAATTTTCCGCTAAGTTCAGAAGTTTGAAATTTTAAAAGAGAATGGTTTCCACACTTTTATGTATAGACGCTGAAGTTGAAACGCTTTGAAACATAAAAATAACGGTCTATAAACACAGTCCTTAGCTTCGTAACCAATAAACATGGAATGTCTCACTTGAAATGGCGTTAGAGAGAGGAGCAAGTGTAGGAGCAGATAGCGGATTACTTTGTGGTGCTGGTATTTGCGGAAACGAAGTTAGCTGATGGATGTCATTGACTAATGGAAATAAATTAAATACTTACATGACCCAAATCTTTTTCTTCTTTCTTTAGTTTCTTGTGCTCTGGTTCCGGTGGACTTCTAGGGCGGTATTTTTCCCGTTCAGCCGGTGATATTGAATTTCTCTGTAAAAAAGGAAAACTCATTATTATTATTGATACCTTATATTCTTATAATAAAATCACTGATTGCGACAAAAAAATTGAACAGCATAATAATTATTCTAAAAATATACGAGAAGGTAGGACCAAAAATAAAGACTGGTTTTAAAAAGCTATAAGTAATAATGTAAATTGAATATTTAAAAACTGTAATGGAACTTAAACAGATAAAACTTCACCATTTTCTTTGTGGTTGAAGTGGAACAAAACGGAGCACATTCATCGACTGACAAAAGAAATAAAAACCGATTAGAAATGAAATTCGTAGAAACAATACTAACGGATAATAAATCCCAACGGCAGAAACCGACGCTTCAGTTTCAAAGCTTCGGTTGCTCGCCTCTCGCGGATGTTAAAACAAACACAAAAGAAAATCGAATAATTGGCTTTGTGTGAATTGCGGCTTTCCCAATTATCTGATCTTTTAAGAAGTTCATTTTAAACTACTTAGTTGCTTCTAATAGAGCGCACCAATGCGGCAACGCGAATAAGTGTGGACTGAACTCGGTTCATGAATTCATAATCAGGAACTTTGCGGATCACGTAACTTATAAATTAAGATTTATGGGAGATTCCTTTCCTGTTCGCCAATCGCCTTGCACATGACGTACGGCTTCTGAATACATATTCATAAACCTTTAATTAGATTATGCTTCGGTATTAAGACAAGTAATATTACTGTGACAAGTATTAATCATAGTCAACGTGCTTATTCTTTCTAAAGCGTAGGTATAGAATGAATAATCGTTATACAAGCATATTAAGTTAAACGAAACATATTCATTTCAGGAACGAATTTTTTGTATTACAGTATGTTCATTTCAGTCGAAAATTCGTACGCGTTCTCAAGTTATCGTGCTTCCGAGACAGACAGACCGACTTTTTGTTTGAATAATGTTTTTTTGAACTCAAAAAACGTAATTTACACAAGTCTGTCTGTCTCTGTTTGGAAGCACGATAACTTGAGAACGCGTACGAATTTTCGACTGAAATTTTATATTTAAGCTTTTTTTTAAAGTTAGTTTTCAGTTCGGTAATGAGCTTTATACAACCAGTGGTATCAAGTTTATGAGTTAATTTTTTTTTCAAATTAGTAGGTACTTACCTACTTGAATTTATGAAAATATTGGAAACATTAGCGCTTTCACTAGTATAGTATTATTTTATTTTATTTACATATTGCTCTTATTATGTCTAAAATTAATAATAAATCGAATTTCAAACGTCATTAAATGACTGCTGTCATTTTGAAATTGATAACTGTCACTTTGACATTGACAACTGCCACTTTGACATTGACAACTGTCACTTTGACATTGACGTTTGTCACTTTAACATTGAAGCTTTAGCACCGCCTACATTATTTCAAAATTTGTTCAAATTTTGCTGAATGAAGCATAAAATTAATAGTCCGGCGGTTATAGGACAAAACTATGCATTTTGTGATTAAAGTGTGAAAATTGGCATACATGTCAATTGAAATATTCTCTTTCATATAAGAAGTGGTGCTAAAGTTAAGTACCAGAGACGGCCGCCATTTTGAAAAAATGTGCGCCATTTTTCTTTTCTAGTATGGTTAATATTACGAGAAAAAGGTTATAATAGGAAATTGTAGAGTATAAAATTTGCTATAAAATGGTACATCCATTTTTTCTGTAAGTTGTATAGTACTCGAGAAAATCGTGAAAATATATTTGAGCAATATCTAGTCATTTTCAACAAAAACGTAATTTTGTCTTTCAAACAAAAACAGCTTTTATTTTCGAATGAATCAAGATATCGACTTCCGGTCTTCAATATTCGATTTCATACATAATTTTTTGTTACATACATAATTTTCAACATTTCGAATTACTAGTTCGACCATAATTTAACATAACCTGTGAACATAACAATAGTGAAAATTTAGTATTTTTTTGTGTTTATTGACCTGTCATTTCTGAACGAATTAAAATATTGACTTGCGGTTTCCGCATTAAATTCTTTAAATAATTCTCTATGAGATACTTTATACAGAAAACGTTTTAACGCCTTAGTTAAACCGACAATTAACGAGTTTTTCCTCGAGAAAATATTAAAATTTTAGTGTTAATTTTATTTTTAGTGTTTGATCATCTGTAGCATCTGTAGTTACTGAACGGATCAAAATATTGACTTATAATTTCCAGCATCTAATAGAAAAACTTTCGAATGCTGAAAATTTGTAATTTGTCATTGCTGTATTTGACGCTTTTTGGCAATAGAAAACTATTTAACTATGTACTGTAAATATAATCAATATCTTTATAAAAATAAGATAAACAAGTTTTTAATTTACAATTTTGTACAAAATATGGATTGCTTCACTTGAATCATTATGCTATTATACTGAATTTGTATAGAGCATTAAAATACACCAAGAATAATATAACAAAAGTTCGCGATGCTTTAAATCAAAACAGCCAAACATGAACCTTGCGGAATGCCATTCTAGCGCCAGCACAAGGAACAACATCCCAACTGCAGCTTCACTTCTCTGTTCTCTCCGCCACAAAACGTTCTGTTAATAATCCAGCAAATGAGGCAGCCGCCGTGCAAGATCAAGTAGGTCATGGAAACGTTCCGGAGTTTTACGAGCGCCGTGTGTTCCGGGCAATTTCAAGTCCGCCGCCGCTGACACCGCCGCCGCCGCCATGAGACGCGATGAAGCTTTTATTTCCTCGGGAGAATTTGTCCGCCTGAGAGCCGCGAGGGAATGGCGAGTGGAGGTGGCGAGAGAGATAAGAATCCCGCCAGGAGGAATGCAGGAAGCTGGCGTGATCCTTTAACCCAGCGGTTATCAACCTTTTTTAGCTTGCGTACCCCGTGGCAGTTCATTATCCTAAATTATTGTACCCCTTATATTAGAATAATGTTTATAATTTAAATACTCGTAGTTGTTATTATTTTAAACGTGTGCAATAACGTGTCAAGGAGTATGTCCAGACTGTTTATTGATGAAAACTAAAAGATTTTTTTATAGATACATAATTTTTTAATAAAAAACAACATAATAAATATAAACTATTATAAAAATAAAGTTAAATATTCGCAATTTTACATTAATTTTAACATAAGAGGCCCGTCTACTACCTAAAATCCAGCATAAAATGTACTAACGTAACGAGTGTTTTGTGACCAGTATAAGAGTAGTAAAAATTTATTTCAACAAGGATTTAATAGAGAAAGAAAAATTCAAAAAAAATTCCAATTTTATGCAAACTTTACAAGGTTATATCTCATGATATAAATTAATTTTTAAAGTTTTAAAAAGGCACACCTATAGATTCATTCTTTCTCTATTAAATGTTTAAAAAAACATTATTCCGAAGTCAATAATAATCTGACAATTTACTCGCAACGAAAATACTTTTACAGTATTTTTCAACTTCAAAATGACATTGCGTAGCTAGGATGCGGCAAAGTACGAGTTTCGAGCTGGTTTCAGGTAGCCCAAGTAGTGAGGAAAAGAGTGGAATGGAAAAAAAGTAAAATCGAGAGTATTCTAGGTATTCGGTAAAAAGGTAGACGAGCCGCTTGTTATTATATTCAGTGAGATCCTTTGAGCTTGCTTTGATGGTTGAGGCACAGTTTTTTGAAATCAGGTTCGTTTGATGCAACGTATAATCTTAAATCTGGAGCTGCATTCAGCTTATTTTAAACGAAAAAAACATAACTTCAAACAATATTTTATTTATAAATAGTGAGTGCAAAAACAATTGTTTGTCCACTGTTTGCCACCTCTCTGAAACTGAATCGAGACGAGAGGAGAATAGTTATATTTTTAACACCCGCCATTACTAATTTTTTTCGCGTACCCCTAAGCTATGAAACCACGGGTTGAGAATCGCTGCTTTAACCGAAGGAAGAAGAGGGAGAGCAACACAGGAGAGTGAAATGGAGAGAGGGTTGAGATGCGATGCTCCGTCTTCCGGTAGTGAAGTGCAGAGGCGGTTCAACCTTTATATAAAAGATTTATTCATTATTACCGTGGGTATATTTTCTAGTTAATTATGTTTAAAAATATATTATTAAATTATAATTGATACTGAAATTATAATTAGTACGTTTACAGTTATGCATATTTCATTAATGTCTGCAATGGATGCACAAGTTTCATTATCATTATAACATTGTAAATTCATAAACAAAAACATGGATACAGTCGAACAAATTAGGTATAATTACTAACTTCGCCATTAAATTGATTTCAGATTATTATAAATTCTAAATTTCCTAGTGCCTATTGACATCAAAGTAATGTCGGGTAATGATAGTCGAACGTCATTTCAAATATACATTGTTTCATTTAACATTATCACTGTATTATTAATATACTATTTTAATACCTATTATATAGATTTTCTACTAAATAATAAAAAAACAATACGGAGTATTTACTATAATACCAGAATAGATTTTCAAGAATTCAGGAAAAATCTATGACAAAAATAAAGTATGTACCGTAAAACGGAGTTACTTTAGCAGATTTTGAAGGTTTTACGAATTTTTTTTGTGTAACTTAAAAACGCATACAAAATCTCGAAGGACATAAAAAAAAATTGTTTCTAGGGTGCCAAAGTAGGCAGCGCATATAAATTAAATTTGCTCGAAATTAGGAGCTGTTAATGATCGTCTTTGGCATGGAAAAAATTCTGCAACGTTCTTTCAATACATGCAGTTTTTTCCCGATTAGATCTTTATTCTAGGTGGTTCAAAATAAAAGTTAAACTTTTAGAACGTTTTTGTTGATAACAAGCACAATTAATTTTAAAATATAAAATAAAAAGGATTCAGGATCGTGTTTTAATCATACAGATTTATTTTAAGGACGTTTGGGGAGGAATACTTCACCCACCATCAGCGACATACATTGAGGTACTTAGTAATAAAAGCATAAGACTGGTTTTCGCCACGGTGGTTGGCAAAGTCTTTATCAACAATTGTTCCTCATCAGGACACCCAGGTTGACAAATGGTTCGATGGCCCGGATACCATTCAATCTGTTCTGGAAGTTCCTATACCATATTTTCCAACTTTTGCTAGCCTGGTACTTGAAACATGCACTTTCGAATGGCGGCGAGTGCTTTATCAACGAATCTCCCGTATAATTTTATATGTGCGTCCTCCCAGCTTTTTTTTTGATACTGTCGTGGCATTTTTAGCTAGAGTTGATATGTACGAAGTAAACTTAAACTTCAAAAACAGAATACAAACTAAGGAAAAAAATAACAAAAAAATAAGTTAAGTGTCAAAGTCAACACGTTTTACCGTATCTACCAATTTTTCAATCTATTTTTTTTTCAGGTAAGTATGGTTCAGGTTGATTTTACGTACACACTAAAAATGTAAACAATTCCAGCACAAGAATTTTCAAAACACAAAATAATGTTTAGAATCTAAGCGGTACGCCACTGGAATGTAACCCTGTAGTAACCGCGACTCAGCGACGCGTGGGGGTGGGGACATGCGACCACCGCGCTATAACTGTCGGGGCACGTCGCAGACATGAAATTTTATTCCGCGCGCCGGATGTACGCTACGCCTTATAAAAATTTCAGTTTCACGCCACTCGCCCAACAACTACTTTTTACTGCCATCGTACCGTTGTACCCTCCAGCCACCCTATTAAATTATATTATCATTACTGCTGATTTTACACTCTGAAATACTTGAAAGTTTAAACCCATTGTTAATTTTAAAATGCCCGTCTGAAATATTCGCACATTGCGAGGATACCGTGCAGTGGGGATAATTTAATAGAGTTGCTAGCTTTGTTGGTTGTGACCGCAATGTACAACCGACGGCGGCTATACAGAATCACGGTTAATACTCTACGGTCGAAACTAACAGAGAAGGTGTTTTGGGCGAGCGGAATTCGTCCAAATTATTTTACAATGGTCCCTTGCCTCGCGATCACTACATAATCTCGGTTATATTAATACGCAATATTCTTTGGTTGTTGAAACTAACTGGAAAGATATTTTGGTCAACGAAGATTCGTACTTGCACTGCACTGCTATGACAGTACAATCCTTTAACCGAAAAAATAAAATTTAACATTTTAAATTTAGTGACTGACTTTATTAACAAATTTGCTTTTTTACTATAATTTTTAATTTTTGGTGTTATAGCTCATACTTATAGGTGTTTTAGGTTTGCAAACCTTTTGATTTTAAAATATGTTTCTCAGAATTTTCTCATGTTCCAGTATTCAATCAGCAACAGCAACCAGCATAACCTAATCGTAATGTGTCTTGCTGTTACGTATATGTTAATCGTAACAATATTTCAAAGAGTAAAGCTTCATTCACACCTACTGACTTATAGGTAACTGACATATTTACAATTATAAGTATAAACTAGATGGACCATGCAGACCTACTAACCTAGTGAATGAACACACCTATTGGCAAAATTTAGAACTGAACTTAAAATATTGAAATTCAAAAATTTAAGATTAAATTATTTAAATACATAGGTAATTGTTTATTAAGTACAATTTGTTGTACAATTTTTTGTATATTAAAATATATTTTATCTTATAATATTCAAATATTCACTATGCTCGTTAAATTTGGTTAGAAACGGCCAATGGTTGGCAAACACTGACGTTTTTTAATGCATCAGTTGTAAATAAAAAATAAATTTCATTAAATTAAGTCGATATTGTTCTGAAACACAAAAATTTTTGAAAATATTAAAATATATTGATTTTCTTTTTTTAATTGTGGCTAAACAAGGACCTCCAAATGTTTACAAATTGTAATGTACATAAAGAACAGTCTGTGGAATCCGTAATGAATATTTTTATCTGTTAGAAAATTACAGTCATTTTTGTATATTATGAAACAAAGTTATGTCATAATTTAATTATTAAAATTATAGGTGTTTTTCTCTAGTTTTTATATTTTTAATTAGAATTTTCCTAATCCAGTAAAAAAAAGTTATATAAAAAATGGAATTTTAAACTTATTTTGTGAAAAAAGGTATTTCCAGCAAAAAATTTAGAAGGAAAACTTCAGATTCGTGTTGAGCACCCCAAAAAATATAAAAATATAGAAAATCAAAATTCCCTTATAATATTTCAGGTAAAAATCCCTATTGCCTGGACTATTATGTTGGTTGCTGATAGAACGCTGGAACATTATAAAATTCTGAATAAAAGTGTTTTAAATCATAAGGTTTTATGCTTATGCTTGTTTTTAGTTCTTACTTCTTTGGAAATAAATTCTTTAAATAATTTACTTAGAAGTTAGGAATGTACCTAAATAAAGTAATAGTTTTTGGGTCGTTCTCTTTTTCTTTTCATTTTTAATCGAAATCGCAAAGGTTACCTATTTAATGTTTATGCATTAATAGTAAAACCACAAAAATAATAAATATTGTACATTGTAGCGTGGTAGGAAAGGTACTCGTATAAACATTTTCTCAGCAAGTTAAATTCAGTTTTGGCATTTGGACAAAACTATTTGGTGAAAACTTCTTGTCCACACAAGCAGTGTTCACACACACATTCACAGTGTGGTCTTGGGGCTGTTCTCTCAAGAATAATAAACAAGGGTCGGACTCGCCACTCGCGAATATCTCAGCTTTCATTCTGTGCGCTCTGCGGTTTCCGCTGCCCACTTGCCGATGAATGTTGAAGTAGGTAATGGCAAAGGAATTTACGATATGATTTAGTTGTACATTTCCTATGTTGCCGGAATGTTGTACTCATAGCTTTGTGTGGTTGTACCAGGCATTTAGAGCTTATTTAGAGTGTAGGTTTCAATCAACAAATATTTAATTCATTTCGGAGAATGCTAGTGAATTTTTTAGAGTTCCTGCTAGAATATTATCACGGAATTATTCCAATAGAGAACGGTATAGTAATCGTACATTCCTCAAATTATTGCAGTTAAAAATTACTTATATGGTAAATATTCAGCAGTAATATCACTAAAATAGTTCGAGGCCGTAACTTTATAATTACTCCTAAACTCACCAGTAGAAATGATAGATAATTAAAAGATTCTTAAATGAACCTATAAATAAAAATGTTTTATTAACTAGTAGTAAATATTCTGCATTACTCGAGTTAATCATAAGAGAAAAGAGAAAAGCGGTTTCCATTTGAAAAGTAAACAATAACTTAAAATTTAAGTTTTAACAAACACTATATACTCGAATGCTCAGGAACTGTTGTACAAAAACAAAGATCAACAATAGTTATTTGTATCACAAGGCCAGAAACTGACCTTTTGCAAGAGCGAGTATTTTTGACACGCCGAGCCACAGGCGAGGCTTGCAAATAACGAGCACTAGCATAACAGTTTCTGGACGTGTAATACACAATATTTTATGTGCCGATTTCATTACAAAAATATAAAAAAATTATACATAACCTAAAAAAAATTGTGCACTGAATACTTGCATTTGAGCTTAAAATATATTTATTTCAGTTTCTATTAACGATTTACATCTAAAATTTGTCAAAATCTTGTTAATTCTTGTATAAAAATATCCAACATCTGCTTGACAACTGTAGTAATGTCAAGATGCCAACCTATAACTTCCGGTTGTTTGCCGGCCTAGGCTGGCAACAAAGAGTTTCTGGCGGATTTTGAGATATGGAAAACTAGCGATGCCGACCGGAGGCATATATAAAATATATTGAATCATGAGCAAAACCCAATTTGGTTTATCTCTTTCTGGATGGTCTGGAGAATAAGACATAAGTATACAGTAGGTATGATTTACAACTTCGTGCATTATATTTTATTGGCACAGTGTAGTTTTAAACGAAATTCGCAATTTTGATTTCCAGGTTTTTAATTCAACCAGTTTTGAATTATAAGGGGGCTTAAATAGCACATATTCGCGTTATATTCAAAGCTTAATCGTATCATCAACGACAGCAATTAGTTGACAGTTCGCATATTATGGAGGGTTTTGATGTTATTATGGTTGTATCTAGCGTATTAAGTTCGTAACTAATGAATTATAAGTATCTAAAGTATTATAAGTAACTAATGTATTATGTTGTTTATAATTATCAATAAATGTTGCATAATAAAAGGTAGGTAATAACAGTTGATGATACTATTAATATCATCCTGTATATTCTATATTATATTTTTATTTTACTATTAAAAGCAATCGGTTCAAATATGAGACATTAGACGTGAAACTTATACAGACGTTTCAGTTTTACTAGTACTTATAGATTAAAAATATTTCTATTAATTACACGATATTTGCATTAATTTTCTGCACTAAATTTTCCATTTTCTGCGTTCTTGCATCTCAAATCCTGGCGAATCTCTTAAATATTAACATCTCCGAGTCCCTTAAGGCTCCTCGGGCACCTCACTTTAATATCTCGCATTTAAGAAATTGCACTTAGTCACCAAGTACCCATACATCACACACTTTGCAGGCAGACTGGCGCTGTTACTCGCATGATTATGAACACCCCCGTGGCTGGTGCTTATTTCCCTGCAACTCATTTCATGATTGCTTGCAGGGGCGGCGGCGTATGATCTCGGGGGAGTGCTGGCGGCGGCGGCGGTGGGTGATGTATGGTGTCGCGTTCACGCCGTCTGAGCACAAAACACGCGGGAATTGGGGGCGGAATGCAGGGATGAAACTGGAGCTTGTTGCTGATTCATGGGGGTTAGATGCTGAGGTTTTGGAATTTAAAATATCTGTTAATTCTTTATGTGGTTGCTTTTAGATTGATATTAAGCCGTCTCCTTGTTTTCCGAATTCTTAGAATACTTTTGAATTTACTTTTTTTCTATTCCACTATTTTCCTCACTACTACAGCTGTCTGAAACCAGCCCGAAACGTAACTAGGATTTTGTTTAGGTGGGCCAAGTGTGGGTCAGTAAAACATTTAAGTGGACACTACACTTTTTATAGTAAAATTCTTGTTTTGAAAAATATAGAAGTATGCCGAGGGGAGCGAGGCGAATTTTTTTTTCTATGCTGAATGAATTTTGACTTAGTTTCTCCTAAAATAAATTTCGTAGAAAAACAGTACCCATTTAAGAATAAAGACAAACATCAAAGGTGTCGACAAGGAGTGTCGCATCTAGTTACGAAGTATTAGGTAATCTATGATATAACTGGTGTTATATTAAGAGTTTTTATAATTCACTACAATTTTTTAATAAAAATTTAAAAAGGCACAAATAATGTTAATCCTTTAAGTATATAATCCTTGTTTAAATAAAATTTTACGATTTTTATAAACGTAAGTACTGGCCAGACCACAAAACACTACTATTTATATTATGTGTAGCGGTAAACGGGTCTTTTAAGAAAAATATAGAAATGTGATTAAATAAGGTGTGATTTAGGTAAGGTACTCTGATAATAAATACAGATTAATATTGTGATAAATAGCTGAACGTTTCGGGATTATAATCAACCAACAATATCGGTTACCCTTTAATAGGTACCTACAAGTTATAATAAGTAGGTATATATACTCATAATAGGAAGAAACAAGTATAAGTGGTTGGGTTAAGTTAATTGAATTATTTTACATTATTTAGGTTTAATAAAATTGACATTTCATCACAGTCCTTTTTAAGGTAAATTATTAAATGTTTACAAAAAGTCTATAAAAAACATAACGTAGGTGGGTAAACTAATATTTAAAAATTTCGAGACAATGTTAAAAATTAATTAATTATTCCAATACAGAATGCATAGAAACAGAAAATAGGTACGTAGATCGATATTGATATAAAATAAATATTAGAAGTTTTACCCAATAGATGAACAAATTTCGAAAGTTCCGGCAACTTCAAACAAAACACTATGCACTATCACGATATCATTAAACTTTGATCATCATGCTCTACAAATGCCAGCAATAGACTGACTCACAATTCAAGTTTTTAACGAATAACGACTGAAAATGATCCGGTAGATATAGATCAGTACGTTACATATCATATAAATTTACTAACTATAAAAATTTAATTACGAATTTAAAAATATTAAATATCAAATAATGTAGACAAATTTATAATGATGGCTGGTTGCTAGTTTGTAAGTCATAATCAAGCAAAAGATTTACAACACAGCGTGCAGTGAATTCCAAACCATTGAGCAAAGTTAGTTGTAATTGGTTTAGTAAATAGTGTCAGTGGGATAATTAGATTAGAACTTAGTGAACAAACATGTAGTACTTGCTTAACAATCCTGCCATAACTGGGCAACAATATAACCAGGCGAATGAATAAGTTCAATAAATAGTACCAACCAAAGTAATTTTCTAAATAAATAAAATCTGCAAGTTTTGTATGTAGTGATTATGGAAACTAATATAATGAAACAAGAAAATTTATTTTAAATTTGAAACTATAACTTAAAAAGGCACTAAAAATGTTTATATAATAATGTAAATAAATCTAAAATAAGTAGTAGTTCGGAAATGTTATATATGATTCAGAATATATTTTGCTTTAGCCCGGTTTTTATTTTAATATGAAATTGGAAATGGACGTCTTCACATTCCATAGATTCTCATTTCTCCGTAATAAGATTAACCGCTCAGATATTATATTACTAAAGCAAATAAATGAAAGAGCTTTTCGAAAAGGTCGGAACCATATGTTCTTCTATTCATCAAGACGTATTATTACATCCATCTAAGATGCTATTTCCTACTTTCCCCTAGTCCTCGACTTTCCAATAATTTATTTACTCGCGAACCTATAGCAACCCTAACTTTGAAAAAACTTTCCCCTTGCGTCATCCACTCAGCACTTTGTGAGGGTTGTTAGCAATTGGATGTGTATTCTCTCGCTACATCAAACTTAACCTATCAGTCAGTGGTGGCGGCGATAGTAGATACAAAATTATTATCTATGTATTGTATGGCGCATTCACATTTTTAAATACCAAATATCCAAATGTTAATAATAATTGTTCAGATAAGATTATTTAACTGACAATTGTGGTCATGAAAAAAGTGCAAAACTAGACCGTTTCAGATAATGGCCCGGATACTGTAACATTTTTTATCAACTTTTTTTGGTTATTTTATAATTTAACGTTTTGTTGTTATATTACTCGTATATTGAAGCATTATTTCTAATTATTATTGTCGTTTTTTAATGTTATATAATAATTTTGGAATAATTTCGAGTAACACTTATGTAAAATTATATAGAGTCTAGAGCATTTACGGATAGCAACCAAATTCCCCAAAGCATTATCTAAAATGAGAAATGCTTAATGTTAAATGTACCTAAATATATAATTATTTAATGATCAGATAGACAATTTTCTTTACAAATTTAGTAGCTACTAGTATACTTCGTTGTCGTTCAAAAAGTTGTAAAACAAGCACTACTTTTTGCTAATGATCATTGATATAAATTTTTAACCGGTGAATTGAGTAAAATAAAATTATGTTATGTTTTTTCTCTCAAATTAACTAATCGATATAAAACAATCAATTATGATAATATTGAATTTAAAAAAATTTGTTACTTCGTATCAATATCTTCAATATGTATATTTTTCAGATCATAATAACAGCAAATAAATGATTATAAGTAGACTGATCATTTTCGGATTCATTTCAAACAGAAATCTACTAATTTTTAAGGTTAGAAAATGATTAATACTGATTTGTTTGCAAAATTATTGTTGCAGGTCTTCTTACCTTAACTGCAGCAAGTTTTGAAAGTGCTGCATCTGGAAAACGAACTATTAATAAAAATTGTGCTGTACTGTAGTTATTAAACTAAACTAGAACATTAATTGATAGGTACAGTAAGATATTGATATATTGTTCACAAAAATTTCGTATAATATTGTAAATAACTGTTATTGTTCTCGTAACTTCTTGCTGCATTGTGATAAAATCATAATTTATTTGTAAATGTTACAGTTCCTCCTTATTTCAATTACTCCGTGTTAGGTACGCCCCTGTTAACAGCGAAGCCATTGCCGTAGCCATTGGCGTGCTCTTTATTCGAAGTCGGTCTCCGACTTCGGCAATCTCTACTGCGAGATCTCGAGCATGTGCTAGCGGTGGCGAAACTGTAAACGGACACAATTCCATCAGTTCAACAGCTTGGAAGTTTTACGCTGAATTGAGCAGGAAATTTTGGCAATATACTTGTTTCTGTTGCTTCGGAACTGAACGAAGAACGAACACAAGGTTCCGAGGGAATGTAATGTGCCATTTTCGTGACTCTACACCATTTACCACGTAATGATAGTTCTTTATTTTAGATGTTTTGTTGTCTTATTTATTATAGACATTTGGTTTATTGTGCACTCTACGATAAGATATTACAAAGGAGGAAAATTGCAGTTTTGCCTGCGATTCTCTAACGAGAAATTGCGGTTACGTTTATGGAATGTTTCTGCGGTTTTTCACATTTCTTCTTGCTTATGGCTATAGCAATAATCGTTACAAATAAAGTTTCAATTTCGCGGAAATCTTTTCAGGTTATCAATTTTTGTTGCTTTGAGTTAATAGCTCCAAAATACAATACCTACTTAAAAAAAATATTCGTTTTTAAATAGACATAATATAAATTTATTATTTATGGAATGGCTACCTATATTGTATAAGCTATAACATTTAGGTTAGATAGGTAATAATGTCAGTTTTTTTAAATACATAATACATGCTCCATTCTATTTCTCATATAATAGATTAAATATATATATATATATATATATATATATATATATATATATATATATATATATATATATCACTAATTTGACTCGATTTTATTTATTTTTCGTATTAATAAAATAAATAACAATTCCAGTACAATTAATTTAAAATAGAGTACAGTACCTACAACCCATGGTATAAAGAAACTAAGGTATGTGCATGCGCATGTCTCCCCACCAGCGTGTTCTCGCTGTGACGTCACGCGGCAGACAGAAGCCGGCAGAAGCATTACGGATTGTTGTTAAACTTAGTTATCTGTATGGTTATTTCGAATTTCTTCAAATTGTATACTTAAATATTTACAATGTCGTGTTGTGCAGTATATAGATGTACAAATTATAGTAAAAAAAATCGAGTTACATATCACAGGTTCCCAAAAGATCCAAAAATATGTAAACTTTGGATTATAGCGTGTGGCAGAGAAGATAAAATAAAGATTTCATGGAGACAAGTTTAATACTGATACTTCAATAATTAAAAGTCTTGCCAACGAAATACATGAAAAAACTAAAAACATGTTTGAAGTACCTATAGAAGTATTATCATGTTTTGTACGTGTAAGAACATATATAAGAATACGGGAAATAAATAAAAATATATTATATACTAAAAAGGCAGATAAGAAAAGAGAAAGCAAGAAGCTAAAGAAATTTACTAAATAAATCAGCAAAATTTGTTTCTTCTAATAATATAATTATGTATTTTAATATTCTAAATTTATGTTATATGTTAGTATTTTTTGCTAAATTCATGTTTCATTTACAAGTGACGTGTTATTTTTTTAATACTTTAATTTGTATTTAAATTTGTTATTTTTTATACGTACATTGGTTTATTGTTTATTGAGATACGTTTTATATTGTACCTACTATAAAAAGTTGTAATTATAAACTAAACAGTAATTTATTTAAAACTTAATTCATGTTTGCCAATATTTGTTTGTTAATAATTTAATATCCATATTTTATATTTTCAGTTTCGTAGTATTCATTAGTTTACACGATTTAAATAATTTGGAACGTGTATTTTTAGTTTTATATTATGTATTTCAGTCTTGCTAAATGTATTGAGTTTTAAAAATTCAGTTTCTGTGAGCATATTACCACAGATATCTGTGAAATTACTAAATTTAGAGCGAATATACAGTTAAATATTTATATTACAGTTATATATTACATAAATAATTATTGGTTATTGTGCACAGTATCATACAAATTCAAAATTATTGTAATCAAACGCAGTTTAGGTACTATTTCCTATACCACGGCACTACTGGTTCTGGCTTCTGTCTGCCGCGTGACGTCATGCGCGAAGCGAACGCATTTTCGGTCACCGGACGAACATACCTTAGTTTCTTTATACCATGCCTACAACCTACACCTTAAAGCAATAAATTCGTCTTGTCAAAATTCAAATGACAACACAATTATTAAAACTACGACTTCAATTTTTGTATTTATTTAAATTAAACATTAAATGTCCACCTTCACCACACGGAGTCCTTACAGAGAAGAGAATAGTAAGAGTACAATTTAATTCTGCAATTTAAAAAATAAGTACCATATAGAGATTGTGAAAACATGTCACAGCTTTTAAACGAAGACTTTAAAAAAGGTTTAAATAATACTTTTATTTTTAGAGATATCCTCTTTTGTCTTTATCAAATCACGTCACCCGTCGTGACCCTCGTGAAGTATTAATGCGATAACGTAGCATTTATCCTCTTTGGCACAAAATCTAATTTCCCAATCACCGCAAACAAAAAAACCCGCCCGTTAAATCAGCAAAACGATCCTCTCGACCTCGCCACAAATAACTCACCGCTGACATTCCGCACTCGCCGCGAAACTGCCCCCCTCCCGCCCCCATAGGTAGAGGTAAACAACCCTCTAGTTCACCCTCCCGGAACCAGACCGGAACCCCCGGAGTAGGGGAAATCTCACGCGAGGAAATGTGTGTTACGTACAAGCGTAACACACGCGGCTAGTGGTTACGTAACGGAGTTTTTTTTTGTTTATACTGGTCAACCCTGCTGAATTTTTACAGAATTTTAAGCAGGTTTTTCAGAGCGAAGAGAATTTCAAACAAGGGAGAGTGAATACATAATTATTTATGATTTATGCCGTAAATGAAAATGCACTTAAATTTGTAATTTAAACAAAAGTATATTATTTCGTGCATAAGTTCATATAAATGAAATATAGCCTTTATATGCGCGCCAACTACTTACAAAAATAAACCCGGTGCAATGTAAACATAACCTATACTCTGTTTCAGTTTAGAACATAGTAGGTGGCACTGTGAATGCAGTCCGTTCTACACCCAAACATTCTATTAGTTTAAACTTTGGCGCGAACTTACCTATAGATGAATAAAAGTTGTCAAAATAACAAGGAAGTAAAAAAGAAACACACGAAATTGTTGCATTTTCGTCGTGAAACACACGTTGTTTTACTAATTTCAGGTTATATAAACTTGAAATGTGAAACGGAAATGAAATCACGAATCTCTCCAATGTTCGCTGGTGTAAATCCACCTCTCGTCTCGACCAATCAGATTCAAGCATATCATCGTCCTATCTTACTCAACGCTATGTTCTAAGCTGACATCAAGTATAGGTATATGTTGATGAAATAAAATTTATAATTTTTTTTGTTGGATTTTAGGCTTTAATTATTTATTTATTTATGTTGAGGAATATAATATGGAATATGAAATTTCATATTGCATAAGTGTAAATATAAACAGCTGTATGTATAAGTTAGGTATGTATTTAGAGTAATTTACAATTAAGGTTTGTAGGAAATTAAAAACGATAGTTTTTATTTAAATTTTGTATAGGGCTTAACCAATCCACACTTTTTATAAGATTGTGGCTTCTGTGCGCAATCGCATATCTCCCTATTCGGTGCTGCCATCTCAACGTCGAAACTGTGTTGTTCTATTTAGGAAAGAGTTCAGGAAAGGCCCGTAGTTTAACCGCGGCGCTGCGGCTGCGGCAACACAGAAAGTTACGGCTTGTGTTTTAGCTTTAGCCTCCAACCCAAATGTTTATGTTCCTGCCTGATGTATATATGTGTAAAATTAATCCTTTCGGTTTTATTGTTCGGTGGTCGACGATGCCATATGTTACCAACCCGAGGAAAATGAAGCGTAATAAAAGGAACAGTAAAAATTTGATGTAAAAACTTGCCGAGGTGTACGGAGATGATGTCTTTATGGCAACCAAAGTGAGGTTACCGGAGATGAAGAGATTTCACGACAATGGCAACAAGTATTGAGGAACAGGATAGAAAAGTTAAAAAATAAAATAAACCAATATTTTTACTTCATATCTTTATCGTTAAAAGTTTGATTATATAAATCAGCAATATAATGATGATAGAGGTTTCTGGCCAATATAGATAAAAATAACAACTTATTTTAATAATCCAAAATATTTATCAAACTACTATTATGTTGATAGTATACAGCTATTTCTGCAAAATTTGTAATCAGGTAGTATATTCTATTATATATTGCAAACTTTTTTATTTTCAAGCTAAAGAGGATAACGATATTATGAAAAATTGTGGTCTGGTGTATATTGTCCTATTCAGTTTGTTTTCGTGTGTACATTCATGTATCCCGCTTGCAATTTCTACTAATAAATCTTATCTGAAACTAATAATTCTCTCAACAGTGTTGTTGTATCTGCTGGGAAAATCGAAATACTGTGAACATACCTGTCGTTAAACTCATATTCTCGTAAATTTCGTCGAACTTAAACCGAAGAATCGCAGTGAACAGTAAAAGAAAAGGGCTGTGAAGTGGGTGGGTTTGGCAGAAGTCAACAGCAGCAGCGAAGCGGCGGCAGAACCGTGACCCCATAAAGCATTTCGGATCAGTGAAACGTTACGGCAATAATCGTATCAGTACGAACACAGAATATGAAATGATATTTCCACGCGGTCGAACAAAGGGTCCGTGATTCGTGATTTCCTCTTCTTCCCCGTCGAAGCTTTGCCTTTCCGCCGCCAACTGCGTTAATAGTAGAGCGCGTGGAGAAAAACACGCGCGAAATACAAAGAGTGAAGCCACAATAGCGTGGGATGCGGCGAAGCGGGGCTGATGCCCCCTGTGGCCCTTCCAATGCTCAGCTTATGGATTGCGATGTTGCCACCCTGCTGGGTGACTGCGAAGAATGGAGACCGGCAAATTGATTGTCGGCAGAAATCTTTCCAGCGATTTTTCGCACACGAACAGCCAGCGATATTGATTTACTGTTTTGTGAGCTGTTACTAATATCCTCAACATTTTTATTTTCCTTTAATTTAAATACGTATATAGGAGTTTAACATGGCAAGAATTTGTAATTTGGGGGTGAAGATATACAACGACCACATTCATGTACCTACCAAACAAATAAAGCAAACCATAATGATAAATGAACTGCAAAAACGGCTTTCTGATTTTAATATTACGGTTTGTATGTTCACTCTTACCTAAAATGAAATAGAATATTATTCTGAAGTAGAGGTACTTAGTATTTCAAGTTTTTTTTTAAAACAATTAATAGCTCCTCCAAAATTTTGTATAATTCTTATAAGTAAGAAATTTATTTTTATTAGTTTTGCTTAGACATGCAACGAATAGTCAATGTGCCGAATACCGTATAACGAATATTATGCAGGACTGTCTGCCGAATATTCTGCAACCCTTTTGGTGTCAAATGATAAACTTACAAGGATTGACGAGGCTGCTGACCGAATAGTATTCGGTGTTCGACCGAATAATGAAAAACCTGCGGAATAGGCGAAATACCGAATAGTTGCCTAATATTCGTTAAAACTCTACGGGTTTGCTCAATTTAAAAAAAAACGATAATAATATAAATATTATTGAAACATTTAATCAGGATTTTAAATGCAGATACTAGTTTGAAAGATCTTAAGATATCGCATTTGAATCAAATGATTTAAAAAAAAACTACTAGGTACTATTATAGTGAAGTTGAAAAATGAAGAAAGAAATTCTTATACTAATCAGATGCAAATAAATCCCAAACCTCGTAAATTTTTAATTACATGTATTAATACGTTTTAGTGCTTTAAAATTCGCAGTGAATTTCAGCTTTTCAGATATTACAATTTCATTTCACCCTTATTTCGGCTTAACCACAAAAGCTCCCCACAATCTGTCTGCTCGGAGGAAAGCAAGAGAGACAACAAAATAATTTTATTTATCTCTGGGACTGTTTACTTGACACTTCTCGCTCCGATGGCAACACGAACGCAACCTTAATCTGAATTAGCATAAGCCAGTGCCAGCGTGCTTGCCGCTATCCCCACAGCCCACTGCCTGCAGGAGAAGCAGGAAGCAGGAGGAGAAGGGCTTTATTTACCGGCGCATTAGGGCGGCTCGTGGCTCTGCCTCGCTGGCAGCGCCGCTAAATGGATTAGATACAGACAGGGGATGAAAAAATATCGCACCCAGAGATATAATAAAAACTTGTGTATTTAATCCTCAGAACAAGAAGTTTTTAGGACAACCATTTAACTTTATTTCCGTGTGGATGAATCATTGAGATTAATCTGGAAATAAATTAAATGCAGTTCCCCTACTATTCATAAATCATCTATTGTATTATCGTTTTATATTTACTTCTTGAAATGTAATGAGAAATACGTTCCATTTATGAGGTTAGAGTCAGGTTCAATGGATTTAATTAAGAACAAAAATTTACGTGAGAAACCAAAATGAGAATAAAACCACAAATGCAATTACACAAAACATTTATGGCTGAGTAGGTCAAACTAATTGAATAAGGAAAATTTATGAGTAAGATATTTGATTGACCAAACCATTTTATGCGACATTAATAATCTTACAATGATCTAATAGTATGTTTAATCAATGCAGTATACTAAGAAAAGATTTAATTTATATGAATTATCCTCGTGAGCAAAGTGGCGTAAAATGAAAATGAAAGCAACAAGGAGTTAGTCACGGCAGCGTCAAAACCAATTATCCTGGTGAAATGGCTTTATTCGTTCTTACGAGCATGTAACAACCGAATCATATTACGCAGACGCAGAAGGTTGGCCAACCGTTGGAGCGTGAATATCCCCACATGTAACGTTTCTCCACGGATATAAAACTTAAGAGCAAAAGCAGCGATAATCGTACGCCTTATGTCGGTTATAAAATATTAATTAAAACCCGGTAAACGTGTCGTGATTTGTCAACGAGGGAAACTTAATTTAAGTCTTGTGATCGGGAACAAGGAACTGGAAAGTGGAGAGGTTGGTATTAGTTTCGTTAAATTGAAACCACACTTCCGAGCGATTCGGGTAATAAATATGCAAAAGATCTGAAGGGTTCTTCGGAGCTGGTCCTATTAACAGCCTTCTGCGCCCAACGCCCCCGCTTTATTGCGAAGTTCTTTCGTTTAATGGCGGCTCTTAGACCCTCCGACTACCTCTGATCACCATCTCTATAGAACGGATCTCTTACACCTTCTTCAACCTTTACTATCTAGTAAGTGAAATTATGTTCTTATCAAGACATAAAACACATTTTACGATATTTCCAGTGCTAGCGATGTTTTCTTACACATTTTTCATTTACAATCTAGAACTGCAACCACTATAGGTTTAATGTACCTATTGAAATAAAAATATAGGTCTATAAATTGAAAAAATATTATACATACTACAAATGCAATGTATTGTGCCATGAAAACAAATATAATAATTCTAATATTGATGGACAAAATATTTGATTTGATTGAATTTTAACGACGTAGGAAAGGACGAAATGGGGAGATACTGATTGAAGGCAAAGATAATGTCCTTTTAGTTTGCCGCGTCGCCGGAGTGAAGACGGTGACAAGAACTACACCTTCTGTGAAGGGAAATAAATTGGAGTTAGAAGCTGATGAAAGTAAAGGGAGAACTTTCGAAATTTTTTGCATATTTTTATCTCGTTAAAATGTAAATTCCGATACAATGCTTTCAGCGCTAAACATTTTATTTCATCAGAGTTCCTGCCTTTTAAAACAATACCCAACAAAGAGGAATTATTCTTGTTGTGGAAAGATTTATGTAAATTAATTTAACGTTTTTTATTTGTTTTAAACCACGCTTTGTACATATAATTTTCCGGAATAACATGCGATTGTTGTGCTTTCGATAAAAGAAAGTTTTGTAAAGTCTGCGAACAATAACATAGAAAATGGCCGTGGCACAAAACAAAGAACTCCTCGTACAATATATAAGTACATAGCGTGGCAATATGTCCTTTTAAGTTGAAACATTTTCCGCTGAAATAAAACGCGAATATAGCCCCAGCGAAACGCTATATCATTGTGTATATATTACCGTGACTCCATCTTTTATCTGATATAGGTACCGCATAAAATCGGCAGTAAACTCGCTGGCCTCGTTTCGTTCTGTGAATGTGGAGTGGAGTGGAGCGTCGTCTCGTAATGTTTCCATTTTATTTCATGTGTTCTTGGCATCGCTCCAATCGTGTTTCTTCCGAACTCCTCGCCACGCCACGGTATGGTCGTTATCTCGATGTACCGACACCACACCACCGCAGCTCTTAGGAAATTTGCCAGTGTTCTGTCTAATGTTAAGGGCGTTATTCAACCAGATTCTGAAATGGCTTTTTAAGAATTCGCTTCCGCGATTTACCCTGAGATATAAATCCAAGCGTTATCGCCATCGCCGCACTTGAAACGACTGTTAACTATCTCTGCCAAGAATGCGCCTTTCATCATTTATCTTACATTATATCAACACCCACTTTTCAACAAGTAATTATACACATAAATAACTTATACGCTTTTTCACAAATTGAGTTGTTGTCTTGCAAAACCAAAAACCAAAATTATTTGATTTACTTAAATACATAAATCAAATTTAAGAATAATTGTAAACCTTAAGCTACCCAATTATAAGTGTAAGTTACTAATTTAACCAACCAGCGCTCAACGTTCGCTCTTATACTCGTAATTGAAATTTTGTGGATAATTTAGCACTTAATTATAATTGGGTAGATTTGAATCTAGCTTTATTTGCAATTTAGGTGTCCAATTAGTACTTAGTATTTATGATAAATGACCTTTTTATGATCTTTTTATCAAACTGTTAATGTTTTTGTAAAAATATTGTACACCGAAAACGATTATTTAATAAGACATTTTTAATTAACTCATTTACATTTTTTTTTAAATACAATACCTTAAGTTACTTTGGGTTCCGCAAATTTTATATTATGTACATGTACCTACTGCTTAAATTACATCATACATGCACACTTATTTATTTCAAATTGTCGTAAATAAGAAATACTTAACTATAGATGCAGCATAAAAACGATCTTAAAAATAGTCTTCAGAACACCGTGCCCAGAAAGTTCTGATTGTAATAAAATACCATAATTTTGGATTATCACATGTTATTACCGAAATAATGACGAAACTCCCTACCCTAGGGAAACTGAAGATTACAGAACAAAGGCCCAGGAAACCACATTGCCCAAAAATATACTCAGTAATTCCTTCCCTTGCTGATTAGACGTTAGTTAATCGCAGTAACTGCATTCTGAATCACCCTATCAAGTGTATTAGCAAGGGTGGCACCCCTGACTCCTGTCACAACCACCCTCCAGCAGTAGCATCTGTCATGCATGCTCACAAGGATCAGTAAAAAGCCAATAACACTCAACTCAGGCAATAACTCGACATTGGAAGTTTAAATACACTTTAATGCGATAATGGGCACTTTTCGCAACGGTTGTTTCCTCCGCACGTAACACGTAACATACGGGGTGCAAAAAACAATACACGGCTATAAATCATCGCCTGTTTGTGAAAATCTTTTGATAAATTACATTCGTCATTAATTACTGTTTGAAATACGGGATATTCTCAAATTTAATAAATGGACAAAGTTTACTTGCTCGTGACTCGTAGAACCGACAAAACAAAAACAATATGCTATTATATAAGTGAACTGTATAATACAATTATTGGTCTCATTCTCATTCCGTCTAAGATATTTTTAATTAATTGTCAATTTAACCATTTGATGGCTAATAATTCTGTGACACCTTGATTTTTATTTTATTATTGACAATAAATACAATAGTTAAGTTTTTCATACTATAAAATACAAAACGTCAAATAGAAGTATAAATAGAATAAGAAAAATGAAATAAATTTGCTTTTATGTGTAGGTTTTTAATTCCATTTACTAATCTCTCAATGTAAAAAATAGCAAAATTTGTAATGTTGAATTCACAAAAACTGACTATAAATTTTACGCAATTAATAATTTAGTAGCTCTAAATAAAGCTTAATCGAAAATGCATTATTTTTTAAATAATAAAATAATTTGGAGTAGTCTTTTGTTTAATTCGGATTGAATACAAAATGCAGATAAAAATAAAATAGAGCAACGCAATATTTTTGGTGCAAAACAAAATCCCTGTAAATTGAGGATTAAAAGCGCTTATATAAAATTCATTTAATTTTTATTTAGCGTCAGTAAACCCGTACACCATGATGAAAATCAAATTCCAACAAAGCGAAATACCCTGAAATAATTCATATTCCGCGTAGACCACGATCAAAAACTAAATAATTAAACCTCATACATAATGAAAACATTCGCGGAAAATGCAAACAACAGACAAAACATCAATATCGGATAAACAGCTCTGCAATTTTGGAATTTTATTTGGGCGCGCGGAGCGCGTTGCTCGTAATTACCGAATTAGAATCAATGGGCGATGGTTTCATTTAAAATTTTGACAACGTAATTAGCGCTTGGTGGCGGCGGCGTCGGTGGCGGTGGCGGCGCGCTCGACACGGCCGCTTAAATTGATTACTACATTTGAACTCGATCAGTGTTTCCTGCCAACGCACGATTTATCGCCTGGTAAATAAATCCTAATGCTACTTTAACCTAGTCCAGCTTCTTCATTTTAATTAATTTTTCCAAGTGCTGTTTCCAATGAAATATTAATTTTACTGAACTGAATCTATCATACCATAGAAATTTTTTTCCGGTAACCGAAAGTTCATAATATAACATATTCACAGATAAGAAAATTAAGAAATGAGATAATAAGAAACAATAATGGTAGGTTTATGCAGAAATTAAGAAATTACATTATGCAATTAAACTAAGGAAGTAGGCGAAACTATTGTCATTATAAACTAAGAAGTTAGATATTTTCAACTTCTTAGTTTAATTTCTTAATTTTATATTGTTTGCGTGCACGTGCTCATGCACAATGCCAACACAACCTCGAATTTGACGTTTGAAGCGTGCTGGTTGGTGTGATTGGTACAAATGTGCAATCCTATTGGTTTAATTCTTTAGTTTAGTATAAGCATAAACACTGCATTTATAATTTAATTTTCTAGTTTAGTGAAAATGTATAACCCACCATAATACTCTCTATTTTCTGAAGGAAAAAAACCGAGAAAACAATAAACTTTGGTGTAATCAGAGGGTCATATCACAATGCTTTAATTAATTCAAAATATTAAATTTCATGCCGGAAACATGAAAATGATATTTTTATTAATTTAGAAATGATAGTTGAATAAAAGTAAAAATTAGTAAGTTCTCTGGATCTGGAGTTTTATGTTTAATTTGATGTTGTATAAAATTTAATATAATGTTCCCCTGTCCCTTATAACGTTTATTATTTATAAGTTTCAGGATTCTGAAAAGCAGTTTCATTGTTGTTATGTACTAAGTTCTGTTTTTAAGTTCTTTAAGATTAACTACTCCAATTTGGAGCTATGAATTAAGTACGGTAATAATATGGTAAAAGTAATGATACCTAAAATCCGTAGGGACAAAGCGAGCTTGATCACATATTAAACTAAAATTAATTGAACTATTCTACATTTTAATATTTATACATAATGTAAAATTAATATTTGAATAGATAATTTATATTAGTCTTTAATTTCCTGTTAACATTCGTCCAACTAATTGCACTGAATAATTTAAAGTGTACCCAATTTAGGAATAAAGTAATTATCAGAAAATAACAAGTATCAGCATTCAACATCGACAAATTAATATTTAATTTGAGTTTGAAGTTGTCACAAAACAACAATTACAAACACGCGTTCACAACTCGTGTGCAGCCATGCAACAAAACACAATAACACTTCATTAGCAATTCGCATCGAACAACTATTTATTATCGTGGACACGAGGACACAGCAGTGTACACGACCAGTGACATTGTAATTATATCTGTGAGGATAAAAAATGCAAAACACAGGAACGTAATGTAATTAGAGTTGTTATAGTACGGAGCAGAGATAACGTAGATTAGAAACGTAGAACAGAGTGAAGTTGCAGAGTTCTGTGTTTCGTGTTGGAAACAACACGCAACGCTAAGTAATTCTTCGTGTTTGTAATGAAATTAGCAGTGAAGTCACTTGTCACTAATCGAGGTTACTGCACACCAAAACGCAACAACTTTTACTTGGTTGTGAGCCAACAAAAATTTAACGAAAATTTAAATTCCTGCCGATGAGGTTTCACTTGTAACAATTATAAATAGAAAAACACACTCCTATATTTCAGATTATAAATGTTTGGTTCTTATCAGTAAGTAACGTTGCTGACAAACTGCATTTTAATTTGCTGCACATTGTTCAAATCAAATAATTTGCTAATCGCCATATTTCGGATAACATTAAAAACAATAAAGTACGTCATGATCTCATTTTGTAATTGTAAAATTTATGATGTTATAGACTTAACTATACCTATATTAAATCACAGAATTAGTCATTAAACTAACACATAAGATCAATCACTTCACTAAATCATCATAAAAATAAATTAATTGTTTCAATTTGGTTCTATCAGTGTATTTATAAACAGTAATCGATATTTAATGCAGTCAATTAATTAGACAATCAGTCATGAATAATTTATCAAAAACCAAATGTCAAAAACATTTTTATTAATCAATTTATACTCGTTATTCCATTTTTTTAATTCAGGTGTCAATCAACATAATTGGAAATTGTGAAATATTTGACAAATACAAAATCTCGCTGATTGACTCTTTTTGAGATCAATAAAGAAACTTATTATTATTATAGTGCTAGGCTTTATTTTAAACGAAAAATCGGGAGTAGTACCTAATTTAAAACGCAACGTTATAATTTATATCAAAAAGTGGTAAGAAAGTTTAGTTTACAGTATAATATTTCACCCCTTTATACTAATATAAGTATAAGTAGGTATATATTTTAATATCTTTAATTACCTCTAGCCTCATATTCCATAAGAGAGGTACCTATTGTAATAGATCAAAATTTTCGAGTATGAGTTTTTGGTGGATAAGCACGTTTCAGGATCTCTAAAATACGAATTTACTATTTTCACGATGATGTCTGTGTGCGGACGTATGTATGTATGAATTATGTGACGATATTTCGTCCACTATAAGTTAAAAAGTATCAAACCTTTAATAACCAAATTTCATATTTAAGGTTTTAATAATGATCTTGACACCGGATAAGATTTTGGTAGAAATCCGCAAACTGGAATTAGTACTTCTTGAAATTTGATAATATTAATTTGAAAATATAATTATCTATGGGTACAGTTAATTTGAAATACAATTTAATGAATCTAGTATAAAATAAAAATAAAATAAAGTACAATAATGAATATTCTACTTTTTTGAAATTCCAGTATCTTGTTGTCCATGATCATAAATGTTTGTTTCTACACAAAATTTGAATTATTATGACAGTGATAGTACAGTTGATATCTTTTGCTTGCATCTTGGTTTACATTATCATTTACATATTACATGAACATGAAACTATTAAAATGTAAGTAAAATTATTTATTAGATTAGCAGAATAAGCAGAATTAAGCGAGAGATCGTGTGCTGGCCACATCAGATTTTTACATGTTTTTCAGCTTACATATTACTTTTGCAGACAAAAAATATAAATGATATGCCAGCTTGCCAGCCAATTTTATTGATATAACAATACCTATATAGACAATTAAAGTCAAAATTTTTTAAAAAGGAAGTACTTATCTCTTGAAGATTGAAGCACGTGCAATAATTGGAAATTGGGTTTCTTATTTTTCACATTACCTACTCATTGTTTAACAACTGATTTAAAATAATTTGATATAAACAAATTTGAAGGTGAGAAGTGTATTTCCTGAAATAAAATCTCTTGACTTAAAATTATTTCCTATAATCCGTTCTCAGTCAGTCTCCAACTCCTTTCTCGTCTCTTCTCTCGTAATGTGAGTTGGTTAATTGTTTAAACATTCAGCTGGCTTGTACTCTACACTTGGCGTAGTGTTTGGCAACGTTGCCGCCGCGTTAATTGGACTAATTAACGGCGTAATGACTCCGGCACCGGAGCGACTACACGGCTACAGGCTCCAGAGCGCAACTCAGAGCAGAGATGAACTCCGGCGAACGATTTACTTGTTGAATTATACAAATTAACATTTGTACGACGCGCAGAGAACACCGAGAAGTTGAGAATGCACAGGTGTTTTGTCTCACGGGGAGATGATATTTTTTTGAAGTTATTAAATTACGACGGGAATGTATGAGGCACATTTTAAAGGAGCTTTCTTAATTTAATAATTAATATAATGTGACGCCTTTGTTTCTATGCTTCAAAATACTAACAAGATCTTATTCCTTCTAAACCGATGAAACATGAAACATTTCATAAATATTAAATATGATAGTTCGTTTGTTTGTTGTTTAAGTCACACTGACGACCTCCAGTATTCGGTTAATTTGTCACACTAGTTTCTATGACGTCTAATTTATGGCTATTTCTTAATTTAAAAATTTAAATACGAAAAAACAAATTTAAAAACTGGAGTGTTTGACTGTTTGGAACATTATTGCAATACAGTGGCGCGTTCCACCATCGAACCATCGAAAAGCTAACATTAATGTTCCGTGAATATGTTCGTATAATATTATCAGTTCAATTTGTCATATTTTTGAAACAAGTCTGTCGAGGAGAACTGATTCGTTTGATAAGAATTAGAAATTGATTGTTGGTTCGTTGGTTTCGCTGATAGAACTTTACTGGGCCAGACAGTCAGAGTTTAAAGACATATTGGCATATACACTAACAACTGGTCAGGTTAGGTTCTAGACAGGCCATTCAGTCTACGATTATATATTTATAATGCGTGTATTAAATAAATGTTTCCTATTCCTACAGTATGAAGAAACAAAAGTTGTTAATTTGTGAATAAACATAGCAATAATGTACAAATTATGTACCTATCATGTTGGTGATAATTTAGATTGCCTATTTTAATAGATGGTTTGAAAAGTTCGTGTTAAACTCCTTCAAAGATTGAGAAAACAACGTAGGTTGGTATTAGTTACTTCGACAAGTTAAATCATTTTGCCCAATTTCCTAACACCAGTTCATGTTCCTTCTCAAAATTCCTTGTGCGTGTTTCGAATGTTCCCTCCCACACTTATACATTCCAAATTAGGGCGGAAATTCCCCTCCGCCACCGTCTCATAAATTACACAATTATAGTCCAGGGTGCGAACAACTCCCAGGCGCCCAGGACCGGCCGCAGGAGGACTTACCCCTTCTACGCTGAAAAAAGTGTTTCCGTCGACGACGGCGCAGTTTTCTTAACTTAATTAAGGGGAACTGAGTTATGGGCGTTCACGACGCGTGCGAAATTTAATTTGGCTGAGAACCCGAGACCGAGAGACTTAAGAGTGGAGGATAGTCATGCGACCCTCGCACTTTTGCGAACAATTTTAATTTAATTCCCATTGGGCGCTTGTCAACTTACTGTTATTGAAGAGTTAACAAGGATAAGTGGGAGTGAGATTGTTCCACCAAAAGAACAATCATTATTTTACTACTAATTGACTTTAAAATAAGAAAATATTTAAACGACAAACAGATACATAGAAGGATAATCAAACAGCAAATTAGGATTTTAAACAGGAGAAATTAGATTTTCGTTTTAATCAAAATTAACATTAAAGCTTGAAAAAATATATTTTACTGTATTTACTTGTAGTCAATCTAAACATTTGTGTGACAGTTTTTTTAGTGTTGTTTTTAAATTAAACGTTATCTGACTATAAATGCCTAAGAATTGCCATAACAATATAGCAGAAATGAATGGGAAAATTAATTTTTATATCGCAAACAAAATAAATATAACTAGATGGAAGTATTAAAATAAAACGGGAAGAGAATAAAGCCAGCTCCATTTCAAAATCTTGTCTTGAGAGAGTGTTCATGAAATAATGAAGATTATTATTGCCGTTAATAACAATTTTTGTCGCGTTTAAATAATGCCCGCAGCAATTCAGTCCCGCTTTAATCGACTAAACAGTAAATTTTATCAGCGGAATCTCTTGCCAGAGCAGGTGTTGCAGATAAAATGATCGCCTTGCCTTTGAAACAAGCGATCCTCCCTTTTCTCGTCTCGCATTTTTCCCTTTTCAAATGATCGTAAGATTATTAAAACATCAACCTTTATGTTAGAGGCACGGAGTTAATATTAGAAGTCTATTATATCAAGAAATCTGGATTGTAGTAATAATAATAAAATAGGTAGCTATTACGAGAACTACGCTACACTCTCTCTAGCCAGTTGCTGGAAAGATAATCACGTGTTTGGAATGAACATGCCAGTGCTATTTTCATTACAACCGACAAAGAACAACTGATAGCTCGGTAGTTGATTCGTTGTTGTTCTGGTATCTAATGTAATATTGAAGATTGAAATGAACCACTGAACGTGTTACTGCATAAAATCACGATTCAACAGAAGTAATAAATGTTACATTAAGAACGTTCTTGGTTCTTAGACCGTAAAATATTTCACAGGAAAGCAACTCACGCGAAAACTATTACATATTTCAACATAAAATATACTACAGCAGATAAAAAATAAAACTGGCATTTTTCATACTTCCAGTATTTTATATAACAACGTAAACTCTTAAAACTTCATGAAAGTAAACTATAAAATAGGAAATTTGTCAATTGAATAATTCTGAAATAAAAATTCCTATGCATATAATAAAAGACAATCTGAAAATCTGTTTAAATGCGGCACTGTTCTACACTTCTTGCGATTTGGTGCTAACACCTAACGAAGTAAACGGTTATTGCAGCACTATCGGTACCAATGACACAGTGTTACAAAGATTGCAACCTTAGAAATAAAAGTTGGAAAAGTTCCGTTTTAACAGCAATAGCTTCCAAACAATTTCATTCTAAAGTGCTTTCTCGGTCTCGGCAAATTCAAGAAACAAAACTTTACCTTCCAAATGGAACACAATTTGCAGTATACACATTGTACTCACAACCTTTAATGTATAATAATGACATTACGGTCCACATAAAAATGTGTTTTAATCTTAACCACAGCCATTCCGCCGTTTGCAATGGGAGAAACTCTGCTATTAACCGTAAATCTTTTTTATTAGCAATTCTGCAGTTCTCGCGCAATATTTAATAAATACAGAGGTTGGTAGCGAGCAGCGTTTATGTTCTCCAAACGCGCAGTTTAATTTTTAGCAGCGGTTTACGGCCACGATCGTAAAATTAAAAATAAAATGGGCTGGGTGATCTATTTTACGTCACGAATCGTAACCCGTGTTAGATTTATTCGATTGCGTTTAAAGTTAATCCTGAATTACGAGTGTTGGATGTTCAAGTTGCAGATGCGACGCTCGACGGCTCGACGCGCGTTTATAAAAACTCATCGATAAAGTGAATTTACAGCGGCAGGCGTGGCGCCGTCATGGCCCATGATCGCAGCTTGTTGTGAATCATGCACGCAGATTTGAATCCAATTGCCCAATCTGTAATCTGTGAACTGCTTTTTGTTGTGGATTCCAACAGTTTGAGGAGGATTTACGAGGTTTCAACTCAAATTTGAATTAGATAACGTTGTTCTATTTTTGGGATTTATATTAGATAACTTTGTTTTTGTTCGGATTAGAGATTTTCTCTCTAGAATTTACGACGCGTTTAAGTCTTTATTTGCTCATTCTACATTATTTGTATTTATCAAATTACTTTACAGTAAAATTAAAATTGTGCCAAATGAGATAGGTAGTTTTAATAAAGTAAAGTATACCATACGTTATAAATTTAAAAACAGATGAAATTGATTGAATACTGGTACATAATAAAAACAAATCAATTTATTAGTAACATGTTACCAATAATGGCTGTAACTGTAAGCAATCCATTTAATTTTCAATCAACTAATAAGTCTAATATTTTCAAATTTAGATTATGTGTGTAGGTACATGTACTTGATTACAATATTAAGATAAGACACAACGCAGTTTATACTAAAAATATTAAAACAGGACAAATTTGTTCTATTTTTATTAAATTCTATACCTACCTACTCGATATTAGATTAGAAATTAATAAAATTGTATCAAAATCTAGAAATTGTAAATATTTGATTTTAAATAATATTTTAATGTATTTTATAGTTTTTTAAGGATCTTGCGTAATATTAGGTGAATTTTCTATTTAGATTTCACTAAATTGGAATAGCACAAAACTGGTGAATATTCAACAGGGATTGTAATAAATGTGTGCAAGTGGTTAACCTCTAGAAATCAATAGAATCTAAATGTTTTAATATATATTCAATATGCGCGGCTACGTTCTGTACAGTGTTAACTCAAAAGAATGGAAAAAATATTCATTAGCGCAGACGTGTTTGTTCAACCCTGTGTAAATATATTGAAAGTTAGCGGTTAGGGGCTGTTTGTTCGTCAATATCTGATGACGAAGAGCGGAAGGGCAATAGCCGTTAAGGGATAAAATGGGTTAGGGTTGCTGTTGTCCGTGATTTGTCACCCCTTATTAAAGCTATCCCTCAGGGAGAGACCCTGTGCGCTGTGCCTCAGCAACCCTTGTGTTATGCTTCAACATACGTCACGTCACGCGATAACACTATCTGTTCTATTGAATTTCCACTGAATTTTGGAATGTGATACTTTTCCTTTCAAAAGAGGAAAAATGAGGGGACCTTCGTTTTTCAATAGAGTTTCCTTTGTATAATACCAGTATTACTTACCCAATTTCAATAAGTTAGTTATGCTATAATATTCTAAAATCCATCCATCTTGCTACATTTAAGTAAAATAATATATCACGTAAGTACATAGTTTCGAATATTAACTGCCAATTTACGAGTATTTCTTCTTAAAGCCAGTAACAACGTTCAGTTACCTTTTTGTGTTTTAAGATGGTGAATACAGTCAAGATAACAGTTAAGATATTTAGATAATTTAATTTAATACTTTCGTAAATCAAACATTAAATTAATATGAATTCATAAATTGTCAAAGGGATAAAATATGAAAAATAATATAAAATTAAACAAGTCAAGATTAACTAAAAGAAGTATAGTAGATTAGCGTTACTAGTGCACGAAATGGAACCGTTAATAGGTTAATACTGTTGTTAAATGTTTAGCATGTTTTCAATTTTAATGCCTATGTTACACCAGTATGGCATAAAGCACAGTGCGCGATGAAAAAATTTTCCAAATGAAAATCTGTTGCTAATTTTAAAGCAGAATTTCGAAGAAATTGTAGTAATTGTTACAGAGATTATTCCTGGTGTAACCGGTAAAAAAAAAAAAAAAACAATGCTTAGGATAAGACAATAAAAAAATTTCATCGCGCACTGTGCTTCGTGCCATACCGGTGTGACATATTTTATAATAGACATAAGGAAAAACTAATATAAGTGTGTTTCCCAATTTAAAGACTGTCTAATGCCAAATTTACATATAGTAGTAGTTAGATACCTAATCATTTTTTCACAAAAATTAAATGTCAAATGTAGGAGCTAACTTCACCCTGTGTCAGTTGGTGTTCATCCCGTGACTAAAAAACGGCCAAAGCCACGGCTTGTCGAGGTGCGTTTAAAATGTTATTTAGCGCCATGGAAACCAGTTTGTTAAATGATATTTTAATACCAGGAGTAGAAAAATATTCATTGAAATCCTTCAGCATTGAAATCCATTGTTAAGATTTAGAAGATTTGAAGAGTTAAAAAGCGTAACCAGTCGTGATTCCTACATCCACCTTCAATATTATGAATTAGGTCATAAACCGTATATTGCATTTAAACCGCGTATAACCTATTCAAAAGTCGATTAAAGCATCCTCTCAACTACCTAACCAATTTACACGGTCAAATCAACCGAAACCGCAAGAGACGTTCGTCGTTCGTGGCCGAGCCGCCGAGCGTCGTCCACGTTGTTCAGATGATGTTGTTGTGGATGTTGTGCAGTGTTGTTCGTTCCACGTCCCACGCACTCTCTACTTGATTGCAATCGATTTGTTAGCGGCTGGAGACGAGCGACTGCAACATTTATACGTGCCGAACCGAGGTGCCATCGACGAACAAAAGATCTCGAGGGGAAATGATATTGGATTTGGGAAAAGATACACAAAAGAGAGGAAAGCACGAAGAGATATTTGTCAATAAGTAAGAATAGAGAGAAACGAATTTGAATTTAAATAATCTAATTATGATGTTCTAGTCTGTTGATTTACAACAATTCTACGAGAGACGTATTTGCATTTGTCAATTTGTTATAAGAAAAATAAATATTTATTCAACTTGAGTTATTCAAGTTGAATTGCTTTGCTGATTACAATAAAAATATATATTCATTTGTATGATCCTTTAGACTTTAGACAGTAATAAAAAAATACTATTAATCTCATATACCCAGTTCTGTACTCTGGGCTTTAAAAATTATTATTGTTCTCTCAACTGTCGCAAAAGACATCTTACTGGAGAGTGCCCAGAGCTGTGCGGTAATTAATTAATTCATTTAAAAAATAGTTTAATTACTTTAAGTTATTCAATTTCTTATAAAAATACGTTTTAAACTTTTTTTAAATAAATTCTTAGAAAAACAGCTCTGTATTATAAGAGAAAAACATTTGATTTATTTAATAATTATTCTTCATTAATAACATTTTGTCACTTTATATTAAAAAATGTTCATGCCATAACATAAATTTTAATTGACAATTTTCTCAAATGTTTTTTAGAAAATTTTTGAATCTATTTTAAAACGATTCGTACGTGCCCTTAATATGAATTTCTTGTTAAATTTTAAATTATTAGTAATTAGTAGTTAAATTACATTTTTGGCTGGTAATTAAACTACTAAGTAATTGAATTACATTTTTTGATGGTAATTTGTAATTAATTACTTTTTTTAGTAATTTTTCCAGCCCTGTAAGTGCTGCAAATAATCATAAGCAAGCATGTAAATGTAAGAGCATTCTCGCACATGCTACAGCATACCTACTCTATTTTTTCACAATTTAATATAATATTAATATAATTGATATAATTATTAATTTGTGGTAATTACATTTCATTTGTATATTGCAGTGAAAACCGAAAATGAGATGTAGGTATTTCGGTGGCAAGCGTTGTATAAAACTTCCTTGACTGGATGATAACGAGAAAAGGAAAATTCACTGGAATTCAGTCAAATTTTGAAGGGCTTATTTCAACTCCAATCAATTTCTACCCCGCACATGGATATCTTTCAGGGAGTGAAAGTCACAAAACATGTGGAGTTCAAATGCCAGTGAATTTTCCTTTCCTCATATCATCATCATGTAGAAGTTTTTCGTTACATCTTATTTTATTATCTACTTTATTTACTGTCAAAAATAATGTTATCAAATAAAAGACAAGTGCAAGTGTTTTATTCTGTTATTTTACTGTACATATTTCTCCCCCTACAACTCTGTCAAGGGCAATGACGTCACTCATCCCTCGATTACAATATTAACCGCTCCATTGCGCTGTCTCATTCCCGTATAGGGTCTGTAAGTCATATAATGTCAAGCGAGGGTTCGATATTGACATTTTTATGTGCGATCGAGACCCAAGGCAGAAATGGGATATTTCCCGGTAAGTGCTAATATATTGGTTTATTACTTTTAGGTTATGCTGCGTTATACGGCCGGGGTGATAAGGGCACATAAAGTAAATATAATATGATACTGGTTAATTTTTATAGAGAAATAAACCATAATTTCTAATTTGGTTTAAAAAGCCTATATTACTTTACCAAATTAATTAGCTGTGAATTACACGTGCCTATCAATTAGAGATTACACAATATAAATAATTTTCGCTGGTGGGCAGTGTTGTGACTGATCTAGATCAAATTGATCAATTGATCTAGCTCAATTTACGTGATCTTTGATCTGATCTAGATCATCATATTTTTAAGGATCTTGAGTTTGATCTAGATCAAATAAATATGATCTACGATCTTAAAATAAGATCATATTTTTAGATTTTTTTCTACACTATACAAGTTAAAGCATGAAATAGAAAATTTAACAAGAGTAAGACTTTCATATTTTTAATATGTTTTAATTTTAAACTGCAGATTAAATCACTTGTATACTACGTATTTTCTTCTTTTTTATGTAATGTAATACAACAATTAAATATTTTGTCTAATATTGATCTTTTTACGATCTAAAGAAAAAAAGATCACTAATTTCTGATCTGATCTAAAAAAAAAGATCCGATCATAAAAGTTGATCTATGATCTGATCTAGATCATATTAAACGAGAAGATCTTGATCTTGATCTAGATCCATTTTAAAATGATCTGTCACAACACTGCTGGTGGGTGGTGGTTGCTACCTGCCATACTATAAATATTTTGTTTTGAATACAATTGTTATTGTTAATTCTTTTGCCAAACAGGTTAAGGCTTACTTTCTCTTTAAATCAACGGAATTATAGGTAGGTACATATTAAATTTAAGTAGGTATATTAAAAAATTATCAAAATATGACAGAAAAACTGATCAATTTTGATTCACAGGTTTACGGTACCTACATAATTATGTGTAAGCCAATAATTTATATGTTTTTGTTAATTTTGCTATTCATTTATAAACGTACGCCAGGGCCAGACGAGAAAGCCATTTATTTTTATATAAAGATTGTGTAATCAAAGTGGAAAGAATAATTATTATCTGTTGAAATAAAAAAGGGATAAAATTAGAGACATTTAAGTCACTTTGTGTGTAAGTGTAGCAGTAAGTATGTTCCCCGTTTCGAACAGAAAACGGCTCCGTTTACGACTGGCGACGTTAATTTGCGCAACACGCTGGCAACGTTGCGAAAAATTCTCAGCAACATCAATCTTGCTTTCCGTTTCATTTAATTTTCAGCTCGAGAAAAGTTTACTCGGGCTTTATTTCCCCTTATATAAAATGTAAAAAGGCAACAGCAACAGCGTGTACAACCAACAGCGATATTAAAACTGCGACGACGGAGTTGAGACATCCGAATGCTGAATGCGAACTGTTTTTGTCTTTTTGCGGAGAGATTTTTCATTTACTTCACACACGAACGTTGCTTAGTTTTTCTTCTTTTCCAAATGTTTCAAGATGCATCATTATGAAATTTTTCATTATTACAAAGTTTTTCACTGGGGGATTTTCTTGTTTTCTTCAAATTAAATTCGAACAAAGAAGGAATAAATTTCGCGGGTTCTTTTATGCAGCTGTAAGAGGAAAAACCTGATTTATTGCCAATACTTTTTACAAATGTCTTAATCAATTCTTTCGGGATTTGTGGAGACGTCTTTACTTCCCCTTTACAATTCTGAATAAGTTCTTTGCATTTTCTTCTCCACCGAATTTTTTCTACTGTATGTGTGCCTCATAGATGTATTGGAACAATTCTTTTAAAGAAAAAAAATCAATAACTACACGAATGCAATAAATCGAAGTAATAAAACTAGAATTTTAAACGAGGTTACATTGAAACATTTTAAACAACTTAAGTTGTACTTATAGTGAAGACAAGATTAAGATAAAATTCAATTTCAATTGACAACTTCAACCAAGATTTACATCTCTTTATGTGGAACAATAAAAGAAATAACCTTCCTTCTCCTTTACAATCATGTCAGACTCTAACCACAAAATAAATAAAACGAGAAATAGTAGAAAACAATTTTCCGCTATCACCCACTGTCGGCGCCACTGGCACATATCTCGGTTCTTCGCTGCAATTTATCGTTTTGCTCGTTCATCGTTCTTATCAGTCGGCATAATAGATATCCGCCTTACGAGCAGCACTCACGAAGCCGTGACGTCATCACACGAGTCTGGGGCAGCTCTGGCGCCCCCCACAAGGGATGAAAAGTCGTCGAGGGGAGAAAAATTCGCGCAGCGCAACCCCTGCACATGACGGCCTTTGTATGTTGTAATAAGCGACGTCAAAGGAACAAAATCGTGAATTATCACGTGCGGTTTTTATAAAATGGGGGGTTTTCGTTTTATTTTAGGGTGAATTTGTTTTGTGATATTTCATAATTGAGGTATTATTCTTCAGAGGGAGGAAAATTGCGTAATTTTCCCAGCGTATTCTAATTAATTCAAATTTTCTGAATGAGTTATCCTCGGAGTACAGTTAGTGTTAAATTCTTTGATGATTACCAACAGCAGTTAAAAATTAATCGATAAATTGAGACTTGAACCAATTTACTTTTACTTGATAATTATATTTTTATTAACTTAAAATGAGATTCGCCTTAAAAATAAAATTTTATACCTACCTAACATACATGTGAGTAGTAAATAGTCGGAAAATGGACTAGGATTGTTTAAATAATTAATCGATATATTTAATATCATCTTCAGGCTAAAAAGATCACAAAGAAACAGGTAATTATAATAATATATCTTTACAATTAAATGTAAAATATAACATACCGTTGGTATTTTCATGATACAATCTGGTTAAATGTTACGGTAAGTGTTAACAAAGTCATTGTTGCTATACACAGAACGGTAATGAACTAAGACACAGAAAACTATTCTTTAAACTTGTCCCTCACGAGTCAGCTGAATGACTGAATGCTTCAATTATTAGAAATGTTGAAATCACTTCAAACAGTGAGGTGGTGACAAGGTGACACCTATGTGTACAATAGGTAACTATATAATTATTGCTATATAAATATTACTAAGAAGAAAATACCACAAAGTTTACAAGATTGTCAAAACGTCAGCGTAAACATTACTAAGGTTGTCCAATGTCCATATCAGTTCTGAAGAAGACACATTCATTGATTTTTAGACAAATGTTAATCATTTCTAAAAATAATCTTTTGTGCAAATTACACTCACGTTCAAGGACTTTGACGTTATTGCAATCGAACAGATGACCCGTTTCAATATGATGTGTGGTAAGGGCTGTTTTTTCCTTCTTAATAATATTCTTACAATCATATTTGTGATTCTTAATTCTATTCTCTAAATATTGTTTGGTCTGACCAATATAAATTTTATTTCAGTGGCTGCAGTTTATCTGATACACAGCATTTGATTGCATCAATAATTGAAGTATTCAGTCGTTCAGCTGACTCGTGAGGGACAAGTTTAAAGAAAAGTTTTCTGTGTCTTAGTTCATTACCGTTATGTGTAAAACAACAATGACATTGTTAACAGTTTACGTAACATTTAACCAGATTGTATCATGAAAATACAAACGGTATGTTGTATTTTATATTAAATTGTAAAGATATATTATTAGAAATATCTGTTTCTTTGATTCTTTGTGATCTTTTTAGCCTGAAGATGATATTAAATATATCGAAACGTTGCAGTAATTTTCGATTAATTTTTTAAACAATCCTAGTCCATTTTCCGACTATTTACTATACTAATTAATGAATTTTCTGGACAATACTCATTTGTATTATATTATTTTCAAAGTTAAAAGTTTAATTATTGCTTAAAAATAAAAGATTGTTGTATGGCTAGTCCATACTTAAGGGGGTTTTGTCGCTTAGCGCTGCTAGCTTACAAATCCCTGCCATTTCCGGTACCCGCGCTGACAGCCTATTTGCTATGAGTACATGTTGTTTCTATTTATATTGCTGTTTCACTCCGTTCTAGTTTAGAAAATACTCGCAATTTGATTGGCTAGCACACATTCATTTTTAAATTTATTCAATAAATTATTCGACTAGTACTATTTGAAAATGTGATAAAAACATTTAATTAACAATGCAATCAGCGTTACAAAGAGTTTCTCTCAGAATTATTTTTTTAAATTATTTTTAATTGAAAATAATAACAATTTAAAAAATTCCACATTGTTGGAATATAGGTTGGGAATAATTTGTTAAATACTTTTTTACTGTGAGAGAAGCCTCTTAATTTCATTATTTGGATTAAACGTCAAAAGTATACCTACACCTACTAAGTACCCCACGGTATTCATTCCACTTCCACAACCTCTATCTCTGTAGTGAACTTTAGTCACTATCTTAACCAAAGCATTGAAGAGATTCTAGTGTAACCAGAGACAAATTGGTCAGTTTATATTTATTACTTTGTAGGTAGTTGCAAAGATTAATAATTAAAAAATTGGACATTAATAAGTCAATGATCAACATGGAATGAACGTGGCATGTATTTAAAACATTCTTAAAAGAACATGAGACCTTTGTAACTTGTGTAAGATCAAATTAAAACTTTACGGGAGATAAAAATTACTAGTGAATGATAATAAAAATGTCTTGCGTTAATTGATTACTATTTGAATGATTGCCAATTCTATTTCTGAGAACTGATGCGATGTTTATATTGCATGCATATGTACAAATTACGATTAATAGCACTGCTATTTAAATTTGTGAAAATTTATTAAGTGTGTAAAACTTCGCAACCTGCTGGTAAAAATCAAGATCTTTCAAGTTAATGTTTGGTATTCTGAATGTAGGTGCCGTAAATTCTGTTATGGTTTGTAATAAATATGTTGACGGGTAGAATTCATTTCGCGCAGAGTGCTGCCGCTGTCGTAAACGATGCTTTATTGAATTTGATTCTGGGTTATGTTTAAATTCTCGACCAAAGTTCCGGGTAATTATCTTTCAAATGAAGTCGCTGCTTTAATGCATCCGATAAATTTCTGACTTTATTACATCATTACAAGATTTATTCGCTTTTCAAATATGGAAATAAAAATAAAGATGATTTTGAGTAATTGCGCTTTTCATCCCTAGGAAAATATCCCCTATATTTTACACAATTTAATAAGTGTTCGGGGGTGTCTACCCCCAAAGAACCCTTAGCAATAAGACGAGGATGACAAGCGGTTTAATATAAAATTATGGCACTTCCTCGCAGGGGACAAATGTAAAAATAATTACAACCCTTAATTTACTCGAGAGTGCAACTTTTTAAACTAATTTAGCCGGCGCGAGAAGAGTAATAGAGGTAGTTTTTTTCGTTGTCTCTACGCAAGGGTAGAAGAAAGAAAAATTTCGTTTCAACCACTCCTATTCCTACTTATCCCAAAACTAACAAAAAAAAGAAATGGGTACGAGTTTTGATTGTTTTACTCGGTTCGCTATATGTTATTATTGAAAAAAGTACATCAACTATTTCAAAGGCAGGGTATATTAGAATTTTTTTCCTCTATTGCATACTAGCATGTTATACTAAGAAATCAGAAAGTAACCGCAGGCGAAATACTATCAGGTTCATGTGATGGTAACTGGTATATTTTTCCGGGATATATGACTTTCAATGTAAATCCCGAATTTCAGTCTCTGGCAAGCGAAAAGTCCCATTCTGCTGCTACCAAAGACAGTAGGATGGCCAATTGGCTTATATTCTTTCCAAGTGATCTTCGAATTAACGAACTAACGGCTGCTATTTTCTTCAGTATTCCGACATTTGTCCTTTTTCATAGTTCCTACAGGATCTAGCTCCAGGGGTCCTTTCATAGGTCTTTACCATTTTATAGTCAATATATAAAAATAAGAGTATATAGAAAATTGTTACAAAATAAAAAATAAAATGAAAAACATAAAAAAAATGTTACTGCAGGTGAGTAAGTAGCCCATTTACGGTACTGGTCGAATCGAAAACGACCAAAATGTGAAGCAACAACATCCCTCGCGAAGGCGTGAAGGAAGCGGTATGCCAGTGTCGGTGTTCAGGAACATTTTTCGCAAGTTTTGAATTTATTACTGCGGGGTCGATTTACGACAAACCTTATGATATTTTATGGTCCGGGGGATGGCTTACGCCGTGAAATATTTCACTACGACCGCGCGTCCTGCATTTATATATCCTCCTGTACCCCACACTTCCCTACAGTAGTCTTCCTCCCACAACCACCATCGCTTTCCTGTCGTATAACTTTATGTACTAACACGACTTGAGACTTGAGTACAGCAGGGAAATAAATATTACGAAAGTGTACTTTACCTTTTTGCTTTTTATATTTTTACCGTCACTTTAGGGATAACAATAAGGGCTTAACAAGGGTAAATTTCAGGAGTAATTTCAAAGAGATTGTACTGGATTACAAATTAAAACAATTTGACAGTTTAGATTAAATTGAAATCAGATAGTAGCTATCATGACTCATGAGTAGATTCTATAACAATATAAATTAACTTTATTAGTTTACTATACGATATAAAACTTTTAAAAAACGTTGTAGGTACCTATAGTTTTACTAATAGTCTTCAAATTGTCGAGGCAATTAGCTGCGCGGGTTTAGAGTTTAGAGATACGGCACCCTCTCTGCATGTGATGACGTATGCACTTGGAGTTCCGTGGTTTAAGTCTCTCGGCCGGCAGTGTATGATTGTAGTTGAATTGTAAAACATCTCGCAATTAAATCTCACTTGGGCGTTTTAAGCTGACCACTTGAGCGTCTTAAATGTGCTCCTGGTTGCATAAATAATATATTCATTGCCGCTTCTGAAATGACTGTACCAAGATGTATCGGTCAAAGTGGTTGGATTTCACAATAATAAAAATCCACCATTCCGTAATTGGGAGCAAATCCTGTTAAATGGTTAGTTACCATCAAATAAATAAATATACGTAACATACATTTCTATATTTATTATGATATCATGTAGATATATCTGTCATAATACTCGTACTTGTTTCTTAAAATGTGATACTGCGAGCCCCGTCTCATAAAAAAATAGTTTTTTGTTTAAATTAAAATCAAAATACAAGTAAAATGTACTGTAGTACCTATCTTATATTTATTGAAAACTGCAATATATATTACACAATCTCAGATACAATCAACAGTCAAAACTTTAAAAAAATAATAATTTGAAAAATTGTCCTATGCAAGGACAATTAAAGAATTGTGACACAGACTATAGAATATATGGGATTTTTTCTCCAGAAAAGTATGTTTAGGACTTGTAGATACTATACAATGTATTGAAATAATTACTATGATTATAACAAAAATTTGAAGTTTGCATACTTTTAATAATTTTATTATGTTTATGACAACGTCTAAAAACTAAGACTAAAACAAGCACTGGGAACGTTTACACCTAATTCGGTATACCAAACTGTGTAAGACTACCAACTAACAAAAACTATGACTATGATAGACAGTGGGAATGAGCCTTTTCAGTAAGACAACAGATCCATATTATTTTTGATAATAAATAGACATCATGGGTATTAATTTTACTCTTAATAAATATTCAAGTAATATATGAAGCCACATAAAATTTAAGTTTTGAAAATTGATGAAGCAAATTATATATTCTGACATTCTGTGGTTCATAATGTCGTTTACCACGATCTTCTATGAAAATCACAGTTCCATAACTGCAAATAATATGATTATAGGTTCCACGTGTCAATTTTACACCACCATAAAAGTTGTATTAGGTGGCGCATTAAAATTCAACAATTGATAGCATTTTAAATGTCCTGCCTTCGTCATAAATGTTTGATGGTTATTAGATTCTGATCTGGAACGATTGGCGTAATGAAGTGGCTGTATAATGTGTTTTATTGGCTGATGTGAGCAGTGGCGTCGCAAGTGGACGCTTCCGGTCGTTAGGACGAGGCGAAGCGCGCTCCTTCCGGTTCCTGTAGTTCTCTCCCTCGCATAGCACGGTTGCATGGTTATGATTTGGATAATTGCGAATGCTGGCTTGACTATTACTGCTTTAGGGAACTACACTAAACTAACGGATAACTTATCGTACAAGCAATCAGCAAATTATAGAGGGGACATACGGACTGCACGCTATTATTATAAAATTTGATGTTTTGGTTGAATTTTAAAATTTCAACACATCATTTTCATGTAAGTAAATTATAAACTACACATATTTTTCTACTTTGGAAGGTTTATTTACCACACGTTTCTAGGTTTTCACTATAATATTTATCAGTTTTTCAAGTAACACTTTATACTTGTTTAATTAATCAAAATTCATCTGAAAATGTTTTGGTTAAATAAATATTAAATGAAATTCTTCCATTTCTGATCACGTGTGCGAAATTGACCAATGAGACCAACATAAAACTGACAGCAACATTATCACTTATGTGATGACAGAATGACATATGACGATTATGTAATTTGATAGTATTGTTTTAAAATGACTTTCGTGTTTTCAATAAATAATTAAATTACGACTGCGAAAATCTCCTAGCAGAATAACCCTCGACCATTTGTAACAACAATTTTATCACAACTACCTACTTCACGCTGCTTTTAGGTTAACAGCCCTTCGCCTGCGGCGTCGGGTAGTTACCAAGCAACGTGCTTTCGGAATGTGAGAAAATTATTTCGTAATAATTATCAATGGCCTTGGGTTATTATACAGTTGATAATTCGTTAGGAATTATTTATAATCAAATGTTGTAACATGGAATTTGTTATCGTGATTATGGATAAGCTAAAGAAAGCTTGTGTAAAAATACAAATTTATCGATAAAATCAGTAGATCTTGTGAAATTACTTCTGAGAAATTAATACACTTGTCCAGCATGCATTAGCACAGTGGTTTTTAGATTATGCAGTTCAATGAACAATCAGATTATTTTATTTTTGTCATAGGTGCGCGCAGAGCACACCGTTCCTGTTCAGAAGGAGCTAAACTGGCTTCGTGTGTACTTGTGACGAAAAATATAGTATGCACCACGGGAAGGACGCGACTATTCCCTTTGGTAAAATTGCAGCACTCAACTTCATCTGCGGGAATTATCGCCGGCTTTCCTCCCTTGGTGCATAATATGAGCTCCTTCAAAAACGTTTTGAATTTTTGAAACACCACGGTTTCTACATAAAAATTAACTTACAATGTTACAATTGTAGTTTATTTTATAATTTTATAGAGCAGAGCTCCTGAATATCATGACTTAAAAATTGTTTTATTAAATATGAGTTTGTTAATTCGTTCTTATTAACATTTTACGGCAAATAATTTAATTTGAATTAAGAATGCGCAATACATAAGTATTTTCTTTTCTTTTTTCTTTGCTGAACAATGCAAAGTGATAAACACAAAAGGAAACAGCATAGTACCGAACAGTATCGAACCAGAGAAAATTTGAATGAGTGGAGTGAATACATTCCTTTTTTTAAGAGATTCCAGTGCACTTTCTTACAGCCTGCACTTGGGTATTGATTGTCGGCGATGGCGTTTGCATTTGTTTGTGTGGGCGATGCACATCCGCCGGTTCACACGACGTAAGAAGCGGAAATCTACCGCAACGACGCGATCCATTAAACGAAGCGGGAGAGGATTAAGTGCCTTACCCGTGCACGCCTTCAGACTCCGTGCAAGAACGTGAGTTTTTGATAAAACTTCACCAAGAAATGTTCTCCACCTGCTTTTCTTTTTACTCGTCGCCGTCGTCGTCTTGCAACGTGTTTGATGCACTAGTTTGCGGTTTTAATGGCCGGGAATTTACAAGAATTAAAGCTGCTTTTAATAGACACCGGGAACTAAAACGAGATTCCAAACTTAAGATCTTTGTTCAAATGCAAAGGACAATGTAAGCAATTATTACTACGAGTAGGTACGTTTTGCTCGTGGTTTTCATCAGATCGAAATTAAATTCGCTGTACTCTACTCTGAAAGAAAAAATAGTGATTTTCTTTTGCCACTTCTCACTTAGTTCCTAATCTATTAAAGATGTTACTTTAACGGTAAAAGGATAATTTTTATATTTAACTGTCGAATACCTTATTTTCAAAAGAAAAATCGATTGAGTTAGTCTCTTGTTCCTCTAGTTACACGTGTGCCGATTTGTACGTGAATTGTATACGCAAAACGGAGATTCAAATTGGCTAACAAGTTAACGTGGGGAGCATAGCGCAATCAAAACAAACGGAAAACGTATGCAAAAATAAACATGACAAACAGTACTCACATGTCTTTCTTCAGTGGAATTGAGGGCTGCTGTATCCATGGCAACGGCAACGGGCAACAAACAAAATCATGTCGACAGAGGCGGCAGCAACGGTGGCGGTGAACAGCCAATCAGCACATGAAACAAACGAGACGAAAAACAAATAAAACGTGAACGTGTCACGACTCTCATTCCCTTATTAAGAGCAGTGAGTTTCACTGCTCTGCTGGCTGCATTAACACCAGCAAATAACTGGAATTTGTGCATTACGCGAAAATTTCTACTTCCCACCCAGTCGGCCGACATGCTTATGCTTTCCTGCCATATTCTCTTTATGCCAATGCCTTGTTTTCTTCTATTTTGCTTTCATTATGAATTTTGAAACGAAATAATCTCTCTACGAGAACCAATAGAACTAAATTTGAAAATAACACGTTTTAGAAAAAAATATTATTACCATATAAATATGGTAGGTATTAATGTTCTACATGTATTTAAAAATAAAAGACCAGTAATTCAGCCCAGTTCAGTATGTGCAAGTACATGTTTTAAAATTAGACAAAACTAGTTTTGCCTTGCAAGAAATTATCTAAATTTAGTTTTAAATTAAACTATCATTCATACCAACTCGCAAAAACCTAATATTTATAACAAGTAAGTAAGTAAAGTAATATTGACTCCTTGGTGGATTATGTAAGATTAAGTTTTTATTTTAAATCTAATCTAAAATTAGTAGGTAGGTAATTTATTTTCAGAAAGGAGTACAAGACCTCAACATGACTTTATTTTTTAAAAGAATAATAGTTATTTATATATCTAGGCTGTCATTATTGTTCGATTTCATAAAAAGTTTATATTTTTTAAATTCGGCTAGACTGTATTTAATAAAGTGTTTCAATTATTTTCAAGTAGCATCCAAACAATAACGAGAAGAATTATTTGTAAAGAAGATACCGTCAGAATCCCACCCCTCTTACGGGGTAAAGAAGTGAAGAATATCCCTCATTTTCACGCAAGAATACGTTGCATGCCTCTCGGCGACTCAGTTCTCGTCTCGTATATTCCTTGATGATTGTTGAAGTGACGCAGGCCGGGGACAGAGAGAGAGAGACAGGAAGTAGTGTCGGGGGCTGTGTGCGGTGAACCGGAAGCTCTAGGGGGCGGGATGACGATGGATCTCGAGATGCTTGCCGTTGGCATGACAACCACGACAGCGCGAAGGATCTCTTAGCGCGTACTTGTGTGCTTGACTTCACAACTACACATCGCCGTAGAGACAGGGGTGTTCAAGATTAACTTATGACAAGATAGTCAGCTCAGTACGATTGTAATTTCAGAGTGCTTTGTGTATTAGTGATCTCTATATCAGAATGACTTAATGATTGTATCCATAAACCTTTTTTACATTATAGAAATACACCATTTTCTTATATTACTAATAGACAGATTAAAAGTAAAGCGAAATATAATAAGTGCCATTAGTACGAGATCTGCAGACTTTTAATTGTGATATAAACAGCAGTTTAACATACGTCAATACATTTCGATATACCTTATCATCATTTAAAAAAATGTATTTATTTTGATGGTGACCATTTAATAGGATTCACCCCCCAATAATAAAATAGTAGATGTTGTTGTTATAGTAGGATCCAACCAATCTGACGCAGTGGTATTTTATTATAATCTTCTGTTTAACTGCTTGTATAGTTAATAAAAATATTCTCAACAATTTTTTATAATCAACAAATTACAAGTACCTATTGTACCTATTTTTCGTGTGGGTAAGATTATCTACATAGTGACAATAGTAATTAGTGAAAATCATACGAGATTTATATAAGGTTAGCTAATATATTTCATGTTTAATCATATCTATTATCGATATGCTGCTATCAGAATTTCAAAAGCTATAAATGAGGAAAAGGAAGACGAATTATTTGGTAGAAGCAAAACAATGGGTCTGTTCGTATTTTGTGCTTTCTTTTTACTTGCTGTGTCTTCAGCAGCAACAGCTCCCGCTGAAGAAGAGTTTCTAAGATTTTCTAGTTCCCCCGAACATAATATTGATTGTACAATAGAGGGCCAAGATACTTGGAAGTAAGTTTATTTTATATTTAATTTAATTTCTTATCCGTTGTCAATTTTTTAAAATAAGTACTTACTATACTTGCATACCAATATTATATAATTTTTACAGACATATGGATGATGAAGTTGTGTCGGTTCAAGGGAAATATTTACAAATTCTAGAAAAAACAGTTACGTATCCTAGAAACGGACCTAGTAATCACACTATCACTTGCGTTAGGGTAAGTTTATGTTAAGTATAATAAAATAAATTTTTGAGAAATATAGTGCGATTTACAGCACAAATGTGCACAATTCTATAATTGTTTATACTTGTAGGTATATGATGTAGTGGAAAATGAAGAAGGCGGATATCCAGTAATTATTAATGGTGGTATAGGATTCCACGAAGTTACTATTCGTTTTGTTTCTCAGATGAGTAAAGGCTTTGAATTTAACGTAGAAGTTTTTGGACTTCCGTAACAGAAACATTTAATAAATTCAAATTTTAACAGAAAAATAAGAACCTGCCTTAAAACAATTTCCACGGAAACTAGATATACCTATAGGGACACTTACGCGGAATGTCATACCTCAACAAACTTACAATTCAAAGCAAAATAGAAATTCCAATTGTTTTTCCCCATGTTTTACATTTCTTCTTAAGATTCCTTCTAGAGTCGATTAATTTTAAATAAAACTTAATTTTAATTTAATTTTATATCTAAATTTTAGTTCTCTATGGTAAAAATGTTCGTATCATCCATCGGTATTTTATTTCTAAACGAATTGAAAAAAAAATAAAAATGTGGCAATTCTTATCGTTCTTTTAAGTTTATCTTAAGAAGTTGTAATAACGAATTTATTGTTTTTTTAAATAAAACCTTATTAGGTACCTAGTTATATTTCTTGGTATTTATTTAAGTTGTCCCTTTATAAAATTAAACAATGACTTTAAGCTGTAAATATTTATCGATCTAACCCCTCCTAAGGTAAAAGTGTGAAAACTCGAGGCAGTTGTGAACAAGCCACACGTGAAGTCTGCTGAATCTTCCGAGAACTCTCACCGTCCTAAACCATTCAGTCCGTGAAGTGAAACGTGAATAGATCTTTCCACCCTTCCGTTCTCGGCTCGGGCACATACCGAACAAAGCGTCGGCACTTCGCCGCCCTCGCAGCCGCCGCCGTGTGTAAATCTGCATATAATGCGGCGGCGGCACCAGCCACCAAGAACCTCTCTGCCCTGCCCCTGCCATCGAATACCAATCAAATAGCGAAGCTTCACCCGCAAAGTGCAAGCCAAGAGGACAAATAAATTATTTTTATGAGGGGTTTTTCAAATAATATCAGAAATGGAGGTTCTGTTTAGGTGACGATGCGATTTTTGAGCGCGAAGTATTTGTAAGATAATTCTTTCAATATTACAATAAATTTTGTATATTGTCACCTGGTACCATATATCTTGTGACAAAATAAATTAGTTCATGATGATGGACATTTATTTGCAAAAATGAAAAGTTGTGTGCAAGTGATTTTAGTCAAGTTTAATAGTATCGACTCTACGTAGCTCAACTAGTAACGCATGGAAACATTTGCCTAAAATACGTAAAAGCAGGTTAAAATGCTCACGAAGTTTTACAGATGAAGCAAAATTTCATAAATTTATTGATAGACGAAGAATGGAATTAGGTCTATGCCGAGTTAAATTATCTCATAAATCTCTTATTCATAAGATAAAGCATGTAAAACATTGCTTAAAACACACTTTTTCATTAATTTTTTATATGGATTCTAAAGATATTTTCAAAATTTTAACTAGACATAAACCTAGATTAATTGTTTCACAAACATCTAGTACCTGTTTCTCCTTCAAATTTTTAATATGCAAAGAATAAAGCAGAAACTGCTACACCTTTAAACACGCAATATTTTGTTACAGAGACAAGACCCTTACCCTTACAGAAAGTATTATATAATAGAATAGTGAATCATATCTACTGGATGGCAATTACAAAACAAAATTTATTATTATTATAATTAATTAACATAATAGTAAACTACTATTTTGCTCTAAAAATTATAGTTTTCATTATCTGCATTTTTTATCTAGATATTTAAAGGAAGGTAGGTAGAAAGTGTAGGTATGATAATTTGCAAATTATCTTAAAAATTGAAAAACGTGTTAAAAGCTCTGCAAGATCGATTAACAATTAAAATTGATATTAGAAATATACTCGTAGTTCAGAAACGACTTGGAAATTTCTGCAAAACTTAATACTTGTTCACAACTCATTATAATAATTATTTTATTCATTTTCTAATAACTTATTACCTACTCTGAATTTTTATTTCCCCGGACAATTCTATATTTTATTTTTCTCTTGCTGTTATGTTGGCAGTATTGCATCAGGTGATTTACGCAAATACATGCTCATAAATTTGAATTATGATAAATATGGTAAAAATGCATCGAATATGAAACTTGTGAAAAACGAATAATTTAATGAGAGAAATAAAAGCAGTTTTTTCATATTAAAATGTAATAAATATCGACATGCATGCACATTAAAAATATGTAGGCGAGGGAAGGTGGGCACAGGGACTTGTAAATTTTAAATGAGTTAAAAAACAAAATATGCACATATTTTATTGCATTTAAATGGCAAAATATCGGTAATATAGAATGACATTATAATAAAAATAATAAATTAAATTTCGGTAAAAACAGAATATATTTTCATTTAATTTAGCGTTAACAATTATTTATGCAAACTATAATAACTGAATGTCTGGTTGCATGCCGTATATCTATGATAAGTGAATCAAGTTTTTTATTCACGCGTCGCATAAAACATCAAAATTGCTTCCGAGGAGGATTTAGGAGATGAGGAGCTAGAGAAAGAGAAGCGAGGAGGATTCCTTAGGGATAAGACAGGAGATACATCCCAGGATCCCGGTCTGGCTTGAAAGTTATTAAAATAAAGTGCTGCTGCAACTTTGCGAATACTCAGCGAACAGGAAGAAAAGTTCACGTTAAATAAGGAAATATGCGGGAAAAATATCACAGATTTAGATATGAACATCCATCTAGTTTTGTCTTCTCACTTTTTATTTGTTATTTGAACTTTACCCGGAAGTTTTATTATATTAAACTGACTTTTATCTTGTTACTCGCAACATCAAATAAATGCAGAATGATGAGGATTATGTCTATTTGTTTCTCTTAATCTGTTTGTTTACATTTATAAAAATATTGTTGAAAACATAAAAAAACATCCCATGACCTTTAAATTTAATTTGTATATAATTCTTATTTATTTTAATGCACTGATAAAATAAAATCCTTTGTTAGAGAGGTATCTAGACTAGTATACTGTAGAGTAGATAATATAAGACAGATTCTAGATCTTAAAAGGACATAATTTTTTCCATACCTGTATTTATTTGTTCAGTAGAAGTAAACTTAAACTTAGTGCTGTTCATGCGATTCACTTGTTCATTTAATTTTTTTAAAGGTTTATATTTCAATGATTTCGTTTTCTCTGTATGCTTGATAAAATATTAAAAGATACGTTTGGTTAAAACAAATTCATTTGGCGTAAGTCTGATATAAGTATATTAAAAATAATATCATAAGTTACCGGAGAACGGGACCCTATGAATTCCACTGCATTTATACCGAGAATAATAACATCTTGGTCTTGAGTTTGTTGGGCATTTGTAAGTAATTCTTCTTGTAGATTCAGCAATAATAAATTATTGTATAATGAAACAATAGGACCAATAGATATATTTTTAGAATAATTTACGTTGAAATAATACAAACTGTAGAGAATGAAATTTAAAAATTCCAAGTTAAACAAGTTTCACTCATCTGACTAGAATTGAAATTCTGACTGCATTACAGCCACTCAGCATTGACTAAATTTATAAAGTTAAGCAAGCGCACAGGATCATATTCCTTAATTTCAAAAAATGTAGAAGTCCAGGTCTGCTGAAGTTAGAAGAGTTCTTACGCGCTCTCCATTCGCGCGATCTCAGCACATCTGAAGAGCAGGAGGGCGTCGCGATGTCGAGCATCCTCTTTGACGCTAAAGCAAAATATCCCGACGTGCATGCATCATAAAAAATTTCATCAAGATTTTTATCCCTGGCAGTGTCAAGTGTGCTGTGTTCAAGTTACAAGAAAAAATGCACGGCGGCGATGGCGAGGTTGGCGTCAACGTCAGGCTCCATTACGGCAGGCGGCGCTGTAATTAGATATAAAACAGCGGCAGCACAGCTCGAGATGTGTTGATTGTCGACAGTGGGGCACGGAGACTTCCGAGCACTTTGCACTCTTGAGATTTTAATTTCCATGTCGACAGGACTGGTGGGAAGTAGCTGCAGATTGCAGACTCCCAAGCCAAGAACACGTGTTCGAGAAATCGATAGTTGGGAAAGTCACCGCTAGATGACACGAACCATAAGCTGGTTTTGTTGATTTGAGACTAGTGCAAATCAAATGAAATTGTGAAATAGCAAACTGCACAGAAATTATTTTTATGGATTGTGTTTTAGGGAATAACAAATTATTCGATTAAAATACAGTAAATTACAGATTCATAACCAAACTGGAAACAGCAAACTTATTTCAAATTATTATATTACATTTTTAACTATTGTCTGTGATAGTAAGGTAAGTGATAGCTTTATGTAATATATTGTGATATAGTTTAAAGTAGAAACATATCGTACCTACGTACTTAGCGCATTTTATCTACAGTTTGTCTACCAACAGAAAGATGGCACTATAGGTTGCATTATGTAACATTATTTTACTTAACGTGGTTAGCCGTTTTTGTAAATTTTATAGTATTTCAAGATGTCGTATTTAATTTAAAAAAAGACTCGTTAAATGCTTGGATCAGTATGTCTATGTACGCTTTTTAATTTAGTCAAACAGTTCTTTTTAAAAGTAGTATTTGATTGAAAAATTGAAATTAATTAAATATATTTTTAATACAAAAAACTTGATTTCTATTACAAAATAAGTATATTGAACAAGCAAGAACAAAATATTACATTAGAAAACTAATTAAATATGAAATTAATTACGTAAAGTAAATATTAATAACTACAACTGTAATTAATACAGCTAACTAAGCAAAATGTTTCCTAACAAGAATAAGGAACAATTTTTTTATATAAAAGGAGAACATCCTTGATTTGAATCTTGAACATAGCCTATCAGCAGCAAATAACAATGTATATTATACGAATTAAAGGCACAAATTCAATATCGACAATAATTGAAATAATAAATTAAGATCTCTCTACCATATCCTACAAATTCAATCCCCCAATAGCATCAGCTTTTCCATTTGTAAACCTCTCAATTGGTATTCTTAGGGATAAGATTCTCAAAATCAAAACCCAAGAAATGAGATCTCACTTACCGCTGTTGTTCGACTTGACGTCGTCAGACCTGTGGAGGTCCTGGGGCTTGGGCTGCAGCATGGCGAGCGGGTGCTGCGGCGGCAGTGCGGAGCCGAGGCCCAGCAGCGAGGCGGCGGCGGCGGAGGAGGGCGGAGCGCCCGCGAGCCCCGGGTGCGGCATCATGGGCAGTGGCGGCGCCGCGTGCGCCGGCAGTTGCTGTGCGTGCATCTGCTGTAGCAGTCGCGGCAAGTCCGGCCGTTGTTGCTGTAACAGAAAACATCATTAGTATTGAGCTTTCGAAAAAACAGAAAAAGGAACTATGGGTTATGTCCCTAAGTTGACTTAAAAGCACACATACATCTTTGACTTTTTGACAAATGGAAGTTGAAAATATAAAATGTCATTTATTATTTATAAGGTCATGATAAACTTAAATAATATTATAAAAACAGCAATTCCCAAATTTCCTTCTACAATGGTATATTTGAGTAAGTATCTATATACACACTTATATTCGTAAAATTGTAGCGTATGGCGCGAGGTCATGTGCTGGCCACATCAGATTTTTAATATAACTTAACTATCAATCGTATAGCAAATTATACAAAAATAAGATCTTTAACTCCTCAGAAGTCTTGTTATATTTCTTTTATTAATTCTCTTGTTGCAGGTCCTACGAACTTTGAGTAAACAGGATAGCCACGGCTAAAAGATCAATGCCTGTTTTGTATTAAATTTATTAATTTTGTGTTAAAGGTTTTTTTTTTCAGCCCAAATTTTATTCCCAGCCTTATCTTATAATTTTTATATATTTATTTATCTGAACTTCGGATCGGTTTATATAGCCGAATTTTGAACCGTATCCGATCCTAGGAGGTTATATCCATCAAGAAAGTTCTTATTCGATCCGATCCAAATCCGACTTAGGATCGGATCGGATTTCGGATTTTTTCCAATCTCTAATGTATTTGAGATAGTGATACACCAAACTTCACTTTACATCTTATTATAAGCTACATCCTAATAATATTGATTAATGCTATCCACCTTCACCATAATAAGTATGTATACTCCGTGTACGAGTATGTATCTCTCCCAGAAAAATAATTAATGTAAATTGAATCCATGGCGGACGCAAGATAAAAATTCAATTCCGTTCACCGATCCAATAGTCTGGATTCACATTCTCATTCTACTCTCATCTCATACATACATACGTACACATGGTGCACTTGTGCACACAATAGCATTGAATGAGGAGCCTCTGCTCTGCTCCACGTAATGTGTGGGATGTGCGTTGTGGCAGTGAATGCGGTTTGGAAATCTCCTGCAGCCAGCGTTGCAGGATGATTCACAGGCTTATCTTTGCACTCGGTTTAAGATGAACGAATTATCTACGCCTACTTTGATCGCTTTGTAAACACGGACGATTATACAGCTGGAAATGAGATTGGGGAAGTTTCGAAATCAGCATTGTTGGAGAAATAAATGAAGAGATTGTGATAGTTACTCTAGGAGGGTATTATTTTGTTAATCAATATTTGCTGTGGCATCAAGGTATCTGTTATAATCATACTTAGAATTCGAATGTCGCTTGGAATAATGCAACAACACGAGAGCTTACTAAAGGGTCTAGCCGGGTCTAACAGATAAATGACCGAATTTGTCTTATTTTATAATGGTTCCTTTAATTGGTGACTTGGTTGAAATATTGTATTTCTTAAAACTGAAATAAATATTATTATTTGAAATGTAATAGGGTTATGCACCATTCTCGAAAAATATGAAATTCTTACTTATTGATAAATCGTAAATACTCGTATATGTAAAACAGAATGTTAAAAAAACCATTTTGTTAAAAAGTTATAAGCTATTGAATTTTGAATTTGCTGAGACGTGACGTCAGGATTGTAAGCTTTTTTATTGGTGGAAGAGGACGGTAGCCAATGAAAATCAAAGACGATGTGCGGCACTAACCTGAAAAGGACACTGTCAGAAATGTCAAAGTATCAATTTAAAGTTGAAGTTAATGCTGTTTTACCTATAATAATTGTTTATTCATTTAAATTACTTAATCTTACTTATTAAGAATATGAGAATAGCTTTGCAGCCTATTATTGTATTTTAATCATTGACACTAATTTTCATCGTTTGAGAGCCACAGCGAATCAAAAACCTACAGGATCTGCAGGGATGACGTCACAGTTCGAATTTTAAAACTTTAAAAATGTAAATATTCTTTATTAATACGAATTTGTCACACAAGTTTTCACAGGACAATATAGTTTATCCTATATTTTAGGAAAAATTAAAATAAAAAATCTGACGTGGACACCACATGACTTCCTTGTACGCCTTTAAACTGTTCATACTTTTCTTAATAACTAAAATGTAGAATTATATTATACAAATATATTAATATATAAAATATAAGTAAGTACTACTACTATTGCTACTATACTCACAAATATATTTTAGTCATTTTATTTAAACTGCAGAAGATATAAACGATATTTTACTATTGTCACTACCACTGTCACTGTCATGTCATAATCATTTAAATTTTACGTAGTAACAAATGTTAATCGATCATGGACTACAAGATACCGAAATACTAAATTATAAATATATACTTTTATTATTCTTAAATGATACCAGATACAAAAATATTTATAAAATACCGATTGTAGGTAATACTTTCATTTAAAATAAAAAAATTTGTCTTAAATTAAATATTTATCGAAATATTTGAAAAAAGTACTACTTCCGGTTTATAGATTTAAACAAAAAATAGGAGGTGCACAACTAGATGCTATAACAGTCCTAAATACAAAATTTCAACTTTCTACGTCTAACCGTATTTGAGTTATACGACACACATACGTCCGTCCGTACAGACGTCACGACGAAACTAGTCATAATGGATTCAGAAAAGGTCAAAACGGATATTTCCATCAAAATCTGAAAACCGAAATTTTTTGCGATTACAATACTTCCTTATTACTCCGTACAAGGAAGTAAAAATGTTGGTGCATAAACCGATTTTATTTGCCGCCGTTATGATGATATAAATTAAAATAGAGTGTAGTACCTATTTATTAGTTTACTGAAGTTATGATGATATAAATTAAAATAGAGTGTAGTACCTATTTATTAGTTTACTGAAGTTATAGAAAAGATTAGTAGATAAAAATAAGATAGAAATTTATTAACAGGAACTATTTAAAGCTAATTTCAAAAATTCAATTCCCTAATTAAAATGAGTACTTATAGCTATACCGCTATACACTATACAGGTCGCAAATATGACGAACTAAGCTATCTGGATTAAAGCTTATCAATTTGCATCCTCATTTACTAATAAAATCATTAATTTAATTAAATTTCATTAAATTCAAAGAAAAAGTTTGAAAACCATATTTGCAAAACAATTTCTCAATGGAAACGCTTTATAAAACAAGAGGTATCAGTTACAAAACTACTTAACCGATCTTGAAATATATATTAAAATACTGAAGTGGTTTTCACTCAACAGTACTCAGAACTAGAAGGAAATAAATATTCCCTGTTACCGTCAATTAAAACAAATTCATCCATATCATCACGTCCAAGTACCGTCAAAAAACAACTGAACGACTGAACCCTCTTCAGAAGTCTGGCAGCGCTCAAACAAGTGCTATTAAAAGTTAAATAATTCTTTCTCCTCTCAACTCGTCGCCCTCCTCGACCTCTCAAGAGCAATGCACCGCCGCCGTGATTTATTATAAAATATTCCTTCTCCGAGTGTACCGCGCGCTTAAAATTTGCAGGAAGCTCTTCAGAGCGGATTGTCGAGACACGAGCGTAGAATAAGGGCAGGAAAAAGGAGTGAGAGGGTACAGAGCCTTTGTTATTCATGCGGCGTTCTGCTTCTCGAGTTTATAAAAAGAGACTCAACTTCCTGCTCTGATGCTGATGGTAAATAGAAGATTTGTCTTCACTAAAATAAACCCTACTAGAATAAAATTCTAAAATACTTGATCTTGTTTAATCTCTAGGAATACTTACATTTTTAAAAGGTAAAATGTTTCAATTTACTAATCTTCTTTAATGTGCTCGAAAAGAATTTATTATTAATGCTGTATATATAATAATAATTTTTTTTTCTTATTCATAGATCATAGCTCATAGCGAATAATAATACACCAAGCGAGATACATGAATATTTATTCAAGAGAAGAAAATTTAGTCCCCGGGCCGGAAGGGCGAATGGGATAATGTTTGTGCGAGTATGGTATGCGCTATATTGAAAAAAAATTATTTAAAAATGTTAAAAGCTTAAATTTTTTATTGTCATTGTGTAACATAAATAATAAGTGACTTTGCATTATAATACATTTATATAGGTATACCATCTTATTTATTAATCAAAAGCATTATGTAGGTATTCGTAGTGCAAATTTGTAATCTTACTTTATTTTTATAGAAACATATACAACCATATTTTCTTCGATTGTCCAAAACATGAATGTAAAATAAGTAGGTAGTTTTGTATTTTTATAATAATATTTATTTTTCTTTAATTAATATTTTTGAAGCAATGAAAAAATCATTTCATTTGTATAATGGCAAAGAGAATGAAGGATTATAAAGAGGGCGTAATAATACCTAACAATGTAAACATCAATACGCATTAAACGCATGAATTTCGTGGGACGCTGATAAAAAGCATAACATAATTATAACGCGGCGGCGGTGGTGGTAGAAGCGACACAAAAACTGTAGCGTTTTTCAGTTAATTAAACAAGCGGCGGTGGAGGGGGTGGCAGGGGCGGAAGTCGCGCGGCTCAAATGTAATTATAATGAAATCCATCAGCGGTGGCGGCGACGGCGGCGACTGCCGAAGAAATCAATTTGCAGCTCTCGACGGCGGCGACGCGAATTTTAAATAATGGCTGTCACCGCTACTCACTCCACCCCCTTCCCTGCCCCTGCATCTACCCCCTGGTAAAAATATAACTTCTTGTCACGTGTCGCGGATCCATTCTGCTCAATTTAAAGTTGGAGTTTTGTTTACACTAAATTTGCAGCCTCGTCGAAAGCACGAAGCAGACAGAAAACGAGCGAACGAAGGAGAAAGAGGAAAGTAGCGATGGAAGGGCGCTGAGAGACATCTCATTCTAATTACCGCTAAATAATTAATGGAAGAAACAGTCGAGTCTGAGCCGGATTTTAATGGCAGTGGTAGTTAACTGGAATCTAACGCTGATTTTATTAATCGAAACTGGCTGCTTGCTGTGCTACTTCTTCCGGATTTTGCGAGCTCTTATTAAGAAGACAATTACATTAAAATAAGCTCGAGTATTGACTCTTTATAACCCAACCAGAGTACTGTACACTCCATAACCTAATAAAGGAAAAAATAATATCACAACCGCTGATCAATAGGAATATAGCCAATTATATTTTTTATGAAGGTACAATTACAACCAATTTATAGATTTATACCTTTTTGATTTGACTAATATAAACCAATATTTTTTAAAATAAATATGATACTTAAGTTGTGAACAGCAAATCAAAAGTAGGTACAGTTTTACAAGCAATATCTCTGATTGGGCACAAAACTTTAAGTAGCAAACTTACATAAACTAGTCATAATTAGGGTTGCGAAAAAACATCGATCGGGTCGATCTCATCGAAAGATCGATCAATATGATTTAATCGATCAGATCGATAAATTTCTTTGATCGATTGGATTTGAATAATCGATAAGATTTGTTGAATCGATAATTTTTCTGTCACTGAACTGTGAACCATGATTATGTTAACATATAAGTCCCTAATTTTTGTATTAAAAATAAAAATGTAAGAATACTATTTTATTTACGACTAATAGGTAGGTACCTAAAAAAATCATTAATAATAGTACCAGTCTTTCAATATAAATTCCTACTGGGTACAGGTAGATTCATAATTAGATCGATATAATCAATTTAAGTAATCGATTAGATCGTTGAGATTAATCGATCGATTTAATTGATCAAATCTGACTATCAAAGATCGATCAAAAATTTGATGATCGAACAGTCCTAGTTATAATCATAACATTTTTTAAGTTCTAATATTTGTTTAAGGAAAACATGTCTTTCAGTAATTTCTAATAAACAAATCCTTCTCCGCCTTGCCTTAGCCTACCTCTCAAAATTGAATCCAAATCCACTTGTTTTATATTAGTATTTTAGTAATTTTGCTGTTTATTCCATGTTTCACAAAAAAATGTATTCCCTGGAATAATAAATTTTTTAAGTCTCTCGATGTCAACCACTTACTAATACCGTTTATTTCAAGGACTCTTATCTTTGGTCTAAAAACTTCTTCAAAGAAGTATGAAAACGTAACTATATGCAGTTGCAACGCGATATTAACGCGTTACTGGTGCATGAAGCATTATGCTGATCACGATCAACGTTGGCGCGGATATTCCTTTTTTCTTGTTCTTGTTCTCTTCTCTGGCAGATAAAAACAAGTCTCGGATGTTGGTGAACGAGATGGTACACGGTACAAGAGACAAGAACACGAGCTCCGTGCACGACGGTTATGTGTAGACGTGCGACATGATACATGCAGGTAGCGAACAAGGAGATTTTATTTCGTTTTGTATGGAGAGGCACTACATGCTTGAGCTCATATTCTTGACTGGGTATTTACACGACCTGACAGCTAATATTACTGCAGACTTGATGTCGTAATTATCACGGTATTATCCTTAGAACATCTCTTTCTTGAAGAATAATCCACTGAATCGTGATAAATGAGTAGGCATATACATCATCTAACTCAAAAGAAGCAAAAAGACAGAAATGTCTTGTAATTACTACTACAATCAATTAATTATATATTGAGCATCTAAAATTGTTTTTATATTCTTTATTTAGAAAAGATAATTAGATAAACATTACATTAAATATCAACTCTGTGTTGATCTATTACAAAATACCTATGTAAGAATTGCCTGAAAATTGAATCCATGTTCCACGAAAGTTGTTAGATTTGGAAGCTGATGCAACTGCGACTAATCGAGGTAGATATATAGTTTACTAAAATGTAAAAAATATAATAATTGTAAAATATCTATTTCTAATAAGAGAATATCTAGTGAATAGTGTATTTGTATTTGGAATGTATACCTATCAAATAATCCTACTTAGGTTAGGTAATCCAGTATTAGGTACATATTGTTCACCCAAAGGCAAATTGTGTATATTTCAAGTTTTGACTAGAAACCAACGTCCGACTTGTGTTCTGATGAATACGAAAGTACTAAGTTAAGTAATAGTAAGTTTTTGTTAAATTTAAAGTACCTATATCAATTTATTACTCGTTTGTAGTATAACGCTAGACTCAAACCTACCCAACTATAAGAGTAAGTTACCTACTAATTTAACCAACCAGCGCCCGACGTTCGCACTTATAACTGAAATTGGAATTTTGTTGAAGCCCTGGTTGGTTAATTTAGCACTTATAGGTAATCTATAGGAATCTAGCTTTAGTTAATGTAGAATGTATTCATACTGTTGAACAATTTTAGTGTGTGTTATTATTATCATCAAAAGATTTAAATAAAGCTGTTATTAAATAAAAATATAAAAACCATAAGGAAAATATCCATCTAAATTCAACGTTGTGATTGTCATGCAATAAAAATATTCTCTCTCTCGCAGTCATGGAATTCTAATTCGACGTTTTAGCGTCCATAAACCATTGTCTTAACTGCTTGGATATTCTCTCAAGTTTCGTAACAATTTAACTGTTGGATTTGCCTTTGTGTATTCAGGCAAAATAAAAGAAAAAAACTTTGTGGGTATTTACATTTGCATGATTATCCCGCAAGATTTAATATCTTTTCTTGAGGCGATTCCGTCAGCTTCCCTTGAGACAAACACGGATGGCGAAACTGCACAACGGCAGAATCGCAGAATGGTTCAATCAAAACGAACTTGTTCCACAAATATTTTACACCGACTGTCCAATTTTCCTGCTGGTCTCCGAGGAGTAAAACAATTTGGCTCGCTTCACTGGAATACCAAACAGAGGGTAACTTCCTAACGTCTCTCTGCAACTTTACTTCGTACCGAACAACTCTGTTGCGATGCCATTCTGCCAAGCCAGAAACCACATTCATGTCGATGTCGCAGTACTTTTACAGACTTATTTTCTTTCATGACACTGATATTGAAATGAAATAAATCGAGTTTATTTACTTTTCTTTAAATTGAAAAAGATAAGAACACGTGTATGTAAGAATTTCATGTTGAGTTTATTAAAAATTGTCAAATTTAGTAGAAATACCTGCTTATTTAAATGGTTTCTGCGTTTGTCTAGCTCTAGTCTTATTTAAATTTATATTTAATTATCAATTATAAATAAAAATAATACACACATGAAAAAATAATGGCGTTCACAGCGATAAAATTAGTACCTAGGTATAATTGTATTTTTCAAATAAATTACATTTATAATTAATTTCGTAGCTTTGAATACAGCTAACAAGCAGATATTTTCTTCTTCTATGGTCATGGTCTGGTTGTATATATTTTATTTGTTAAAAAAACAGAAATTATAAATAATGAACAGAATGAAGAATAGAAGAGATTTTACATAATAAAGTGTAAGACTTTTTGTTTTATAACGATATTCTTGATTTTGTTCATGAATTAAAATTATTACATTCTAACTAACCGCATTATTGTCATTTTAACCTGATAACATAAACAATTCACTAACAAAACAGTTGAAAATGTGATTATAAAGCTTCTGTATAAATGTTGTAATGTCAAAAACACTAGTATATCAAAATTAGCACATAATAAATACTGATTCAATAATGATTAAAATGTTACACAAAACACAATTATTGAAAATACAAGTGCCCATAGGCGTCCGTAGCAATTTCCATAAGGTGGGTCGATTTTTTTAAAATTAAAAAATGAATCCTTCTCTTGGCCCTAAAATTTTGAAAAAGATTATATTGTAACAATATCTTTAAATATTTAAGTAATAGCGCCGCAGACGAAATTTTTTTTGTTTAAGGCCTAATAATACTTCTATTTCGAAAATTACATTTTTAAGATAAAAAAACTGCACGTTTCACTCCTTATTGCTTTTACTCCCCCTGCGGAGGCCTATGCAAGTGCCATTATTAATTTAATTTTGTACTATTTTCTTCAAACTAAAAACAAATTGCCTAGTATCCAGTAGTCCAGAATTTAGTTGACAAATAATCTAAAAAGGAGAATAAACTTATAATACTTGTAGACAGATTTAAGACAAATAACTTGAGCAAATTAAGAAAAATATGTTTCGCTTTTAGGTTATGAAACATTCTCTCGAGCAAACAAGTCATATATAACATTTCTACACAAGTAGTGTTCCTTGAGAACCCGGCGGTCTGAATACAAACTAAAATTCTTTATCGAGTTATCCAGCGTCGTCGGCGGCTGGCGGACGACGGTGAAGTTATTTTATTTGACAGCGTCGAAGAAGTTTACGGTTTCAATAAAATTTCTAAAGCCGAGTGAAGTAGCGACACCGGGAACTTGGAGCGTCTAGGGGTGGCCCTCGGGACCGGGATAACTGTCGAGGGCGGTCTCTCAGGACATGTAAAGGAGATCATGTTGGTTTTGGCAGCCCTGGGACTGCGACTTCGAGCCAGACGAGGGTTCAGGGTTTCAAGAGGGTGCGCAAGTATCGATGGAACGACTCATAAAAAATTAGGTGCCTATTAAATTATCGATATCCTTAGGTACTTTCACCTTCTTTATATAGCCACCAGAAATATACTCTGAATTATATCAGGGGTAGTGTAAAACTTACAGAAGATAACTAATAACAATAATTTATATTTTTTGAAGTTATTTATTTGTTTTTTTATTTATATCTCTAGAGTAAAATTGTTTTATAAAGAAGTAATTCACATTTTATATAGGTACTACCGCGACATTTAACAAAATCACCTAGTGTATTTAGATTTAGATAATGAATAATCTGATTTTTTATAGCGACAACTGGACAAAAGGTAATGATTTTAAATTTATTTTCTTTCTCATCGAACATTTATAATCTGTACATTAAGAATTAATCTCAATTAAGCACAATATAATATTGTATTAATATTAACTAAGTTCTAACATAGAATATGGCGTTGTAAATTTGAAATGAGCCGCTTCTCCAATAATCTCGTTATCGGCCCTGAGTGGAGACTAAGCAAATCTTGTGGAGAAACTAACCCCTAGCAAATATCCCCTAATCCTTGTTTAAGACGAAGGACGAAGGTAGTCTCTCGTTCAAGTAATCATGCAAATGTAAATCCAAGAAACTTTTTAATTTTCTTTAGAAACCCGAACCTCGTACCATTAAATAAGATTTGCAGAGGCGTGCCGTATGTGTCCGTGTGTCTGGGGATGAAAGTTTCTAGCCCCACTTAATTTAGCCCGGAGCGAGAGCGACCCGGCCGATAAAGTCGGCAGCTGATTGGAATGTTGATTAGAGTGTACGCGATGTCTCTGGAGAGACGCCGCCTCCGCCGCCCCACCGCCGCCGATTTCCAGACGTGCCAAGTACATTAATATTTTATCGGGGCTACGCCGATATTCCGCTGGTTTTATCCCGAGGATAGTGGGACGCGCTTCCCGGACTTTCCACGTGACCAGACTCGGGAATAAGAGGAAATCTCAGCGGATATTCAACACACAACATGTTGTGGATTTATTCGACGCTATTGTTGATTAAGTTACACGGCCATTATGTCACACACAAGTACCTGGGGCAGGCAGTGATACCAAAGTAAGGTGACTACTTATTTTTATTCATATTTTAAATAGCATATTTTAAATTTATAATATTATACACCGGATGTCACTTGAAATATAGGAAAAACATTTTTTTAAATCCTTGCTGTAGTTATTTATTTATTCATTTAAAATGAAATTTAAAAATACAAAACTTGTTCAAAATTAAAAACATAAAAACTATACAATATAAGAATATAGCGATTTTTCACGACATGCAGAGAAAACACAATTTACTTCTCGCGAAATAGTGGGGAAAGTACGTTTTCCCTCTCTAGAGAGAAAAGTAAGCAGTGTTACCATACCAGTGTTATTTTACGATGAGATATTTTAAAAATTGTAAGTAAATTTATTATTTTATTGAAAATTCTGATTTTATAGTGATATACTGTGTAAACTATTATTTTACAATTATTATGTTTTATACTTTCTTATTCTACAATTTCACGATTTTAGACTTAAATTTAATTTGGCATATTAACTGCAGTGAAACATTTCATTGATTTTAAACGTCATTCTGATGACAGATGGCCGTTATAACCTAACTTTTAGTTATGTGTTTCTTCTACAATGTTTTTAAATTTGTCGTGAAAAAATGTTGTGTCTAACACGAGAGGAAAGCTCTTTAAAAAAAAGAAGCGCTTTTCTCTCTAGTTGAACAAAGAACTATTTATAGCATTATTTCAGAGTGCAGTGAAACTAGGGATTTTCAATAATTTTTGTGCAAAACATTGAAGTATTACCTCCTACCTGTAGTGTAATTATTTTTGTTTCGGACTGAACATTATTTTTCTATTTGCCTAAAAAATTAAATTGTTGCACTCCGGGTGGATTAAATAATTATTATTGTGAGCAATACAGGACTTGCTATCCGAAAAAATCGATTTCATTCATTACTAAACAGTCGATCAACTATCATCATATAAAAATTATGTAGGTACCTAATACTTTATTTCAATCGAAAGCCTTTACAATCTAACCCAATATCGTCCTACAAATTTATATTGTTAATTCCTTTTTTAAAGTTTTGGCTCTCTTCCTCGTGTGACATTAATTTCTCTATGTAAACTCAGCCCATTTCACTACCGTTATTTTTACAGCACCGGTGAAGCGAATACGAAGTGTTCGAGCACCGGCACCGATTTACTAAATGTGGAATTAGCTGGAACGTTCCCAAGAACAATACCTGGTGTTGGCTGCAAGGCACAGATTAGCCGAGCACCGGGTATGAGTACGTGTGCATATTTAAGACGTCTGCCACCCCCGCCGCCTCTATTCCCGAAGCGGGAATTGCAAATTAGCGACTTGAACTGGTGCGAGGAACCGCGTTAACAGCTACACCGACGCCTCCGGCGAAGGGATTCCGCAAGAGGATGCAGCTTTTGTGAATGAAAATTCAGCGTTCAACAATATTTTGTAATAGTCTATAAATGAAACTTTACATTCAAATTTCAATTGTTACTTGTTAAGGTAATTTGCAATTATTAGTATATTTTGAGTATCAATTAATTGGAATACAAATTTTTACACTATTTTTGATTTAAAACGCCGTCTATAAAATCTCGCCGCGTTTGCACCAAACTTTCGGCACTGAGACAGTACGCTTTAACTGCGTAGCCATGCTGTTCACCCGTCCAACGATCTATTATAAACTAAATGGTAGACCACGCTGATAATGTTGAGTCGGTTATATTCCTCCCCACCACCTCCCTACGAGCTCTAAGCCAAACATCAAATATTTCCATTTGACTGGCGAACCCTGTACATGTACATCACAAAAAAATTCTCGTAAATATTCAGAACTGTTGCCAGTTGTTGGTCGTTTGAGTAAAATTATCATAAATTATTTATCTTATAAAAATGTAAAACTATAGTATTTCAAACAAATTCTTTAAAAATGAGATAATAGTAAAGTGAATTAAAAAAGGTTTGTTTCATTTTGTCATTAAATTTAGTTTAGATGAGTACCTCCTTGTTACTTATACTGTAGTGTAGAGAATTATGTTGCATTATTATTATTATTATTATTATTATTATTATTATTATTATTATTATTGAACATGATACTTCACACCACACGACCACACCAACGAATCTTAACTTCATCTTCTGGGTAATCGAACGTGGTGCAATGTTGGTTGTGCCTTTTTTAGATGGTGGCACAAAAATACGCTCATGAAACGCAGTGCACGTTCGACCACCGAGAACCTGACGTTGTGTTCAAGTTCAGATCTTACTGGTTATTGCTCACTAAAATCAATCACTGGTGGAAGAGTCCGTATAATAATAAAATAATTGAGTCTAAACTACCAGCTTTAATTTGATTGAATTGTATCAAACAAATAAATCTAATAAAATAGATTAAATTATAATAATAACGAATAATAATGAAATTTAACATGAAGTTTTAAAGATCTAAGATTTCTAATAAATGTCGAATAATAAATTCAATTAAACACGCAGTATTACAAACATGAAAATTCTTTATTGCAGTAATAAAGTTGAGCTAGCTAAAAGCATAACTTCATAACATTATACACTCGTAACAAGTTTTCATGTCCTTAACTAATCTAGTTAAGTTTTTATATCCATTGTGTTGCTGGCGACTGTTGACTTTTATTAGCAGTAACAGTAACAAACATATCAAGTTATAAGTAAGATTTATATATGTATGAAAAATAAATTCGCAATTGCATTAATCCAAATATCAAGCTTCAAGTAGATTACCTATCTACTTGAAGCATGAACAGACGTGAACAAATTTCGATGGCATTTTACGAAATCCGGGAAGGCAAGTGTTGAAGAGAACAGTACCGGGACCGGGACGGTAATTAACCGGGTAAACATGTGCTCACCATGTCTATCCTTGTCACTCCCACGGGCGTCGCGGTGCCGGTGCCCGACGTCCCTGTCCTGGCTGTAATCACCGCACGATCAAAATGTAAATTTTAATTTTTGCTGCAATCGCATATGCAATTCAAAAGGATTACGTGATAAAACGCATGGCTGGTTTTTCTGTTCAACTTCGCGCGTTGCCAATAAAATTGAATTATTTTCACTGTGACAAAAAATTTAATCCGATATAATCGAAATGGTTTTCGTTAGCATAGGAAAATAACGAACGTCCAGTAGAAGAGCCGAGCTGAATTTTGTTGAATGTTCAACGTGATCGAATTATTGCGGAAGTATTAGATTACCCTGGAAATTCTAACTCGAATTACACTGACAACGCCATATTTTTAAATGTTGAGAACACTGAATTCACGAATAAAATTCACCCATATTAAATCAACAGCTTGTTTTTCAGATCCACTTTCATTGGATTATAGCCTTATATCTAAATTCACTAGACAGTATTTCATTTATTAAAATTAATTTAAAATTTACCGTAGATATTTTAAAAGAGAGAGATCGAATCCACTCGACTCCATTTTGAAAATCGAATTTGGATGCTACAAAGAATACAACTAATTGTGCTGAGTGATTCCGAATCTACTATGAGTTGACATTCGCTTCACAAAATGCAAATAAAATCGTCAATGAAATCGTTGAAATTCTAGTCCGATGCTTACTATAATAGCAACACAAAAGAGTCACGGATCAATAACTATTACTCGTATATATTTTATTACTGATTAAAATAATTTATCAACTCTTAAAAGTTCAACCAGAAATTTTAAACTTAAATTTAAACTCGAAAACTTTTAAATTTACAACGAATTAATATAAAACTTGTAAATTTAAGAGTTATAATTATAAAACAAATTCACACTAATGGAACAAAATATTTGAATCAACCTCCATAAAATACAAAAGTTTTAATTCAAATATCTTTCAACCCGACTGTACAGGCATTATGAGCTTCTTAAACTTTATCTGGCCTTTTGTACGTAACCGGTAACTAAGGAAGAAAGATCCAAAGAGTTGTGAGATAATTATTAGAACGTCTGTTGGCAAACAACCGCTGAAAGTTTACACAACCACAGCTCTCTGTTAACACCACACCGCATACAGCGCTCATCGAGTCTCGTCTCGCTGGGAAAATGAAGCCAAAGCTCATCCTCTCGTCTACATAACGAATTACGACAATTAGAGATAACGTATTAAAATATTACAGCAGAATGTTCCGTGGCAAATATCCTCAGGTAGTGCTCATACAATTTCTATTTGTTCGTTTGTTTTTTACACTCATTATTTTTTCCTGATTATTTATTTTATATTTTCATACAGAAATGTGTAAACACTGTCCGTTTTTGTGCAAGCAACGAGAATTTTTATTTATTTTATGTATGTTTGCGTATGAAAAATAAATGAAAAATATATAATTTTTTGTGTACTAAAACAAACTGGGATAGTTACACACCATTGGCGTGCATAAATTTTAATGAAGGAAGGGTTAAATTGCAACTTACCCCTATTATGGCGTTCAGTTCTGTCATGGTGACTTGTTTCGCTCGTTCTACTGCTGTCGCTACTTGTTGTTGGTGTTCTTGTGACAGAAATGGAAGAATTTGGGCGATTATGGCATTTAGTCTTTTGGCGATTTCAGTCTGCAACAAACATAGGTAAAATTAAATAAATAATATAAATATACACAACGGAATGTTTCTTATTATTTAAAGAATATATTTAGTTAGGTTAGTATCTATAACACTGATATATTATTTATTTTAATTATTATTATTCACTGACCATAACGGTCAACCGCATTTACTTGTACTAACTACGTTCAACATCGGCTAAGTATCTTACGTTACGTATCTTATAAATACGATGTGTCTAAAATATTAAATTGATTATTCAACATCACAGTAAAAAAGTTTTTAAGTAAAATAGGTACGTTATCGAATTTGATTAATCTAAGACAAAAATTACAGCGATAACACTATGCAAGGTGAAGTGTTTTCACCATTTTCTTCTCAATATACAACATTGTATGTTTTCTTTCCGAAAACAGGTGTTACAGTACTATAGCACTACTATAAGTAATTCCACACCCTAGGTTCAGTGTGCTATTATTATTATGGACGATGTGTGTATTCAATGTTGCCTATCTTTCTTTAGGCATCTAATTCACTCTTTCTATCATGCAGATGCTAAGGAGTGAGATATTGCATCCCTCGTACCTTAAGAGTTCGCACTGAACCTAGATCCTAGAATGTAGAGTTACTATAGTATACTGCGGCGCAGTTGCATAATAATTATTATGCTAAAACCCTAAAATATGAAAATAAAAAATTACTATAATAACTTAAATTTCTGACTGAGGAATAAGACTAATACTGAATCAGAAGAGTTTAGGCTAGTTTATAATGGATGTAACTGGGTGACTTCTTTTGTGTTCTGTTAACATGAGCTATATAGGTATATCTATGTTATGGTTCATAATGACACTAGTTTTGATGTTTACCTATAGTAGTCCAGGCATTTTAGATAATGTTTTGGCAAATAGGGGAAAAAAATGATAGACAGCTGAATTTTGGTATATACGCTCATAATGGCTTCTAGTTTAACATACTAAAAGTCCTAAACGATATCGCGTGTGCTTCCATTGCTACGACCTTGTAAAGACCTTGAAAATGAGATTTTTGCGTATAACTCACGAACAGTGACACCAATTAAAAACTTTTTTTTAAGAAAATGTTGGTAATTTAATGTACTACAAAAAGGCCCTTACCAATTTTATCATTAGTTTATTTATTTCCCTCAAAATCGGGAAAAGGCTAATTACCGTTTTGGAATCGTTGAGAGCCCGTGAATTAGACTTCCGGTTTCAGAAAAATAGCTGCCATTTATGAATGGAATATACTATCGACTTCCGGTTTGCGGCATTCAATTCCTTTTATATTTTTCTATTAGACGTATATATTTTTTAACTTCATCAGGCTTTGGTTTAGCCGGAATTTTAAGTTATTTTAATTTTAGTATATTACTAATTTTTTCATTTATTTTGTTTAATCGAGTGTTATTTCTGAACAAATAAAAATACTGACTTCCGGTTTTCGGCATTAGATTCCTTGAACATTTCTCTATCGAATACATTATACTAAAAATGTTGAAACATCTTCGTTTAGCCGAAATATAATGATATTCTTTAAGAGAACACAGCGATATTATGGATTTTTTTTAAATTTGTTGTGTTAAAACAAGTCTAATTTCTGAACGAATAAAAATACCGACTTCCGGTTTTCAGCATTCGATTCCTTGAACATTTCTCTATTAAATACATTATACCAAAAATGTTGAAACATCTTCGTTTAGCCGAAATCTAATGATTTTCTTTAAGAGAGCACAGGAAAATTATAGACATTTTTTTTATTTGTCATGTTTGAACAAGTGTAATTCCTGAACGAATAAAAATACAGACTTCCGGTTTTCAGCATTAGATTCTTTGAACATTTCTCTATTAAATACATTATACTAAAAATGTTGAAACATCTTCGTTTAGCCGAATTACACTTGTTCAAACATGACAAATAAAAAATATTTCTATAATTTTCCTGTGCTCTCTTAAAGAAAATCATTAGATTTCGGCTAAACGAAGATGTTTCAACATTTTTGGTATAATGTATTTAATAGAGAAACGTTCAAGGAATCGAATGCTGAAAACCGGAAGTCGGTATTTTTATTTGTTCAGAAATTAGACTTGTTTAAACACAACAAATTTAAAAAAAATCCATAATATCGCTGTGTTCTCCTAAAGAATATCATTATATTTCGGCTAAACGAAGATGTTTCAACATTTTTAGTATAATGTATTCGATAGAGAAATGTTCAAGGAATCTAATGCCGAAAACCGGAAGTCAGTATTTTTATTTGTTCAGAAATAACACTCGATTAAACATAATAAATGAAAAAATTAGTAATATACTAAAATTAAAATAACTTAAAATTCCGGCTAAACCAAAGCCTGATGAAGTTAAAAAATATATACGTCTAATAGAAAAATATAAAAGGAATTGAATGCCGCAAACCGGAAGTCGATAGTATATTCCATTCATAAATGGCAGCTATTTTTCTGAAACCGGAAGTCTAATTCACGGGCTCTCAACGATTCCAAAACGGTGATTAGCCTTTTCCCGATTTTGAGGGAAATAAATAAACTGACGATAAAATTGGTAAGGGCCTTTTTGTAGTACATTAAATTACCAACATTTTCGCAAAAAAAGTTTTTAATTGGTGTCACCGTTCGTGAGTTATACGTAAAAATCTCATTTTCAAGGACTTTACAAGGTCGTAGCAATGGAAGCACACGCGATATCGTTTAGGACTTTTAGTATGTTAAACTAGAAGCCATTATGAGCGTATATACCAAAATTCAGCTGTCTATCATTTTTTTCCCCTATTTTTTTTATAATTCCTGGACTGTAACAGTAAAGTTCGCCAACTTTTAAGAAAACTTCCTAGAGTATCACTCACTATATATAAAGAGTGTGGCCATAAGCGCTGTATTGCAAACAAGCAACCATGATTTCATATTTAAAAAATCTGACGTGGCCATCACACAACCTTCCGCCATATCTAGACTTTAAACAGAAATGTATACGTACAATCCGGTGTCCATTTAAAATATACAAATAAAAATCTAAAATATTCAAACACAGAAATTTGCATCACCTGAATAAAAAGATTCATTCACAGGAAAACTCTGCTGTGTTAAAGCCATCCTCCGTTCAATTACTACATTTAATATCTTACTTAGGACTTATATAGCGCTAGTATGCTAACTTGTCACCCGTCTCACCTGTCAATATTTTTTACGCAGAAACAAAAATCAACCGATCATGGATTACAAGCTATCAACGTTTTATTTGATAAATTTATTTTTTAAATTTTACTGCAGTTCTTTAATGCTACCAGATAAAGACAATTTTTTTATAACGTAAGTTGCAAATAACTTTTCCTCTTATTCTTATTACAAATAAATACTATATTTTTCCAAATTTATATACAATTTTGACAATTAACCTTTTCAATCTTCAAAAAATATCACTTCCTATGAAGATATTTGTACCAAAATCTAGGGAACTCTTCCAATTTATATACAAATGTTAAATACCAAATATCAAAATTTTCGGGTAATTCGTATTTGAGTTATGCGACTAACACCCCTTGACCACACACACACACACACACACACACACACACACACACACACACACACACACACACACACACACACACACACACACACACACACACACACACACACACACACACACACACACACACACACACACACACACACACACACACACACACACACACACACACACACACACACACACACACACACACACACACACACACACACACACACACACACACACACACACACACACACACACACACACACACACACACACACACACACACACACACACACACACACACACACACACACACACACACACACACACACACACACACACACACACACACACACACACACACACACACACACACACACACACACACACACACACACACACACACACACACACACACACACACACACACACACACACACACACACACACACACACACACACACACACACACACACACACACACACACACACACACACACACACACACACACACACACACACACACACACACACACACACACACACACACACACACACACACACACACACACACACACACACACACACACACACACACACACACACACACACACACACACACACACACACACACACACACACACACACACACACACACACACACACACACACACACACACACACACACACACACACACACACACACACACACACACACACATACACACACACACACATACACACATACACACATACACACAGACATCATCGTGAAACTATCAAAAATGAGTTGTAAGGACCCTAATTCGTGCTCATCCACTAAAAATTCACCACCCGATTTTTTGCATGATTCCAATACCTTCCTTTACAGGTAAGCGGAAGGTAAAAAATTGTTGAATTAATGTGGATATCCAAAAATTATTTCAGTATCTAACTTATACTCTCTTCATGTATTACCAAACATATTATTTTATTCAAACAAAATTTCACTCAGTATAAAGCCGCCCTGTTACATACTTTACTCTTCACACTTTCCCAATAAATAGCAAGCAAGTCCTATTTGTTCTATTCTTTGTTAACATTTTGATGAGTATTTTATATTTCGCTCCAATATTTATTGTTATAAACATTCCAGATCCAACTATGTAGCTAATTTTCAACAAACGAAACGGATCCATTTCTGACAGTTATAATAAGAAAGGTTATGTCGTCAAGTTAGCAGATTACTGAAATGATTATGAATCACACTCTACTCGTTCACATCACACATTTTACAGAATACAGAAGAAGTAACCGATTACATGCATTATAAACCAGCCCTTTATCTTCGTAATGCGAAGGCAAATTTAAAGGTTACTTAAACAGCCTTACATAAATCAGCCTTTAATTATTGGTCTGGATTGCAAAGTATGTTTTACAAAGTTATAGATTTTTGTGAGGTTATGGAATGCAAACTATTGCCATTTTAGTAAAGTGCAAAGTTAGTAACAATGACGCTCCTTGTCCTGAAGTGAACCTCTAACCTCGGTCTAGTGTGGCACGGATGGTAACCTGGGAGCGGATAACGGATGCGGTAGCGGTGTGGCGTGGCGGCGGCGGCGGCATGTTAATGCGAACGGTAACCGCAGCTCGGGTCCGGCGGCGGTGACCACAGTGACGTCACGTCAGCGCGGGGCGGCGCGCCGCACTAACCGCGGACCGACCGCACCGCCTCTGCCGCCGCCACTCTGCCGCCGCACACCGACGACCATAATATTTCATTAAAACATATTTTTATGTACATAGCGCGGTTGTCTGAAATATGCGCCATTTGTTCAATGTGCACCAGTAGTTGTTGCTTGTTTAATGAATATTCTCTCGGCTACTGATTTTCAAATTGCGTTTGGCGATAAATTTGTTGGAAAAATACCACGTAATCATAGGCGGCACGGTCTGTTTTTACAAATGCAAGCACATGCACAGCATAAAACAAACTATCCATTTGAAGTTATTATTAATTAATATAATTCTGCAACTGACATCAGGGTCATGCCGGGATATATTGCAGCCCTTGTGCGAATCTTTATTTGTCGCTCCTCACTCCACGTAACATTTAAAAAATTAAGGTTTTTTGTAATTATTTGATACAAAATCTGAAACATGCAAAGAAAAAAATATGAAACAACCCTATACTTTTTACCTAAACAAAATATTATGTCTTGCATTAGTTATAGGCAGTAAAGATTGCTATAATCTATATCTATCTCTCTTTCTAGAGAATCAATAACAAACATAATTTTCTATTGATACTATTGCTATGTTAAGTCTTCTTGGCCATAGGCGCCAACATTTTAAGTTGAGCAAAAAATAAAAAGTATATAGATAAAAAAGATACTTACTTATTTTTTAAGTAGGTAGGTTCTAAGCATTTAAAATTTGCATTACTACAGTATACAAAGAAACTAGCAAAAGTGTATACCTAATTCAATATTTTGCAGTAGATACACCTATAATCATTGATAAGGGTACATTTATAGAACGGGGTAATGTTTTCAAAATCTTGAGAATGACATTTTTTGTCAGTGATGCCTGTAGGTAATAATTTCATGTCTTGCTTTGGAGCGGTGTGAGTTCTGTGGACTAAGGGATTTAAGAATATAATAATGTGTTAAGTACATCAAATACGTTCATTTTTTGCAGGTGCGTGAGTTTTGTGGACTTACTAACTACTAACATATAAACGTGCCGCAATAAAAAATACTTCAATGAGATATTTACTATAATTTCTTCAAAAATTGTAAAATTGGCATAAGGTCTAAAATTACGAAACAACAATTTATATAAAGCAATTAAATATAATTGCTGATAAATCTACCAATCTAGGCCAAGAATAATATACACGTCTGGCGCTTCATTCTATTTAAGATTATTTTAATGTTAGTGTTAGTTAAATTGTTTGTTACGAAATTAAGCAGTTGTAAACAGGTGTACAGCATTAATAAAGTAATAAATTATGTTTTTAACTCATGACAACTCCGTGTAGGAGTAATGCATTTTATGATCTCAAATATAATTTATATTCCGAATAAAATTGCTTGGTGTAAAATATAATAATAGTGCCAGACAATGGTCAAGGATAGAAAGTTGGCACAAGTAATGTCTTGAATTTTTAGATGTTTCTTTTGTGAGTCATTAGTTGAGTAGATGATCATTCACTAAAAATATACTCCCACATCTTTAAAATGTACTAACGCCAACGCAAACATATTTAAAAGAAGATATAATTATCACCCGAAGTTAAATTTTAAGCACGAAATTTGTGGTGATGAAACTGGCAAACATGATTATTTCATCAGCAAAAAAATCCAACGATCAAAAGATAATAATTGTGAGCAATAAAAACTGTGTATAAAATTAGCCGATAATCGAAGCTGGAAGATGAATAAAAAGCTTGGAATTCTTTGATGGCATCAAGTGTCGACTTTTTGCTTTCACGGGCAATTTCCTCTCCGGCACATTGCGCATATTGGGAACCATTAGTCACGGGTTGCGAGGTGTTCATTGCCAAGAGTTTTCGCTGTTCTTTGCGGCGCGGCAGTTTGTTATGATTACCGAAACTTCGCAAAGTAAATTCCAGTTTCGCACGTTCGCTGCTCGCTGTTCACGTTCTTGGCAATTGGCAAATGGCTTCCTTTGTAGTTTATGATGCCAAATTACAATCAAAACACATAAACTGTGCAATTATCCGTAAAAACTAAAATGAGAACAGCCGACGATATTAATAGAACAAAAATGTGTTACTAGTTCAGTTTTGCTAATTGCCCAATGACGTGGGATGCAAATTATGATGCCGGGATTATTACGCAATTTCTTTTCTTTTGACTGGGATGTTATTATTCCAATTAACCAAATTACTGGAGATTGAGTTTTTAATAGAGATGACGTAAAAGAAATATATAGGTATCATCTAATTTAAGAATTGATATAATAAATATAATATAATAAATAAAACAAGTTGTGGTACATTATCCAACTTTATGCCCGGTTGAACATTTTCTAATAAATTAATGAATTTATTTTATTCGTTCAAATTGTTCAAATTACCAAAAATTCAAATTCTTGGATTGTTGCTAAGACACCAAAAACATTCCGAAAATTAAACAAAAATCAAAATTACGAAGTTCGAAGTTGTCATTATTGAATTAAACATTTGCAAGATAATTTATGTTAAATGTAAGTAAAAATGATGAGGTACAATTAATTACTGAAAATCGTTATTTATAGAATTGTAGTTTCTATGAAAAAAAATTGGAAATCTAACTTGTTTGCATTAATTTGACGTTTCTTTATGGCGCACTGCGCTATAGATGCCAATAAAACTTTTAACCTGCCATCTAGTCACAATTTAGTTAAAGTGGTTTTGTTTTCTATAAAGTAATAAGCACCAACAACGGTTACAAAAATCAACGTAACTTTTAGTTGCAAGAACCAATAAAGGGTTTCTAATTTATTAAAAACATCTATGTCGAATTTTTTTCATAAATATGAAACTTGGTTGGTTCATGACTTACTGCCATTACCTGTTTCATTATTACAATTTTTAATGCAACAATATGGCCATTTTTATGAAACTTTTACCACAAAATTCATCTGACATTTAAACGTCAAATATATGGAGGGAGTAAAATTTTAGTTCTTAGGACTGGAACACTAGTGCCGCTGTAAGCCTCCATTAAATCACATTTACGGGCGCTTCAAGCTGACCACTTGATTGTCTTAAGCGTAGTCCTGGTTGCATATCTCCGATGCCGCTTTGAATTTTAAAGGTCGGCGCACCAAGACATATTTCACAACTATATTCACAGTTAATAATAATCCAAAGCGGAGCCTAATTTAAATCCAAAATGCTTTCCTGTTCTTAAAGTTTCCACATTCCATAACAGAAAGCTAATCAACCATAACCTTTACTCTGAATCCTCCTAAATTATGTCTAAATCCCACTTTCGCCCTCGTATTTACTCACAATACCGTTATTGTCCAGGTTTATATCAGCATCAAGCGTATCGAATATATAATGATCAGATGAATTTCAGGTCCAGTGCTCCAGAGCAGAGGCTGATGCTGGTGGCAGCGGTAAGTGCAGGAGGTGGGGAATCTAATCTAGCGCGGCGGCGGCGGCGGTGGCGGCGCCAAGCGGTCACTGAGGTAATGATACACCTGATTAGTGGTCACTGTGAATTAACACCACAGGACCATGCACAAAGAGCTGTAAATCAGTGGAGACGATGAGAGCAGAAGGTAATTCAATTAACTGGCTATTTTATCAATTAATATGTTACTCTTCTATCTTAACATTAACATTTAAAAGCCAAGAACCTATGTACTTCAGTTTATTACAATTAATATCCATATCTATATCTGTCTGATTTGATAACGATGACAAATGAAAAGAAATATTATACACAGTTGTTACCTATCAGGTAACTAATATAAGTGACCATGTAGTCTAAATAAAAACATAGGAAAACGCAGTATTCCTATTGGTCGACTGTAAATTATCACAGTAGCAGTAGCTATAAGACTGCCATAAAATTCATCAGAAAAATCTTTCCTGTGTAGATACAGTAGTACTCCCAACTCTATCAACAACCACAATCAGGATTGGAAATAATCATGATTTAAAAATCAATACCTACAATGTCATTATTTTGATTACTTTATAAACAGAAAGTATTCTTTATTTTATATAAACTTAAAAATGACTGATAAAACTTGTATTGTCTTGATAATAATTAAAACATCTTTGTTAGGTAAGTAAAGGTATGTATTTTAATTTAAATAAATAATTTTTTTTTATTATTCACGTGCTTATTTTCCTCGGCCAATGCTTTGAATAATAATAGTCCACATAGAATAGAAGAATCATTCTTTACAGCCTAGATATAATTTATTATATTTAGGCATTGTATTTTTTACTTTTTTGATTTAAATCAATAATTTTATTTAAAAAATAGAATTTTTTATGAGGTCAAATTTTGTAAAACAATATGTAAAAATCATAATAGTTTTTATTAATTATGATTTTAGAGAAATAGCATACAATTAGCTATGATTACAGAAACCACATACAATATTGAATAAAAATAAATTAATAATTTATACAATACATTAACTTCGGCGTTAGTATTTCATATTATTAATATTCCTATGATCCTACGAAAAAATACAAATAATATATAAATTGACCTTCCGTGAGTTATTTACTGTCTATAAGTTATATTCATTTACATGTTTGGTTAAAAAAAATGAAATGGAGGCCTGACCTTAACAGGAATCATCGTCTCGTTTCTCGTCGTCTCTTTTGAGTACCCGTGAGTTTACGGTGGTAACCGCGCATACTAATTACGTACCTATCTATTTCTATATTATGTTTCACATATTGCATAATAAGTCGTATCGTAACTCATTTGAACTGTTTTTCATCTTTCAATATTACGATTCGACCCCAATATGATCAATGGAATAAACCAATCTTCAGTATCATTCAATTTTAATTTTAATTTATCTTTCATTTCATTACTATAAATAAATATTGTTAGTAAGATAATTAAAAAATGACAAAGTTTATTAATTGAGGTTGAAAGAGTGACGTGTAAGGTTATAAGTTTAAAAATACTCGTTATAGGTTAAAAATAGTCTGTGTACCAAGTGTTTGAGAGTTAGTCGTGTTTACACTTTCATCATTAAATTATATACAATGTGTTAATAAACATGCCAACCGGCAATATGTTGAAATCTCATATCCATGTAAATGTTTTTGTTTACTCGCAACGTTGCGGACTGATTAGTTTGCAGATTTATGTGTACGTCTCTGTATTGTATAAGTATATGTATGTAACGTGTTGACGTTAACAAGAGTCTGGAATGCGACTTTAAATCTTTCAAGACTGTTTTGTAATCTCGCCAATGAGTTAAACATCTGAATTACTGAATTTTCTTGGAATGCGTAGGTGGCAAGATTCACACATTTTCTGTTTTATTTGCTTGGGCACAAGAATATATTTTTCTTCACTCACTTTATAGACTTTTATTATTTTAATATTACTCATTTCACAATAACACTTTTATTTCTTGATTTGCAAAATACAAGTTTTTAAATTTTACTTTTCATACGAGCATTTACAATTCAGTTATCTCATAGTCATTGTGTAATATTTCCGAGATATTTATGGAATTGATGGGTAAATATTTTATTCATACTTCATACATCTATCATGATATACTACTGCTTTTAGTGGATATTGCAGATTTTAATGGTTAAATTTGCACATTTATTTTTTAACTGTAGGTACCTATCTCTTCGATCATTTAATACCTACGGTAGATACCGCGTTGCCAATCTTGTACGTGCTGGAGCGGTGTGCCAACATAGAAGGATGGAATTATATTTCTATCTCATGCTTTAGGAGGAATAAAAAGTTTAAATCGTTTCTTCTGTCAAGTTCCAACTGTCACATGATATTTTTGATTTTTTTGAACATAATGCAGCTGATGATTATAACAATATTAACAACAATAATAATTGATTACAATAAATAACACTGATAACATTTTTAAAATTTAGTGTTACCGCAACATAAAATTATAAAAACTTTTTTAAAAATTAATAACAAATTACATAATAAATAAAATATGCATTAGACATTAGACATTGATTATTAATATGTTCTGTCCTTGTATTTTGGCACATAATTTAGGCAGTTGTCCGTATGTCCGTATATCTACCGTAGATTATAATAATTATGATCGAAGATACCTATATACTTATTTTTAATACCAATTATTAGCTACCTGTGAATATTATCGTTACCTAATTTAAAGACGACCAGGAGAAGTAGATACGATAATATGAAATCGTTAGTTTTTTAAATGTAAAACTTACTGTAATAAATATTATTTTGAACAAATTCTTAAATATCATTGCAAAAATTTTATAAAATTTTATGTTGGTATAGTTTGGAAAACATCTGATGCAAGCTATAAAGAGTAACTATCAATATGTTTAAGTTTGTGAAAAAGAGAAATTTTATATTATTTCAAAACAATAGTATCTTCATTTCTCCTTCAATAATCTTCTCACAACTTTGTTCATCTATGTCCACAGTTTCTTATCACATCAGTACTCCCCTGTCCAATCTCCAAACCTAAACTTCCCCACATTCTCGCAAAAATCTCTCCACAGATCGATGTAACTCGATCGTGCGTGGCGGGTGTTACAGCTGTCGAGAAGCCTGCTCATCCTTATCTTCATCCTCAGCCTCTTGTGCTGTAACATCACGACGTCATGGGGTCGGTTTTCGGTATTCGCTATTCGGTATTCAGTTCCCTCGATCCCGGTTCTCAGCTCAGAGAAGAAATCTTGATATGTTTGTCAGGTTTTATCGGATCAAGTGGGCTGCGCGACGCCCGGCGTCATCTCGCAGCTGAAGTCGCTGCGACGCTAGAATTCACGCGATGGAAAATTTCCACACAAATCCGGATCATGGAAATTTTTTGCTGAAGTACAGATGAAGGAAAATATCGAGGGAAATGTTTTCCTTCGAAAAGTATGAACATGAAGTTATCAGCAGAGGAAGAACGAATAACATTTTTATAAAAATATATACAGTCCCTTTTCTAGTAGTACCAGTACCAGTATACGTACCTAGTATTTTAGATTGAATAACTGTTACTTATGTATTTAATTAGTTTAATCCTAGCAATCGACAAAATGACATAGTTCGAATGAATTTATTTTACTATAATAACATCGATCATCCAGTAAGATTTCAATCCTATCGAATGGTACTACATCACACAAATAACATTTAAAATGATGTGGTCTCGTATCTGACATACGATAGCACTATTAGTACTGTTGTAAATCATTCTTTTTCTGTTCGTTACATTTAATTTCACACATAGTTTGGTTTGATCCAAATCGGTTTCAAACTAATCTTCCTAGGAAAAATACAAAATACAGTTTTTGTATTTTAAAAGGGTTTATCAATTTTTTTATGTTATTTTTTGCGAAGGAAGTACCTACCTAACTATAATCGAATAAAAATTTAAAGAGGTCGTTAAAAACACGGTTACCTTATATATTATTATGTATTTATTGTATACATCCTAAACAAATAAAATTACTCAGTTACAGAGTAGTAGGTATAATAGACATCTACTTCTACTGCACTTATACAGGCTGATTCATCATAACTTGCTTTTTTAAAATGCGTGCCATTCAGGCTGTAGGGATCGTAGTGGGGAGAGACTGATCTCAGTCGCCATCATGCGTTGGAGCACGGAGCAGCATCGATGGCTGTTTTGAGGGAACACTTCCCGGGGCGCCTGATCTCAATAAGGGGCGATTTGGAATGGCCAGCCCGCTCGGCCGATTTGGCTGCTTGTTATTTTTTGTGAGGTTTTTTGAATTCCCGCGTTTACGTCAACCGTCCAAGGACCCTAGAAGACCTGAAGGCCAACATCCGGGCCGCAATTGCCAACATAGCCGCTGCCATGCTGGAAAGGGTTATGACAAACGCCAAAAATCGACTTATTCAGTGTATAGGCAATGGGGGGCGTCAACTACCTAATATGATTTTGAAAACTGGGTGAAACAAAACTTTAGATATATGTACCTACATTATAAAATAAAAAGTTTCTGATTCATAAAATGGGCATTATTGCGTTTTGAAATAAGTAAGTTAAGATGAATCACCTGTACTACCATATGATGTTTGAATATTTAAACCAAACAGCTTAGTACCTACTAAATCGGGTTAAATGAGTACCTAGGTCGAATGATTTGCTAAAAAGCTGTTCTTAATTTAACAAATCTAAATTCTACCAAAATTCTGAATCCTGGAAAAGAAGAAGTCTTCTTCTTTCTAGTGAGAATTACTTGTTAAATTACGGGTGCCGCTAATTTGAATCTTCAATGAGTCTTGGAAAAGAAGAATTTATAATTTATTGATTGCTTCAAACTCAGAATCTTGAAACTTCTTCTTTAAGAAATAAGAAATAAGATATTCCAGGGTCACTGTACAAGCTCCATAAGCTTAAAGAAGGGAATCGAATTGAGACCATTGTGTAATAGTTATAATGTACAACATTAAAAAATTAAAACGACGTATTTTTATATACTCTTCCCCCAGTTGAAACTCAATTACTAAACAAAATGTAATTAAATATCCGGAGAAAAAACACAGCAATAAATTTCCGCTCATCATTAGTGTTTTCTCCTCCCCCGGAATATTTTCCACGAAAAAATTCTTAGTAGGAGTGTACCACATCTTTTCACAGAAAGAAAAAGCGAAGGGGGCAACAAGAAATGCGGGAAGAAAATTCCCAACAGAGTTATTTCAGATCTTCCGAGTGTTGGAGGGACCAAATCGATTCCCGGTAAAGCACTTTATCCCTGTCAGAGTGTATCCGCTGCTCACACCCTCTCGCCCCGCGAGCAGGATGTTGTCACGTGGAAGATTCCGCCTAAACCATTGATTGATAATATCGACAAAAGAAACGGAGGATGGACTGCACGCACGCATGAGAATAAATAACATTTGTGTCATTATTTATTGACTGGGGTGGACTATTATTTAATTTATCTACCTTGGGAATTGGGAATTCGGATTTGGATCATTTAATAGAACAAGATACTTTTTTTAGATTTACAAGATTGGAGGGAACTTCAGGTTCAATTAAGTTTACACGCAGTTAGAAAATAAATTCATCTTTATCAAATCGCATCACCTTGGCACCTTACCACTTTACCCTTGAAATATAAAAATAAATCATAAATTTATCAGAAAAGAATAATCTTAAGGTTATTTACCTTTTAGATGTTAGAATAAATCATATCCACATAATAATCGAAACTTAACGCTTAACGTCAATGTCAAATACCTACTTTAGTTAGAAATTTTGACAACCGTACTCTAAACTTACTAAATTCATATTATATACTCTATAACCCTGAATCCACTGAACTAATACCCACAACAATTTTAAATTCCTATATGAATTTAGATAATGAGACATTTTAATTTGTTAGAACTTTGATTGCCGATACCTAAATACTCCTTACGAAAGATATGAAATGTACATTCTAATCTTGGTAAACAATATAAATCAACCACACTCCTTTAACCCCCAAGACAGAAATATTACAGTTTATTATTACAATTCCTTACAACTTCATTTAAGGGTATCGACTTAACGTAGCTCAACACCGCGTTTATTTTATGTCAATACATAGAAACGCTCGATAAAAATACGTAACAGCAATCTAGCAATTTCTAAATTGCCCACGAAGTTTTATAGATAAAGTTAAATTTCATAAATTTATTTACAGACGAAGAATGCAACTTGGCAACATCTAATAATTTTTTTCCGAATTCTATAAACCTAGATTAATTCTTTCACAAACATCTAGTACCAGTTTCTTCTTCAAATTTTTAATATGCAATGAGTAAAGCAAAAACTGCTACACCTCTAAACACGTAATATTTTGTTTCGGAGACGAGACTCTAAATGTCTAAATCATATTGTCCAGAACGCAAGTTCATAAAACGCAAATAAATACTAAACGCTCATAATAGTTTTTAGTACTTGCCCACAGATTTACATTCACTGCTGGACAACAGTTTCTTTATGATCTTTGTGTGTGGTGACCAGCACAAGCCTTCAATATAATTTAAAAGGACGTGAAGTATTCATACAGCATAATTTACGAAGTCTTGTTGCACTTTTACAAACTTTGAAAGTGTTCGACGCGTCAGAAGATTTACAACTCTTGCTGGTCATGTATAACAAGTTCCAGCAAATAGCCCACATGTTTATACGACCAGGGTACTATAAATTAAGTTATATAGGGGCGTAATCTATTAACCGGGATATGAAATGGGTGGATCTTGCTAAGAATAACCAGAGTATTTAATTTTATGTAAATTGGTGAGACAGCAAGTTGACGCAGCGCTCAATTAATGCAGTTGTCTCATGCGCGCAGACTACAAACGAGTTATGCGTTTTAGATTTGTTTCAATTAGTTAGTGGAATGGTTACGTCGTGGATGTCTAATGCTTATCATTACATCATTTCATGTCTCTGTCTGTATATTATCAGTAATGCAAATGATTAATGATGATTGTCGGTTATACAAATTATAGGTTTTACTTGTTCACGCTAACTACTTACTCATGTCATATTTTTTGAGTCACATACTTAATGCTTCTTATCTAACAAGTATAAAGTATAATTGATTTAATATTTCAAAATGCAACGAGAAACACATCAGTAAATAAGTAATAATAATAATAATAATAACATAAATAAGTCGTTATATAATTTCAAATATTTAGTTTGTTACAATTTTTAAAGTTAAATTCATTAAATTATATTAATCAATTACGTGTCAACAATACTTTTTAACACCATATAAGTACCTATTATTATAAACCATACACTAATAATATTCTAGACAATGCCTTCGCCAACCAGTCACATTTTTCTATAAACTTTGAAAGTTTTGATTGATTGTTAAACTTACTGAAGTTACTTGCGTAGTTTTGATATTTTGTAAAAAATAAAGTTGGTATGAGCAACGCCCTGAGCACTGATGACTAGGGATGGGAAAAATATCGATAAATATCGATATGAACATCAGTTGCTATCACTTTTCGTTTGGTATCGATATTTGTTGATATATGTCGATAATTATCGGAAAATATCGATAATATCGAGTTATCGATGCCAAACGAAAAGTAATAACGACTGATATTCATATCGATATTTATCGATATATCGATATTTTCCCATTCCTACTGATTACTTGGTGTACCTAAGGTTAACATCAAAAACAATTCTTCAAAATCATCAATTTATATTTAAGTTAGTGACACTTGTAAAAAAAAGTTCTCTAATACTTCTATTCAAGAAAGTACCTATACGAGTTATTATTTAGCCTACAAAAAGGTTGATATAGACCACTTCAATGTTTGTAATAATTAAGAAAAATAATAGCTATGTATAAAGGTAAATATTATTCAGGACTTAATCTACTACTTTACGTTCATAAACAACCATATATTTTGAGCTGTAATAATAAAGTAGTTACTCTGGCAAGTTATCTTCACACTGACCATAACTCCCACTTGTACTCTCCACTTCCAGCTCAACAAAGCAAATAAAAAGACGCTATTTACTCGCATATGCATCTGCCTGAAGCCGTGGGCGAATATTTAAACAAGATTATCCAACATTACAAGCACATACGTTGTAATATTATCTAAACAAGATGCGTATGCACGGCATGGTAGCAAAACTAGAATCTGAACCAACAAAAGCACGAAGTCTGCAAATACGAACGTACAGTTGCGCATATCGAGGCACAGTTTGCATGGGCAAGCGTTAGGGCGTAAAAATAAGCAGATGCTTCAGTTATGTTTATTTATTGAATATATGGAAAATAGATAATGGGGTACAGATAACAAACGCCTGCGTCTTCTTTCAAAAATAAATACATAGGTTCAGATTGCGGCACCTTGCCGCTAATATTAAAAATTGCTTTGTTTCTTAAAAAGTCAAAATACAAAACTTAAATGTCGGACAATTGACCATTTCATGGGCATTCTTTGAGTTAAGATGAAACAAACTATATGTATACCCGTAATAATTCAGATTCATCAGCTTCCTTTAAGCTGAACAAGTTTTTCTATAATTATTAAGAGACACATGTTTACTATATTAGTAATGAATAAATACAATATGTTAATAGAGAGATAAATGCAAAATTTCGTCAGCAACCACAAGGATCCTTACTTAGGGTCTACTTAGACAGAATTTTGAGCGAACTTAAGGTGTAATATCAATTTCTGTCTACAGATTGTTCAAAGAACCAGTACTGATTTTAGTCCATTCGGTTGCAGTCGCAAAATAACCAACAGATTAATTGTTTTTCCCATTCCTCCTGTGTGTTTTATAAGCTGCTACTTTGTTGCTCTAAACTTTGATTTCGCATATTATGTACTAAATTACCGCAAGCCATCACTGAAACAGTTGTTCCCTGTTCACATGTTCACTATACATACAGGTAATGTTCCTACACTGTATTTATTTTGCACGCTTGCCTCAGTGTAAACAAACTAGCAAACAAACTTGTATGGAAGTACATGATACGATGCAGTAGATGAACTGGTATTGGTCGATGTTACAATGGAACACTGTGAAACTTCTGTAAAAGTCCTCTCGGTTGTTCAAAATAAAAAATTTTTAGTGGTATACTGAACTGTCATGCAAAACTAATAATATATGGAAACATGCAGGAATGCAGACAGGTACTATAAATTTATTTATTTAGTCCAATAGCCAACACTTCGCCACCATTTGTGGGCATCAGGACAAAAACTTAGATCTACTCGTATAGAAAATACAAAAATTTACAAATTTAGTAGCATTTTGACAATAAAACGTTAAATTAATAATGCTTTAAATAAACCGTTCCGAACCGGTTCAAAACCATCGGTTCGGCTCCAGTTATGGGTTTGCCAAATTATTTTTAACTGTATGGCTAAAATAGCTGCGGTTCGTCCCAGCTTTCGTTCCTATCCCCGTTCGGTTCGAGTCCCTGCCGAAAAAATATATTCATCTATTTAGTCGCTTATTGAACTTTTCAAAAGTGATATCTAATGTAGACATGCTGACGATGACGACTGACGACTGCGGTAATCGTATTTTATTATATCTGGAATCTGGCGATAACGAAGGGTAGATATCACAAACACGAAAACGAACTAAGAATAAAACGTAAGACTCTAACATTATTTAATTTTATATGTTTTAACTACTAAAATCGTATTAGAGCTTCTGTAAGATTAACTCCTAGCTTCACACCAAGCACGTAATTCCAGAATTCACGATAGCACACTTGCATTCCTCTACCATTAATTTATTTTAACAATTAATAAGTTAACGACAATTTAAATAATCACGATAAGACATATTTAAATTCCCATGAATAACAATACTAGAAAGGGACTTCCCATCATCGACCACGGACAACGGTTCTTAAGGAGGTTGGGGAATCCTGCAGTGGCGTACCCAGAAATTAGCTTTGGGGGCGGATATGAAAATAAAAATATTTTTGATAATGTAACACAAAATTTGCTAAACGCGCGTTAGCTGGTATCATTGCAATTCGTTCAGCTGCGGTAATATATTTTAACAATAATTATTACTAATTCACTAATCAAAAAATGCTTATAGAATGCTTACATTTTTTTTCAAAAAAACTTGAAAATGGTTTAGAAATAGTGCAAAACAAAAATTTAGTGAATTGCAATAAGAGTCTATGTAAAACGAGCGTAATTTCAACATTCAATTACCTACTCAAAAACCGGATAGACGAAAATCATCATTTTAATATATGGTCACCAACCTCCTTAACAGACAAACAGAGCGCTGTTAGGTATGTTAGCTCAACAACTCAAATAATTTACCCGATAGAATTGCAGGCGACGGCGGCGGTGGTAACAACAAAACAGCATCGGCTTGAAGATATCTAGCACGGAACGCGGGTACAACTTGTGTACACACACATACACACACTTGTGCAAAGAATAGAGCAAGAAGCAAGAGGAAGAGGGGAAATGTGTGTGTACAAACCGTCAACTGTCAATATTTGTACAGCGCCGAACGACAAGTCGACAAGGAGCACAAGCACCAGTAGCAATAGCAAGCCAAGAATCACGACATACAACATTGACGGGCAAATGACAATAAATCTACTGAAATATCTACGAACTATCAATGGTTATTTTACTATACGTTGCACGCTATTTGACATGGAACATAAATCTGTTAGCTTATTATTAATGTACTGAACATTTCGACATGTTTAATAGGTAACATTTCAAACCATAAGTAATTTTTAACTAAAAGAGGTATTTGATATTGTGATCGCTGGTTTGATTCAATTCAAATACATACAATTTTAAAGTTTAAATGCAGAATAATTATCGCAACGTCAAAAGTAAATGGTTAAAATCGGTAAAACTATATATTCTGTAAACTGCAATGTGAATGTGATATTTTTCGTCTTTATAGGGAGGTGAACTTACGTGTTCTTCCCTGAGGAAGAAAAGAACAAAACTTTTGTCCTGGGAGACAAAATAAGTATATTACCTATATTGATTTTATATCATACCTAGTATTAGTATTATTGAAATGAAGAGTCGGTTGCGCGAACTACGAATTTTGGTCTTAGAGGAAGATGTACAGATGAAAGAAAGATAAAACTTCTCTATTCTCTATCTCAGTAACATTTATCAGAAATTTTCTCATACTGATGCTTGCATCCCTTAGTGAATAATTTGTTTTGATAGTTGTACTGTGTTCAGTATTCTATTTGTCGTTGTCGTTACTTATGGTTATGGTGTGGAATTCAATATAGCAACCGGTATTTGTTCAAATTGTTTTAATATGTTACCAATTTGGTAGTAATGAACTTTAGTCTGATGAACATATAACATAAAATGTTTAAATTTTTACAAAATTCCTTTACTACCTAATATAAAGTAATACTAAAGTAAACATGGAGTTTACTTTACTTAAATTTTTTAAATCTTTACTCACTGTCCTTAATTTTTTTATAAAATCAGCTTTAAGACATTGCAATGTAGTCTCTTTAAAATATTTGCAAATCTTAAAAATCTTTTAAAATCTTATAAAATATGATAATAAAATATAAGAAGCCTACAGTCTTGCATATTATTTTGTAATCCAGTAAAACCTGTAAATTTTTTATCTGTAATGTCAAACAGGTTTGGTCTTTGAGCTCCAAATACTCAAGGGCTGTTCTTTCATCTGGTGGTAGAAAGAATTATAAAAATTTAAATGCTTTGGTTCCTAGATTTGATTAACACGCGTTCTGACAAACGAGATGATTGCGAGCTATAGTCCATGAGCCAATTACTTTTTTGGTACCACCTGGGGTGGCAAATGCTGACTATGATTTTTTTGTTCAGTTTTATGTGTAGACCAAGAATAAATGTGATAGCAATGTCTAAGTAGTAGCTTTATGGCACAAAATAACGATTTTTATAGTAAATAGTGATTTTTCATCATCAAATTATAAAAAGGTACCAATCAAGGAGGCACATGCTATCAATGTTTTTATTTTTCAGTTTTGTGTTTAGATCAAGAAAATATATGATAGCACGGACTATGGAGTAGCTTTTTGCAGAAAAAAACAATTTAAAAAAAAAGAAAGAAATTTTAGTATTTTTAAATTTTTGTGTGTTTAATCAACTCTAATTTCTAAACGGATAAAGATATCGACTTCCGGTTTGCAGCGTTGGAGTCCTCAGTAAATTATACGTAAGATACATTATATTAAATTTTTTGTTAGGCCCTTGATAACCCAAAATTTAATTATTATCTTCAAGTGATAATTTCAAAATTTAAGAATTTAAAATAATTTTTGTGTTTAATCAACTCTACTTTCTGAACGAATAAAGATATCGACTTCTGGTTTGCGGCGTTGGATTCCTCAGTAAATTTTACGTAAGATACATTGTATTAAATTTTTGTAAGGCACTTTTAATAACCCAAAATTTAATTATTATTTTCAAGTAAAAGTTGCAAAATTTAAGAATTTTAAATATTTTTTGTGTATAATCAACTCTACTTTCTGAAAGAATAACGATATCGACTTCCGGTCTGCGGCGTTGGATTCTTTAGTAAATTTTACGTAAGATACATTATATTTAATTTTTTTAAGGCCCTTGATAACCCAAAATTTAAATATTATCTTCAAGTGAAAATTGCAAAATTTAAGAATTTTAAATATTTTTTTGTGTTTAATCAACTCTACTTTCTGAACGGATAAACATATCGACTTCCGGTTTGCGGAGTTGGATTCCTTAGTAAATTTTACGTAAGACACATTGTATTAAATTTTTTGTAAGGTCCTTGATAACCCAAAATTTAATTATTACCTTCAAGTGAAAATTGCGAAATTTCAGAATTTTAAATATTTTTTGTGTTTAATCATCTCTACTTTCTGAACAGGTAAAGATATCGACTTCCGGTTTGCGGATTTGGATTCCCTAGTAAATTTTACGTAAGACACGTTGTATTAAATTTTTTGTAAGGTCCTTGATAACCTAAAATTTAATTATTATCTTCAAGTGAAAATTGCGAAATTTCAGAATTTTAAATATTTTTTGTGTTTAATCATCTCTACTTTCTGAACGGGGAAAGATATCGACTTCTGGTTTGCAGCGTTGGATTCCACAGTAAATTTTGCGTAAGATACATGATACTAAATTTTTGTTAGGCCCGTGATAACCCAAAATCTAATTATTATCTTCAAGTGATAATATCAAAATTTAAGAATTTAAAATATTTTTTGTGTTCAACGAACTCTACTTTCTGAACGGATAAAGATATCGACTTCCGGTTTGCAGCATTGGGACATTTTTATGTAAGAGACATTGTACTATTTTTTTAAAGACCTCTAATAATCCGAAATTTAATTATTTTCTCCAAAAGAAAATTGTAAAATTTTAGAATTTTAAAAGTTTCTTTTGTTTAATCAACTTTTATTTTACTTTTGGGTTATCACGGGCCTAACAAAAAATTTAATATTATGTATCTTAAGCAAAATTTACTGAGGAATCTAACGCTGCAAACCGGATATCTTTCGATATCTTTCTCCGTTCAGAAAGTAGAGATGATTAAACACAAAAAATATTTAAAATTCTTAAATTTTGCATTTGCATTTTTTGAAGATAATAATTAAATTTTGGGTTATCAAGGACTTTACAAAAAATTTAATATAATGTATCTTACGTAAAATTTACTAAGGAATCTAAATCCGCAAACCGGAAGTCGATATCTTTACCCGTTCAGAAAGTAGAGTTGATCAAACACAAGAAAATATTTAAAATTATTAAATTTTCAATTTTCACTTGAAGATAATATTTAAATTTTGGGTTATTAAAAGGGCCTTACAAAAATTCAATAAAATGTATCTTACGTAAAATTTACTAAAGAATCCAAAGCCGCAGACCGGAAGTCGATATCTTTCTCCGTTCAGAAAGTAAAGTTGATTAAACACAAAAAATATTTTAAATTCTTAAATTTTACAATTATCACTTGAAGATAATAATTAAATTTTGGGTTATCAAAGGACTAACAAAAAATTTAATATAAAGTATCTTACGCAAAATTTACTGAAGAACCCAACGCTGCAAACCGGAAGTCGATATCTTTATCCGTTTAGAAATTAGAGTTGATTAAACACACAAAAATTTAAAAATACTAAAATTTCTTTCTTTTTTTTAAATTGTTTTTTTCAGCAAAAAGCTACTCCATAGTCCGTGCTATCATATATTTTCTTAATCTAAACACAAAACTGAAAAATAAAAACATTAATAGCATGTGCCACCTTGATTGGTACCTTTTTATAATTTGATGATGAAAAATCACTATTTACTATAAAAATCGTTATTTTGTGCCATAAAGCTACTACTTAAACATTGCTATCACATTTATTCTTGGTCTACACATAAAACTGAACAAAAAAATCATAGTCAGCATTTGCCACCCCAGGTGGTACCAATTTAGCTCATTTTCGGGTTTGGCTCATGGACTACTAGCCATCTATTAGGAATTCAATTTATCGAATGAACTGTGCGATTTTGTTATCCCCATCCCAATCAATTCCGCATTTTCCGTTCAATCCCATTTAATTCATTTTTATTTCCATTACAATCCGTCGTCCCCAATGTCAGTAATTCGTAATCCCGCGTCAGTCTATGTCGCAGTTAGTTGAGTGTGAAGTGATGTGGCGCGCTAAACATGTGTGTATGTGTGAGTGAGTGGGGGATAGGGTGCACAGTGTGTCAACATCGAGTGGTACAGCAGGGGTGAACGAGCGTCAACAACACAAACATCCCCAAACAACGCTGGTGCTGGGTAATTGAACCGCCAGTTAGTGGCCGCATAGCCACATTGCCGCTTCACTGCTCCACCAGAGTGTAACACCGATCAACGACCATGTGTGGGTTACTATTAGAGTTAGAGGATTCTCAATGTACAAAGAGATGTAAACAGACTGGACAGACACATTATCAAAAATACGTCTATGCATTTTATTCTGAAAAAGTTGCTTGAAGTTGGTACAACAATTTCAACTTCAACTGACAACTGCTATTGACATTTTTAAAACATTTTTTGTGATTTGTGATTTTCTATAAGATCAAAGCAGTATTTTAATTTCTTATGTCTTTACATGCCCAATGAATGATCTACTATTTTATCCTGTTTAGAGATTCATCAAGTCAAGTAGTTTGACGTTTTTGTGAATTACTTGACTTGAAATGAAAATCAAGCTTTAAAAAAATACTTTACTTGAGTTGACTTGATTTTCTATCGTTTCTAACTTGACTTGATATCATAATTTCAAGTTACTTCATATTACTTGATAACGAACATTTTTTTAAAATGAGCAAATCAGTCGAATAATTAAATAAAACTAAAATGCAGTAGGTACTCCCTGAGCTAACTAGAATGATTTTGTATCTACACATGATCTACACCTACGCTGTATTTTTATTATTTTCTTGCAGGTATTATCTTTTGTTAAAAATTGTCATATATTATAATTTGGTTTTGTGAATAATAGTACTCTATATTGCCAGGCTCATTGTTATCTAATATTTATGATATATGCAATGCAGTTTTGAAGAATTACTGAATTTTTCTCCTTGTAGTTTAACTGCTTCATTTTCAAGTATCAAGTACCTACTTGAGATTTTACTACTTGATTTTCTAATTTACTTGAAATTTAACTACTTGACTTGACTAGAAGTTCGGATTCTATTACTTGACTTGAACTTGACTTGATTTCAAGTTAAGTCAAGTCAAGTAGCTTGAAAATCATGTCAAGTAGTGAAGCCTTAATCCTGTTAGTTCTGTAAATGAACACTAGCATGACGATATTTCTTGTTAGGGTATTTCCGACATACAGTACGAACTATCTTACAACCAGTTATTTTCTTAAACAAAAGTTAGTATGGCTATTCACATATTTCATGATTTAACCATAAACGTATCTTTATTGTTCAAAACAAAGCTTGCGCCAGACAGTTAGTTCTTAGTTTTATCATCAAACGATGAAACTTTCTATGTATTGAATTTAAAATTTAATTATGTAACGCAGATACGTACTTTCTTACCTCTTTTTCATTTATATTGTGATATTTTGTATAACAAAGTAGGGATATTAGTGAGTTTGATCATTAAAACACTGATAAAAAAATGTTTGCCACGGGCTTAGCGCAGGAGAGCAGGAGTTCTTATTCTCAAGATAATTACCATTTTATTTATAAAGTACTTAAGATGTTTTCTTATAATTTAAATATTACAGGACATAAAAGGAATATATTACAAGAGAAATAATTTCTCGTGTAATTGCTGTTTTCTCGGAAGCAGCAAACAAGAATGACAACAAGTGACAGAGTAAAAGCGACAAGAAGTCTTGAATGCCGAGTTGTCGTGTATCTCGTACCTTCATTCTACTTCGTAATTGAGATTTTAATTATGGCTGCTTCAAGTGGCAGCAGTGACACAAGGAGGGTGGAAGAGTCAGGCTATAATTAACTGTCTAATTATTATGTGAATAGTGGCAGGATTCATTATCTTGCCTCCGGGGAAACTTTATAGTATATTAACATCTTCTATGCATGCTGCATGCGCTTCCAACTAAATACTTTATAGCTGTTGTTTATATCGTAATTAGTTTAGTGCACTTTACATTTTTTGCAAGTATGGAAAGAAACTTCAAAAATCTGACGTGGCCATCACACAACCTTCCGCCATATCTAGACTTTAAACAGAAATGTATACGTACAATCCGGTGCCCATTTAAAATATACAAATAAAAATCTAAAATATTCAAACACAGAAATTTGCATCACCTGAATAAAACGATTCATTCACAGGAAAACTCTGCTGATGTGTTGAAGCCATCCTCCGTTCAATTACTACATTTAATATCTTACTTAGAACTTACATAGCGCTAGTATGCCAACTTGTCACCCGTCTCACCTGTCAATATTTTTTACGCAGAAACAAAAATCAACCGATCATGGATTACAAGATATCAACGTTTTATTTGATAAATTTATTTTTTAAATTTTACTGCAGTTCTTTAATGCTACCAGATAAAGACAATTTTTTTATAACGTAAGTTGCAAATAACTTTTCCTCTTATTCTTATTACAAATAAATACTATATTTTTCCAAATTTATATACAATTTTGACAATTAACCTTTTCAATCTTCAAAAAATATCACTTCCGATGAAGATATTTGTACCAAAATCTACGGAGCTCTTCCAATTTATATACAAATGTTAAATACCAAATTTCAAAATTTTCGGGTAATTCGTATTTGAGTTATGCGACTAACACTCCTTGACCACACACACACACACACACACACATACACACACACATACACACAGACATCATCGTGAAACTATCAAAAATGAGTTGTAAGGACCCTACTTCGTGCTCATCCACTAAAAATTCACCACCCGATTTTTTGCATGATTCCAATACCTTCCTTTACAGGTAAGCGGAAGGTAAAAATGTCTTATTGTTAATGTTTTTAACCTAACTGACATAATACAAGTAGGTAGATTTGAATTTATATAAGTACATAGTACTCGTAGAGTAAGAATAATGGTTGAATTTGATTTCAACCAAATTTCACCTCAAAATACGAAATTAATTGACATAAAAGGACTTGAAGGTATTTTTAAGAATTAAAATTAATTGATCTTTTTTACAACTGGAAAGTAGGAAAGCCAAGTTTTATGTTTTTTACATGTTATTTAATAATAACAATTTTCTTTTTCTAAGACAATCAATAATATTAACAAATCAAGTATTGATTATAACAAAATTTCAATAAAATATGAACAGGTAAATGTTTGAAGTAGAATATTATATAAAATAGGTATACGTGCTTTTTTAGGCATAAGTTCAGTAGGTTTAGGATAATCTAGCTTATTTTTACAAAGAAAGCTCATATCAAAAAATATGAATACTAAGATACTAGTTTCAGTAAAACGGAGTTTAAAGATTTAAATATGTTTAGCGTCAAATTCAAGCTTTGTTACACCTCTAGCCTAGTGTTTAATCATGATGTAAAAGCAATAAAGTTTTACTAAAAAGAAGATTGTCAAATTTTAAACATGTTCATTGTTCATCTAAACATACATACATTAGTTTCGCATAATTAACTAAAACTAATTAGACAAGACACAATACAAAGCAATTAATAATAACAAACAGATACAACACTGTACCAAGAAACCTCCTAGTACTTAAACCAGATCGACATAGTAGCATATTAGACGAAGTGCATCCCGATCCCGCTTAGCTGCACAAACATCCTAATAGCACCTGCGACTAACACTAACACAAGCAAGTGTCAGATCACCTGAGCCGAGTAATTGACTCGCCTGTTAATTAGCGGTGTAATGCACAGGCGGCGGCGCTGCGGCGGCGGGCGCTGCATTATGTAAAGTGATCGAGTCTAGCGCCGCCAGTGCCGCCGCCGGCCAGCGCAAGTACTAAGCCAACATCCCCAGGCGATTCATTGACACCTCGACGACACGAAGAGGGATTAAGGTGACCATTGCGTTGATATTAAATTATTAAGTGGTTGCCAGGGAGATTCCGCTCGGGGATTTTGTGTTTAGAGAAGTTGGAAACTAATTGGCTGATGTGTTACCTATTATTAATTCTACTTGCTAAATGATTGTAACCAATGGCACTATACTTACCGCAAACTGCAACTTAAATATTATCCTGTCAATTACTTTCTTTAATAACATCATTTTGATACTACCCTTCAATAATGTATAACAATTTTTAGAAATTCAGTTGACACTCACCTAAGTTATTACTTTAACACATTGATTTCTTCAACTTGATTTTGAAAATATGCGCAACTGGTCAACGAATTTTAGACTATATTTCGATAAACATTGAATAAATGAAGACATGAAAAGATTCATCAATAGTTAAAACGAGGGATCGTAGGCAGGTACTTAGTAAATTACTCACTCAAAACCTGGATCCCACGACGGAAATTATCGACAATTTGTTGTCGATATTGGCAACTTTTGTTAGAAATTGCAACACACTTCTATGTTATAAGCACCTTTTGGCAATTTTTACTGGCATTAGTTTAGATTTGTGCAGCTATACAAATTGCCATGCTTAAAACATAGAAATTTATAACAAATGTTGCCGATATGTCTGTCCTGGAGATCCAGGCTTTAGGTTCAGTGTGGGCTCTTATGAAGTATAGTGATGCAATATCTTAGTACTTTGAATCTGTAAGATAAAAGGAGCGAAATATATGCTTAAAAAGCAGGGTGTGAAAAAAATCGATTTTTTTGGAAAAAAAATCAAAAAATCAGATTTAATTAATAAAAATCAGATTTTTTGATTTAAAGTAGTTCGGTCGTCGTTGACGCTAGTCAAATTTAGTCCGTTTTTTGTTGTCAATTTATGAAGTGAAATTCGACTGTAACGGTTTTTAATATTTTATTATGAATTTTTATGCATCTGGTTCTCAAACAAATAGTCGTATTTTACAAATCTTGTAATTTCATTCGCAACTTGACTAGTCATTCACCCGGTGTCATAACTCGGGCCAGGTTATAGCGTCGACACAGTTGGCAGCATTGTCCGAGGCATTCAAATGTAAACACAGGAATGATAAATACGATAGTGTGTTTATAAAAACGAGTTCTTGATAAATGACTTAAAATCATGAAAATCATTGATTTTTGAATCCAATCTGTTTCAAGAAATAAAAGGTTAGCATTCAAATCTGCGTTTAAATTTCCCACGCTCCGCAGTTGGCAACCCTGCAGAACGTGACGGCCGATCGGCTTCCGCTTGGTCGTGATTTTGTCACATATTTTCCCATTTTTTGGGCTATTTACATCGGCAACGTAGGGTTTTGACTATGCATAACGAAGCCTTAATATATTACCTTTCCAAATATCAATTTGCCACTATTTATTCAACGAACTTTTACGGCGCAATTTCAATTTTTCTTAACCAAAAGTGTCGTTTTCCATAAGGGCCCATGTAAAAACAGTGAACTTCAAACTCATTTTTCTCAAAAACGAGTACCGCAAGGGCATGTTTTCTTGGCACTTTTGAAAATAATATTAAATTTTCTATTCAACCAGACCATTTTCAATACAAAATCAAAGACTTCAACTGACGACCGAACTACTTTAAATCAAATTATTTTTCGAGTCGCATATCAAAATGCTTGTATTTTACTGAATTTTTCATCTACTATTATTAAATATTATTTTTAAATATTACAATTATTATTATTATTATATCCGTTTACTTATTAATTATTTGTTATATGAAAACGGAACAGTATAGATTGATATTCTGTTGAAAACATAATAATTGGTAATGAAACAAAAAAATAAATTATAATAATTTTTGACATTTTATTAAGCTATTTCATAAAATGAGATGAAATTTTGGAAATTTTGATTTAAATCATTGATTTTAATTTTAAAAATCATGTGATTTTAATCGCGATTTAAATCAACGATTTAAATCATGTGATTTAAATCATACACACCCTGTTAAAAAGAGATAATAATTATTGGCAACATGATAACGTAGATAGAAATAGTATTGCCTGCTTTCCCACACAGATCCTAGAGTGTAAACTGTAGAATAAACTATAGTAGTTGACTATGGTCGAGTATTAAATATAAAATTTCAATCAAAACTTCTTTCTAATAGGTTACTTATCTTTACACACTACATATAGACAAACAATATGTAAAAGGAGTAATAATCTAAAATATGATGATTCACCAAAACTCAAACGTCTGTGATGTAAAAATAATAAACTGCTAAGAGCTAGATTACAAGAAAATAGAATCTAATCTATTTTATATGTCCATATTTAGATACAAATTCACAGTAGCAATGTATTTCGTACCCAATTCATTAATTTGCATTTGAAATTATAATGATTATTGTGGAAGTTAACCTTGATTCCAGGCCATCCCATCTGTCTTATTTGTCGACGAAACCTCCACTCTCCGGTCACCTCGGTAGCATGTGTGCATATTTTGGAAAACAAAACACCAGTAACCGTTTAACCGGGGCAAATATCAAGTTACAAATTTGCATGCAACAGTAGAACGACAAGGCGACCAGTACCAGGTGTGAGGCAGGTGCAAACCGATTTCACCCGAAATTGCGCTATTGCTTTCTTCGTCTGTTGGGATCTGTTTACACTAACACCCGCCAGGAACGAAAGGGTTCCGACGGTAACTCGATAGCTAAAACAAACTTTATAAAATATTTATCTTTCGGGTTTATCTACACAGGATGTTTGGAAAATTGCTCTCTTTCTAGGTAGAATACACATTTTAAAACGAGACAAAATAGGCAGTCTAACAAAATACATTTGATACTAGGTATCTATTTTTAGATATTTTTAGTTTATAAAAAATTTCGATTGGTATTGACAAAAGCACTTTATGTCTGTGCTTCCGGAAAAATCCAATTTAGTTCAATTATTTTAAACTGAACTGCTCTTTAAATCATTAAAAAATATGATACAAATGAATCAATATTAACAAATGGCGTAGCCAAGGGGAGGTTTTGGGGTCTGGACCTTCCCTTCAAAATATTTATATAGGTACATCGCCACATCGCGAAAGTGACTGTTGTTGACAGGGACGTTAAAAAACTTAAACAAATTACGTTTTGTTTTATACCCAGTTCACACGAGGAAAGGTTTTTCTAAAATGTTTTCTACAATTTTTTTAAACGTTTAAACTGTCATTTTTCTATGCCGTTTACACGGAAAAACTAAAGTATTTTATAAAATATATTAAAGCTAGTGATCTTATTTAATTAATAATTAATTAATTTCCCCGTGTGAGCAACTCTGATAGATTTTATTTAGAAAACATTTTAGACAAAACTTTCCACTTGTGAATAACTTTATTCAAATAGAATTTATATATTTTGCAATAAAATATGATATAAAAGTACAATATTTTTAATTTAAATCCGGCCCCCCTCTTTTAGTAATTCTTGGCTACGCCACTGATATAAACCATGATGAAAACTAAAAAGCTTAGTAGAATCACTTCTCCTTTACAAAGGCAGCACTTATAAATTTCATGATCCATTTCTAATCCGCTGTGAGTTATATTTAAGTACCTATTTGATTTGAACTTGTGTTTATATATATCAAATAACTAAATTTAATATTTCAGTTTTGTTGCTAACATGTCCAGATAAAAAGTCAATAATATTAACAAATCATGAATAAAAATGTTGAATGTCCATGTATTATGTTTGATCGTATGTTTTCCACATTAAATATATGAATTGCGCGAAATTTCAATGAGTTAATTGTAATCCGTGAACAACAGGCTTCCCTATCTGTATGCGTCCCCCAAATTGGCTGTATTATGTGAGTGAAAAACATTCAGTGACACATTTGAGTGGCAGTAGGCTCTGCGCTCTGGCACCCTCACGCTCACTGTAGTTGCATGTAAGCTCCCTCACACCCGATGTTGTGTGAATTGAACGTGTTTTATTAACTCCTCTTCAATGAAAGGGAGAAACGAGAGCTTTGTTCATTGTTCGCTCCTCTCGTTACGTTGTGACTCATCATATCAAGCAGGAAGGACCCTCATGTGCCACAAACGAGGAGAATGAGGACGTCTTCCTTAGTGTTATAGTTCACTCAAATTTGGAATTGAAATATTTTGGCAATCTATTTATACAATTATTAGAAATATTTTTGGTGCAATATACTCTAATAATAATTCTGAAGTAATCAATGCAGAACAGTTCTAAGATCATATTGTGTTTACCTGATTTGATATAGGTAAGTTTGATTTTCTGAACTTTAGTTGTCATATTTTTCAACGAAATCAATTTTTAACCGACTTTCAAAAAGAAGGAAGGTTGTAAGCCTAACCTCCTGTATGTTTGTTTGTATCTTTGTATGTCTCGTTGAATATTACCTAATAGTAGGGAGATACGCGACATAATATGATTGATGAGATATCTCAAAAACTACCTGTTTGGTCCATACGGCATTTTAAATAGTACCTAGTATTTTAAGTACCTAGTAATATACTTTAATTTGAACACGCCATTTTATTTCATAATAGTAACCAAGGGGTTCAGAAGCTAATAACAAAATAGCAGCGTTCTCTAAGAGATTTCAATTGATGTTCTCTTTAAAAGCTTCAAGACAACATTTTGGAAATTCATCTTTTCATATCGCTATGATTATTATTTTGCGTTTCTATCTGACACTCCTTTCTCTTTCGAGTTGTCTTGAGGGGAAACAAATAAATTTTATAAATGAGAAAATACTACTTAAATCTTTAAACCATGAATTTCTTGAACACAACGGAATAGGATTACCTAATGATTTAGCAATTCGATTATATTAAATCCTGGCAAAAATTTGTAACTTTATTTTTGTACATACATTATCTATGTAAAAAATAAAGAAATAAATCTAAGCCTCTATACTTTCTTCTATATGAAACTGTAATGTAGTATTAATGATAATAAACTAAATGAAAATTTGTATCTCATTGATATTTTCTGCTGCTTTATCCTTGGGAAATGGTCAGTCAACCCCGGAAACATCAAGTCTTGCATTAATCTTGTATGAACGCAAGCTGTTTGTGTTTGTGCTGACGGCCGTCAATAAGGTTTAGCTCTTTGAATCGTAATGCGGCCGCTTTAATACCAGGGAATTATTGATATCAGACATCAAATGGGGTGCGAACTCCTACCCTTTACATCCTACGAATAATTACGATTTAGGACGCTCCAATTACACTGTAATTTAATATTAACGCCGGTCACGACAATGAGCAATGGTAGGAGTTAAATATATTGAACCTTATTTTATATCTTAAAAATCTGCTGTGGCCAGTACACGACCTCTCGCGTAATTCTGCTTATTCTACTAATCTAATAAATAGTTTTACTTATATTTTAATAGTTTCATGTTCATGTAATATGTAAACGATAATGTAAACCAAGATGTAAGCAAAAGATGTCAACTGTAATGTCACTGTCATTATAGTTCAAATTTTGAGTAAAAACAAATTTCATATCATGGACAACAAGATATTGGTACTTAGTTGAACTTTATTTTATTGCTAAATACTACCAGATTCAGCAAATTGTATTTAAAATTAACTGTACCCATAGATAATTATATTATCTTTTATTTTTAATTGCAAAAATTGTCATAAATAAATAATGTACCAATTTATTTAAGAAAAATCTGCTGTGGCCACCACACGACCTCTCGCCTAATTCTGCTTATTCTACTAATCAAATAAATAGTTTTACTTACATTTTAATAGTTTCATGTTCATGTAATATGTAAACGATAATGTAAACCAATATGCAAGCAAAAGATGTCAACTGTACTGTCACTGTCATAATAATTCAAATTTTATGTAGAAACAAATTTTATATCATGGACAACAAGATACTAGAATTTCAAAAAAATAGAATATTAATTGTACTTTATTTTATTGTTAAATACTTCCAGATTCAGCAATTTGTATTTATAATTAACTGTACACATAGATAATTACAATTTCTTTTATTTTTAATTGCAAAAATTGTCATAAATAAATAATGTACCAATATATTTAAGGAAAACTTTTCCAAACTTCTAAAAGTACTACTTCCGGTTTGCGGATGTCTACCAAAATCTTATCCGGTGTTAAGATACTTATTAAAACCTTAAATATGAAATTTGGTTATAAACGGTTTGATACTTTTTAAGTTATCGTGGACGAAAAATCGTCGGTTCATACAAACGCACACACACACACACGCACACACACACACACACAGACATCATCCTGAAAATAGTAAATTCGTATTCTAGAGACCCTGAAACGTGCTTATTCACCAAAAACTCATACTCGAAAATTTTGACCCATTACAATACCTCTCTTATAGAATATGAGGCGAGAGGTAAAAACTATATCAAGTTCCAAAAAGTACTACTTCCGGTTTGCGGATTTCTACCAAAATCTTATCCGGTGTTAAGATCCTTATTAAAACCTTAAATATGAAATTTGGTTATTAAAGGTTTGATACTTTTTAAGTTATCGTGGACGAAAAATCGTCACATAATTCATACGTCCATACAGCCATACGCACACACACACACACACACAGACATCATCGGGAAAATATTAAATTCGTATTCTAGAGACCCTGAAACGTGCTTATCTACTAAAAACTCATACTCGAATATTTTGACCCATTACAATACCTCTCTTATAGAATATGAGGCGAGAGGTAAAAATATATTACAACAACGGTTATAAAGATATTCTCAGAAGTGTTTATGAAATTGTCATTGTAAAGTTTTAAAATTCTTGATTATCAACTAGTACAAACAAAGAATATAGGTACAAGATATAAATGGAAGCTCTTGATTAAAAAGTGCAATCTTGATGAAGAAAATCCCAAAAAAATCTATTCAGTCGGGGTCGGGATGCAGTGTCGTATTTATACTATTTTAAAATAAACAATATTTTTTATTAAAATAACAATTACTTTTTTATACATTTTAGAAACAAAATACTTATACAACCCAATTTAAATATTTATTAAATAAAAAATTATACGAATTGTGCGTAAAATGACATACCTACCACTTTTTAAAATCATGATTGCGGTTTTAGTTATCAGAAAAAATATGTTATTTTTAAACCATTTGTACAAAAATAGATACCTACACATCTAATATAAAAACAACAAAACAGTATCATATTTTATAAAACAGTGCAAATTTTTTAATTTTTAAAAATATACCTGCTATGTCATTTTACCCAAGTATACTTGTTTTTGTAATTCTTGGGTAAAGTATTACAGTTTTTTAAAGGATTGCATATGCCACTTATACATTATTTTTTAGATTTCGTACAAACAAATTCTAAAAGAGACAAAAAACTAAAACATTTAACAACAATGTAATTTTGTAAAAGTATCATCTACTATATCATCTTACCATATAGTTCAAATTCAAAATAATGAGCAAACCATAACTTAAGATAAACTTTAAGGTAGATATTCTATGGCGTTTTTATAACCCAAGAAACAACCAATCATGCACGATATATTCATAAAAATAAAATTTAAGTTTATAGTGCTTATTGAAAATAAATTTGTACTGTTTTGAGAAATATTTCCATACTAAACTTATACGTTATTTTCACATTACACATGAACAAGCTGACCTATGCGTTTCTGGTTGTTAGTCAATACATTTTCTTGAAATAGCCGATACCGTATAATAGAAATTAGAACCGTACATTTCGCCAAATTCGAGAAATAGCTAGTACCTATATGTCATTTTACCTTACTATATCATTTTAGGCACATCTTCCCTATGTTTGAAACTAGGAACAAGAATTTATACACACATAATAGTAGAGACTATAAAAAACTATAACAGGCCTGAGCAAAGTTTGCATCTCTCTTACACTGCCGAAAACATAAATGTTACGAATCTATAGGATAATTTCACAGTTAGTGCACATAAAAGTGTTATTGTTATGCAATTGAATTTTATGTATTTAGTAAATTTGGATATCATAAAGCATTTTTATTGATCAAGGTGGGATTGGTATGAAAACATTGGCGTGAAATGCACTGCGCTACAACAGATAATGCGATAATCAACTGCGTGTACCCTCCAGCGGCGTCCAACAGGGGAGCAGAGTGGGGCACAGGGGGCGCCCTACAAATCATACAAATATGCCGAGGGGACGCGATACGAATGCTTGTAAATCGAGCTGTTTCATGATTACCAAATGAATTGTAACGGTGGCTTTTTATTGTATCATCCACACCACTCAATTTATTTTACACTGAAAATTGTACAGGGGGTTCGCTGTAATTATAAAATAATCACCCCACATGATATGGAAATAAAAATGGTAAAATAATCAGCAAACTTTCAAGAGAGATAATTTCGCAATCAAAAGGATTGTCGTGTTGTGTATTATTGTACACTGGGTGTACATTAATATTGTATACTAGGTGTACATTAATATTGCTTTGAATCATTTGCATTTGTTTATATGTCTCTTATTTATTTAAACTCACATAAACCAACATTATTATTATTATGGTTGTCATTAATTTCAAAACTGTGTGCGTTAATAATATATCCCTTTCCGGTTGATTATGACTTTAATATTTTATTTATACAGTGCTTTGTTACACTATTGAAATTCTAAAAAAAAAAAATTTAATTTTCGTCTATCCGGTTTTTAAGTAATTGAATGTTGAAATTACGTTCGGTTTACATGGACTTTTATGGCAATTCAACTAAATCTTTGTTTTGCATGCTTTAAACTATTTGATAATATGATGAAAAATTCATAGAACTTGTATTATTATTTCCTACAAACCTTTAAAAATAAGTTCGTGAAGAATTTGTATACTTTTTATAAATCATTCAATTTTTTGATTAGTGCATTTGTAATTATTGTAAAAATATATCGCAACTGAACGAATTTGGTATACAATGATATCAGCCAATGCGCGTTGTGCGAATTTTGTTTTACATTATCAAAAATATTTTTATTTTTATTTCCGCCCCCAAGGCGTTCACCACTACATGGGTCACCACCAAACTTAATTATAATTATTTTTACATTTCTTAAAAAAATGTTAATTCAAATTTATTTTTGTAGTAGGTAGTAAGCTAGTAAGTACTAATAAATATGAATAATATAAGAATCCAAAAAGCATTGACATTCACATAATCCGGGCCTCACAAACCGGGTCTACAAACTACTTATAATAACTTGTGACAAACGCAAATTTTTTGAAAGGAAACTACTAACTAGGTATATGTTTAAGGATTAAGAAAACATCAAAATGTAAAAAAACAATTATCTTTAGTTAATTAAAAAAAAATGTAATTTAATAAAATCGAAGTAGGTAAGTTAGGTACAGGGAAATTTCATCCAAGTAAGATTTGTAAGTAGTTAATGAAAATGCACGTTTTCTATGTTTCTCTTTATGGTTTGAGAAGCTCAGTGTTGTAGGTTTTTAAACTCGTTAAGATGATTTACGCGTATTTAACGTAAGTATGTTAAAATAATACAATTAGCGCAGAAGAGGATACTCATAGGATATCGATGTGTTAGTGATGTGAATAGTTTTAATTTAATTAGACGCTACACGGATTTCCGTTTACGGATCAACTTCCACTTACAACTTTTGATGACACGGTTTGTTTGAGTCATAAACCGCATCATGGGACGCTCACTGGTCGGCGGTTACACATTACCGCACTGATATTTTATACAACAAATTACATCATTATACCATTTGCCAAATTTCGAAACTATAACTTTTCCGCAAAACATATTATCTACATTAAATATCTGAATTCACTATGATGTGCTATTTTCATTTAACACTCTGTCACATTTGATTATTAATTATTGGCATTAACATTCATATCAACTACAATACTGCATGATTAGCAATAAATAAATACATCAATATGCAACGTCAATATCTAATTCTAATTCCAAACGTGATAGCTGCATTAGCGTTAAATTATTTAAAAATTATGGAGGAATGTTTGTTTTAGTATTATTCATATTCCAATCGTAATGACGAACAACAAATGTTATTAAATTAATTAGATATGGACTGCAAGACACAAAATAATTCCACGGAGGAAAATATCCAGTTTCCAGTAAATGGAACAAATATTTATTTATTTGACTTTCTCAAAACAAATTTATTGATTTAATAACAAATAAAACATACTATGAGTATGATATGACAAATATCACAGCATGGATATTATCAATACATTTTAGAATAGTAACTGTACAACAGTTGATCATTTGTAAGAACTAAAGAAAGTTATCATTTTTAAAAATATGAATACCTTATTGTATTTGTATATTATGGAACTGGATAACTAGAAGCAGAATATATCGAGTAACATAATTTGGTCACAGTTCAGAGATAGAGTTAATTAAATTATACAATTTAGGTACAGGTGTAAGGTTTGTTGATTATTATCAAAGGAGCAAAGTATCATTTTTTCGTTAATTACTTTTTTTGTTTTCTGTTCACGATTTCACTATTCGAAGAGCAATAAATTATATTTATATTATATAAAAAATATAGGTACAATAGTACAAAAAGTACAAACAACATTTAAAATAAATTTATAAACCACATTTTATATTTGAAATCTTCAAATTAAAATAATTAGTTATTTAATTTATTCAATTACCCCATTATTTGACATGTGTATTGTTTGATATAGGTTTATGTCTGTGTAATTTAAACATGTTAGTAGATAACACTTCATCGAGATGCTATTTGCGCAGGATTAATATTAATGAACATATTAATTATAAAATCTACACACGCTCTTCATAACCACCCCATTTAAACCTCTCCTAATAACTAAATTGCCCGCGCGATAAAATTACCCAACCCAATGTTCACGCTTTATAATTAACATAAATTAACAGAAAACAAAACAAAACACTCATGATTACCAACCCCAAAAATGTCCATCACCCCCTCCCCTCACACGAACACAATTAACGTGCCAGTGTTTCGAATTCCCCTGACGTGTGTGACCACGCGAGCGTGGGGTGGGGGTTGGAGGTTAACCCCCGTGCGTGTGCGTGCGACTAATCACCCCTGTGGGAAGGGGTGCGGTGCCACATGTCACGCACAACACCCCTAGAGGCCTTTATAAGCAACGCGATTTCAAATTCAGATTATATGCCCTGAGCTGGCGCACTGGAAGGGGGATTTCGGAAGTGATATTGTGGGGTTGAATCTTGAGGGTAGATTTTTTTAATGTATTCAGAAATATTGGATATCTGATCTGATTAGCGTTTTCGGTAACGATTTTATCACGTTAATCTGATTTTTGTTTTAGTTTGGCCATTACCACTTAGTTAGGGATCTAGTAAAAATTATATTCCCCTTACGGATACTAAAAACAGAATTATTTTTCAGCTGAACTGATAACGTTTAGTTATCTTTACTCATGGGGTCGCTATAAAATATGATGTATCTACATAAAGAAGTGTGACATGATAGGAATGTATCAATATGAAAATCTCAATAAATTATTGAATATGACGATATCGATTACTTATTATACAGTTCACTTTCAATCGCAACCTGGTCCTTCGAGCCGGATTTGAACCAGGGACTTATTCTACTAATTTTCTCCACTAAACGACAAAATATATGATCTAATTTGACTGGACTATTTGGCGAATTTTGCGGAATTTTGTTTGCTAGTTGAGCTTGAATGTTTAAAAAAATGCATGTTGAGAATATACTTATCTACTTACTTTACATTAATTAGATCGAATTAGATCCCAACTAGGAATGTTAACGGAAATGGGTACTGATTCAAATCAGGCCGTGAAAATTTCCTGACCTGGTCGGGTTTCGAACCCATGACCTGTATACCCAGTTTACAGAGCCCAGCTCTCTAACCACCTGAGCTATCCTCCATCTCATCTTGAGAATGTATTTGTAGGTATAGTTTTTTGTTTTTCACTGGATTTACGTAGTTCGTACCAATACTTTTTTTTACTGAATTACTTTTGTATCTTTCTTAGTTAATACTAATAATCACAATTATGGTGCGTGCTATTGCACTACACACTAAATATTATAATTCATATATTTATGTGTTATGTAATTTCTTAATATACGTCAGATATAACTAACATATATTTTTTAAATAAAATAGCAGGTAATGATACACTGAAAGAAAAATTTCGGAGGGAATGATTCTGGAGAAAGATTTCACATAAGAGTAGTTAATTTTGACTACATTTATATTTAACTGTATTATTTTTAGGAAGAAATCATAATTTTTTCATGTAGTTACGCAATTCTAACAACGATAATGAGAAGTTTTCCACTTTTTTACCTCCGCATGTAGAACAAATTTTGTTAACTAAGTAAAATGTGGAAATTAAATCTTAATTTGTTAAAAACATACGTTTTTGTGTAATTTAAATCTACAATAAATGAATAATAACATATGAGGTATGTAAAATACACTTTATGTAGTTAAATTTCAAAGTTCTTTTATAACAGTAGTTAACTTCAACTTACAGACGATATTTACTCTTGACGGAGAAATACACAAGTGAAAAATTCCACTTTATATTTGTTAAAAGATTATAATTCATATATTAGTAGTTAAAATTATCCAGTTTTAACTAGTTTTTTAGCGTTTGGCGGCTCTGAAGTTTGCTCCCCGCTAAACTCTTGGTCTTTTGCGTCTAGACTCTAGTGGTGGTTCGACGTGTTTAATTTTGTGTTGTAAATGACGGAAAAAATATGGAAAATATCCTAAGAAAGATGTTAAACTAAATTATGCAAAAGCTACAGTAAACTTATTTGATTGTTAAGAGTCCGGAGGAAAAGAATACGTAAGTATTAAGTTTTTTCATGTTTTGACTAGTTTAACTAGTTTAAACGAAAAAATATAAATATTTTAATTTATTAAACTTATTGTAGGAGTTATTTTACGATCCCGTAAGCAGCACTAGTTTTCTAGAAACCCGATCAAGAACAATTAATAGGACATCTTCATCTACAATAGGATCAAGAACAAAAAAAACGCCAACTAATGAATCTATTGACGAACTGGATGAAGAATCAAGCGAAGCATATTTTCAAGAATCTATTAACTTTTTAAAAAATGCATGTGTAAAAATTCAACCAAAAGATATATTTGTTCACATACAATCTACCGTGAACCACAGAAAAAGTTTAACCAGCATTATTGAATTATATCCACATTTCAAAGATACTCCAGGCCTTGTAAGTAAATTTATATATTATATTTTATCGGATGTTTAGATCCTTTTTTTCAATGTTAATTTAATTATTTTTTTTCCAGGTAATTTACCAGAAATTTGTCTAATGTTTGTTCTAATTATATTGTTTTAATTATTATTGAAGATTGGGACATACATACAAATAATTGTTGATAGCTTTGCTTCATTTGCTTCCCCCAGCAGCCAGGGAGCCAAAAAAGGTCAAAGTCTTCTGCTGTCGATAAGCTATTTGTTCATCATTCAGTAAGTACATTTGTTATCATATCATCTGATGTATTTTGAATTAAATATATTTCATTTAAATAGATAGCTAGTCGTCTTGAAGAAGCTTTCAACAGCAGGAAAACTACCCAACCATTTCTTATTGCCGTGGGTCCAAATAAGGAAGCCATATCTGATTACTAGGTATATTGTAATTGGCAATAATTTAGCATTGTTTTGTGAAGTATTATATAATTATATGGTAATGTTATAATGTTAAATGCTAATAGATATAGCTCGGCTTTAAAAATACTTTTGTATTCTAAAAGATTGTTAATATATTTTTTTAAATTAATATAATGATACATGAAATATTTTCTTATACACCTTTTTTATTACGGACCTGTATTTTATGAACTAGATATTTTTATTACGGCCCTGTGTAAAAATTTGAAAGGAGGGTTTAACATCCATACCCAGAGGTATTTAACTACCAAAACATGGTTAAATATCTCTTTTTGTATGTCTTTAACTATCAAAGGTATGCATTTCGCAAAAAAATCTTAGTTAACTATCTCTTTTTAAGTAGTTAATCTAATACATAAAATGAGATAATATCAATTTTATATGAGTAAATTGCATAATGTCTTGTAGTTAATAGAATCATTTATTTAACTCCGTATGTATGTTCTTGACTACATATTTCTCTCCTATATTCGTCAAAATCTAACTCCGTGAAAGTAACTACTTATTTTAACTCCGAAAACGGATGGTCGCGAGGGAACTACCTAAGTAGTTAAAAAAGAGTTAGATCTAACTCCGTATTTCTTTCTGTGTATCACGAAACTTAAAAACATGCCCGAACTTCCCTTCAAAAATATCTATAATTATAATAGCGGAGTAGTTAAAACAAATTTAAAAAATGAAGCCTATTTCCGTCTACACTAATTACTAACAATTTTTCTCTTCCCGCTTATTAGGTTCAAAACCATTCATCTTCGCTAGTAATAGTGTAATTGCTGTATAATTAAGTAGAGTTTATAATTATGCACCCGAGGCAACGACGTATTTATTTCTCTGTGTACATCGGTCTGATTGGTAGGAGGGGGAGGAAAAGCACGAGTTAAAAATGTTCTTGATTGTGGTGCACGTGGCATGTGCTAACACATGGGCGTGCAATATGAGTGATAAGAAAGGTTACCCCTCTAGTAATCAATTATAGAAAAGACGAATTTTTGTTTATAAAAAGTAGGTAGGTAAGTGTAATTCTGTAACTACACGAATCTTTTAAATATAAATTATTATAAGTGACTTACCTGTTTGTGCATCTCGACGTTAAGACCATACGACATTTCATAGTACTGCAACAGAAAGAAATATAAATTGATAACAACATTTTCCAACATTATGATAATTATTCGAACACAATAATTGAAAAGAATAAACGCCATGCCATAATCATTTATAAATCTAACAGGAACCATCTAACTTTCAATGCAAAACTGTATGTATATTTATTCACGTTTTCTGTGTTAAAGAAAGTGTACTTGTACTTCTAGCTTCATCATATTAAAACATATTGTTTGAAGTTGAAAGTTGAACTAAAATATAAATTCAAAATCCAGAGTTTACAGTCGATTTAATTTAGTAGTGAAACAGTGAAGTGAAATTTTAATGTACACGGTTAACAAATAAATGCTAATCCGTACCTACTAGAGACAGCAATGAAGAATAAGAAAAATCAATCAAATTTCTCGTATAAATTTATCAGTTAGGTATCGTTATCCCGTTACCAACTGAAGATATGATTCTATACAAATTTTAATTAATTGTTTGTCTAAAATCTAAGAATAGAATTATGATTTTAAAACATAAATAATTGAGTCGAATGCATTTTATGAAACTAATTTTCAACATGTCAGCAGTTTCAAGGACTAATTCACAATAATTTCGATAACTTTTTGTGAACAAAACAAAATTTTATTTCTTTCCTTGACTCCATTGCTTTATTTTATTTTTGAACATAAATAAAATGAATATCTCACAAAGTATATCGGCGTTTACATGTCTATAATTAGTGGCATATCTTTACAGCATTTAAATCACGATTCTTTTTTTCTTTGGATATTGTAATGAGCTCTCTGCAACAAATAAATTTCCAAGAGGTCAATTTCTCTGTTGAAACATTCGTTATCTCGATCGAGGCAGCACAGGCATAAAACAAAAACTGGTATTGCGTATTAGTAGCATCTCTCGTAAGACGAAGTACTACAGTACTCGTATAATCTTATCGAGTAATTAATGCTCTCTATGTTAGTAAGAAACAAGTTGAGACCGGTTTTAGTTCTAGATTGAAAACTGTTACATTTTTCATTACATGTTAAAGAGTGTTTTGTTTATCTTTCCAGTAGGAGACCACCGCCGTTTGTTTTGCTTTTCTTTTGTTTTACTTTAAGATAGGTACAAAGTTTTAATGCTGTTAGATATAGTATAAAGAACAAGATCGTAATTTTACAGTATGCTATAAAAATACTGAAGAAGATAAACCCAATACTCCAATATATCAAAACAATAATAGGATAGACAAGCCAAAGTATTTATAAGAAAATAAGTTATAGTTGCGTAAAGCGTAAAAATGTTTACCTACTTAATTTTTAAATCAGGGATAAATATTTGCAAAGCTTGACTCATTAATATAATGTGCAATTATAAATTAGAATAATATGTAAAAATTGCAACCCTATCTAATCGCTTTAAAAATAAATATTAGGCATTTATCAAAATCCTGTAGGTATAGTATTTGATTTGATCCAAATATCAATGTCAATCATCTACAATTTAATTATATTCAATAAGTATCTTAATAAAAACTTTTTCTGTGGCAATATCATGTTTACATAAGTAGAATAATGAAAGTGTCATAAAAATAATTCTTGTCATTATTTTATTAATAGGGCTATTAAATTTTAATAGTTTAATATTAAAATGACAAACTGAAAGTTAATAGTTTCCCTGGCTATAAACTTTAAAGTAATAAATTTCCAAATTAAAAAGAAATATTTTAGAAATCTCATTTAATAGGTGTGACTTAACGATTAGATCATAACATAATTTCCAAATTATCATTTTTCATTTTTAAATTCTGCTGTCTGGTTAAAATAGAAGGCGTAGCCGTTAATTTATTAGAAAAATAAACTTCATCATAAATATTTCAAATCCTCCAACTATTTGTTAATATCGATTCTCCAAGCTAATTATACTCAGTAATTATATTCAAAAGCATCACTTAGTTATCCGTTATTGTCTCATAAAGAATGAGAACAAAAAACGGTCAGTTTTAATTGAGAACATTTTGTTTTTTGTTTGTTTTTGTCCACTGCTCATAAATGAATAAGTCGGGATAATTTTGTCGTTAAAAACAGGTTTGTGTTATTGCTGTACATTATTTAAATGTGCATCTTATCTGCAGACCATGTTTTTGTTTAAATTGTTAAACTGATGACGAGCATGGGCGTGCCACGCATATTTCGAGATTATCTCAAAAATATTACGATAAAATGTAAATTAATCCGTAAATTATTCTAACATTCATATGGAAATAATTTAAAGTTCATTAGTAATGTATTTTATACGTCATAACGTAATATTGTTTATACATTTTAATATTTTTTTCACAAAGACAGATATGCAAACACTTGTAAACAAGGAATATAACAAACAACTTAATGTTATATAAATATAAATTATAAGAATATAATGAAGCGTATCCGTATTGTATTGTTTACTTTAATTCATAACTGAAAGTTCAATGTAATTTTTAAATTTGAAATTACCTTCAAGCACATAAAAATTTTCATTAATAAATATAAGTTAACAATATTTACAGTTAAATATTAAAATAACCATAAAACTCAGTTTTTATACCTTTTTAATTGCTTACCCATAAAATATGTTTCCATTATTTATAAATTATTTACAAATAATAAACATAATATTATAAATAACATTATGCATAGGTACCTACCTACGTCATATGAATTTCTAATACTACTATATTTTTAAATTTGAAATATTTTTTTAAAAAAATTGGCTTTAAGTTTTAAACTGCAATCAAAATCAAAACTACAAAATTATTAATTTTAACTGTCATTTATGCGCACGATACAGATTTTGGTTTGCACGATTTTCTGCTCCTACTGAAATTTAGAAATAAGTAAGTACACATTTTCATCTTTTTCTACGTGTTTTTCTACTAAAATATCATTTTTTGAAAAAATACATAAATGGATTGCGTTTTTTCGAAAACTGGATATAGATTTTTTTAAACCGGGTTTTTGACAACCCTGTTCCTAAATATATACCTAAAGCACATTCAAATAATATACTAAATTTCTTGTTTCTTAATATACAGCAAGCAATAAGCAATCAATTCAAAAATTCAAAAATAGAGTATAGCACGTCGTACAAAGGTTAGAGGGTCATAGGAAAATGAAAATGAATTTTTTTCATTCAAGATAAGAGCCTCATAATTATTAAAAATTACAAAACTTTAAAATTACAGTTAAGATAAGTAGTTAATCGACTCAAAGACACTTTGGTACAACTTATTTGAATATACTGCCACTTTTATCTATTGTAACATAGGTACCTACACAATTATTTTAAAAGTGCAGTTATTTTAAACTTTTATTATAATAGTTTAACCTAACGTTTTACGTCTCAAGTCGTTTGAAGAAAACTATAAATACCTACTAAACAACTTTGCAATAAACGCTATTTCATTTTATTTCTAATACACCTACATTAATGGTTATGGAAAACATACGTTACGTACCTACATATTATTTCCACAAGTTCTACCATAAATTTCAGAAAATTATATTTAATCCTCAGTAGGTATAAAAAAAAGCATTTAAAAAGATCATTTCTGTTTCATTACAACCGCAACGATGTGAAAAAACTAAAAGTTCTCCGCAACATTATTATTATAAGTAGCAGAGCTCTTGATGCTTTTTTTGCAACAAGATCTCAAGAACAGAAGAAACAAAATTTGTTACGTCGGTTACTCGCAAACAACACGATAAAAATCTCTTTGGGTGTCTGGTATCTTTTTGCCGGTCCGGCTCTTCTTTCCGCGGGTGTGGGTAGGGCGAAGTGGGGCACGGAGGGTCAGTGGCGTGCCGATGTCGTTTTTCTTGTGGCCGGTTAGTAAACAAAGTCGAATGTAATCTGATGGCGTGATGGCGACTTCTCGTGATCGTGATCTAGTTCGATGGTAAATATTTGGATTTTTTTATTAACTATTTCTGGAGACATTCTTTGTTTTCTTTGTGTTGTGTGCTTAGAAGACAGTATCGTACTGGAAATTATTTCAAACTTTTTCTATAAAACATATAACGTAATGGCTTTTGTTTTGATTTATCAATGAAACTTTAGCAATAACAGGTAAATAACTATTTTTATGCGTAAGTAATAAAACGTAATACAATGAATATATTTTAATTTCTGTACATTTTGTGAAAAAAATGTTTTAACAACTACAAAGGTACCTACTTAATTTAGTTCTAATTATTTCCTGAAGAACTAGTTCACATTATTATTGATTATTTAAAACAGTTTTACAAGTAGGTAGTTTTCTTATTATTAATGTAGGTAAGGAAGATAAATTATTAATAAATTATGACAAAAAAATAAGAGAAAATTAATAGTCATTACGTCATCAGTATAGTATTGCTTGCATCTTGAATGTGGGAATATTTTTTATAGGTACAAGTATATTTTAGAAACTAGCTTAGAAAATAGATGTTATAATTATTATATATCCTTTTTTGTGCAAAATAATAATCCAGATAATAAAACATATTTCGCAATAAACACAGATATTAATGATTGCAAGGCTTGTTAAGAACAAGCTTTTTGTACTATCTAATTAAACATTAACTGTATTTTATGATGAAGTCATTTGCATTTTCTAAGAAATACGCTCGTCTTCTGCAATAATTATAAATTCAGAAAGAAGTCATGTGCAAATAATAATTAAATTTTATGAAAATTTTTTGTTCGATGTTTGTTTGAAATAATTTAATTTAGCATTTTTTATTTGTCAGCTAAATGTTTAAATATCCTTTATTAACGTTTACTGCATGCAAACACGGCTAGCAATTGTAAACAAGCTCAAGTTGTAATTTAAACTCTTTAAACTGTTTCAAGTTTCTCCAATTATAGAGTCATGTCACGCGAATGCGGATCTAACAGAGACGGACTTAGCTTTTCACAAAAAATGAAACACTAGATACTTATAAAATACGTATTCATAATAAATACGTGTTTTGCTTTCATACATAAGTACCTACTTACTTTTATTTTTTGTTATAATGTAGAAAATCTACTCTGCCTTATATTTAATTAAATAGGCTTTATCATAAAAAATTATATAAATTAATTAAAATAATAATGGAGGTAGTTACAGTATAACGCTTGAGCGCTGATTCAATAAATATAAGAATAATTTATAGTAGGTCAATTTACTAATTCCAATGAGTACCTACATCTAATACACTGATTTTACTAATAATATTCTTCTATTTATTGGATCTTTACTTAAACCAAGTTTTAAATGTTTCATTGAGGCTCATTTTTCAGGAAACCTAACAAAAATTGCACTACTTATACTACTTATACAATAACAAATACACGAAACGCAAAAACTTAAATATTAATGGTACGTTATGTAAAGATTTGATTAAATATTAATTAATATTACATCCTTGTAAATTATCTCTATGTCATTTATTCTTGTCACGACTTAGTTAATAATTCATTTGAATAATTGTTCCATTTATTATTAAAATTTAATTTAAAATATATACGTTGACGTTGACCCAGGTCATGATGCCCTTCCTCCTTTCTAATTATAAGAACTGTAAGTAGATATTACTGGTTTTGGTTAATTAGGTCAAATATGTAATGTAGGTAATGTTCTTTTTTGTAAGAGTCCTCGAATCTGCTGATAATTTAATTTAAACAAACAAATAAATACATAAATATTTGTGGTAGGTAGGTAGATATGTTTAATTTGATAATAGTGGTATAAGAAGTATGCAATTTTATTTTATTACTTTACTATTATTTATTTTAGGATTATATGTTAATGTATACATTAAAATATTAGACCCGTATTTTTTCTTTTTGCCAGAGAGTTTCTAATAAGCTAGAAAAAAATTAATAAAGTTAAAAAAATAGGCGCCGCGAAAAACGATGCCGTGTGTGACGGTGTGACGTCACCGGCATTGAGAACATATGTTCACCGCGCTGACAAGGACCGAATACGATAGGTATAGTTCTTACATTATTTCAACACAAGTCCGTCGTCCATTCGGTAGTCAAAACGACAAAAAATGATTTACTCACGGTTTGGTTTCAATGTTGTTTACATCACACATGGCGCATTTTAATGCACGTTTCAAATTTTGATAAAAAGGTAATAAATGTATCAAAATTAACAATTATTATCATTTTCTTATAACTTATGCTGAAAATTGATATACAATAAGTATTTCTTTAAAACCCATAGGCTTGGAAACCTCCATTGTGTTAGGTATTTAATATAATGCGCACATTTTTTCTGTAGAAGTAAATGATAAAATGTGACATTTCTATCATTTTGCACATAGTGTGTATGTATAAGGTAATATAAACATATGTATAACTACAGTAACTTAACTTCCGGTCATGTTCAATTGCACGACACTAAGCTGTTCTTGCAACAGTCATCACTATTTGCTACAAGTGAACGCGCGAGACATTCCTTCACGCCAACTTAGGTCCCGTGTCTCCCCTTCCCGAGAATGAAAATGAAGTTATTTATTTTAGCATGAAACTAATATCGTGATATTGCATGATGAATTTGTGAAATGTGTGAAAGAGTGTTGCGAATTTGTTTCGCAGACATGAATTAGATGGCAGTGTAATTACCTGAAAAGTCGTAAATCAACTCTGATGAAAGCTTTCGCAATTCACTCAATTTATTTAATCATATAAGGAATCTTGTGTTAAACGATTTACCGAGAAATTTAATCGATGAAATTCATTTTATGTGTGTCATACACTACATGACCTCTATCCTTTACCTTTATTAATTTTGAATATTAAATTAGAAGAAAATGCAATGTTGTAAGACCCAACCCCAAATGTATTCGTACTATCTACTGTGACCCAAGTTATAACAAAATTTTCACGCTGTTAGTGTACGTAGGTACCTACATTCGTGTAAATTTTTACATTATATATTCAAAAATTATATATTGTTAGACTATATTTACATTTCTTATTCAATTTCTCTTTACAATGATAATTAATGAACGGTTAAATTAACACAATACATACAAGAATAATAATTGAATAAAACTAAATTAGATTATACACAATGCAAACAAAAATGAAAACAGTTATTAAAGCAAAGGGCAATGCAATCCGATACTAACTTTATTAAAAATAAATTTAAGTTCAGTATAGTCATGTAAAATAACAATTTACTTGAATATAGCGACATTAACAGTGTGCAAATTATTTATACTAGGTATATTAAATCGTAGGATATTATTCAGGAGTTACGAAAATATGTGACGTAAGGCTCGTATAAAGCTATAAGCATGGCGGTTTATTTTATAGGTAGGTAAAGAATGTAAAAACACTTCATTGTTTCATTTTTATAAGTTAAGACTAATTTAATTTTAAAATCTTACCAACCCATAGAAAACTCACTCGCTAAACTGAAAGTACCTATCTATTTTTTACTTTTGGTATTTTAAATTCGGCTAGTGATAGTAGGTAATTTTTTCGTGGCATGCGGATAAACACAATTTTCTTCTCGGGAAATAGTGAGGAAAGTAAGTTTTCCCTCTCTAGAGAGAAAAGTAAACAGTATTACCAATGGGGGCTTACAGGCCAAACTATTCCAGATGGCAGCCGTGATCCAGTCCCAAAAAATGTGATATATGAACGCACACACATTGTGTCATATCACGCGTGTATTTGAAATGTCAAATATTGTAAACAAATATTTTAAACAGTGCGGTGTATGGTAGTAAATAGAAATTAATAATGGAATTATTACAATTACAAATTCAAAATACAAACATCTGATATCTGATATTTAAAACGTGAAATATATGGAGGGGGTAAAAATTTTAGTTCTTGGGTCTGGAACACTAGCGCCACTTTAAGCCCCCATTACCACTTGTGTTATTTTACGATGAAATGTTTTTTAAAATTCTGATTTTATTGATATAGGTAGGTACTGTAAACTATTATTTTATACAATTATTGGGATTTATACTTTCTTTTTCTACAATTTCACAATTTTACAACTTAAATTTAATTTGGCATATTGGCTGCAGTGAATCATTTCATTTTTTACGACATGTGGACAAAATACAAATTTTTTCACGCGAAATAGTGAGGAAAGTTCTATACCTAATGTAAGAACAGTACGGAATTTTTGTAGCACATAAATACAGGAGTACCAAATCATTATTAATGTATAAAGTTTGAAAATAACCATCTGCAGACCTAAACGCTTAGGCTAGATCTTGCTAGAAACTACCAATCTGAAATAAAATATGGAAAGATATTTTCGATATTTTTATCCCAAACGAATATAATTACAATTTTGTTGCTATCTTTTCAAGTTAGTGACTAAAAATCAAATTCTGTTCATCACAATTTTCTATCAAAAATTGAATCTAATTTTTACTTCTGGTTACATTTTTTTTAATGATATTGTGTTACATTGAGTGATATATGCAAATGAACAAGATAACAAGAATATTTGACACATGTGTCACACATTTTTAAATGTGAAAGCTAGTAATATGATTAATTATATTTATAAATCAATTACAAAACTACATTATTAAAGAGGCAGGTAGTACAATTCAGATCAAGCTGTCAACTCAAAAAATCAACATAATTAATACCACATTCATAAATAAATAATTCCATTCCATGTCGATGTAGTGTAGGCATAATTGACTAACTAGTCCAACATAAAAACTGGAAATGATCACGATCGCTGCACGCAAACGAGTTACTGAGTTCTGTGCGTCGAATCGTTAAATGGAATCGGTTTATGCCCGGTTATGTGCGGTTCATGTTAACATCTCGCAGTCATACCACTGAAGAATCGTAAATTATTGTACTAGACGTGATGACCGGCTTGGAATAATGATTATTTACTGAAGTAATGAAACCGTTCGCTTTAATTGATTTTACTTTAGTTAGAGTTCTAAATAAAAAGTGTATAGATTGCCTGTAAATACATGGAAGGTCTGTTGACGTCGATGACCGCTGAGAAGAATTTTTTTAAATAATACATCAGACATAAATTCTTAAGCCAGGATCCCACGATAGAAATATCGACAATTTATTGCCAATATTGACAATATTTGTCACTAATTGCTATACGTTTTAAACATGGCAATTTGTTTATCTGCACATACCTAAACAAATGCCAGTAAAAATTGCCGAAAAGTATTTATAACATAGAAGTTGTAGCAATTTCTAACAAAAGTATCGACAATTTCCGGCGTGGGATCCAGGCTTTATAATGTTAGATTGCTCGAATTATTACTAATAATGAATAATAAAATAAATGAGATCCTAAAATTGTGTGCAAAATTTGCGAACTTTGTTTGGTAGGTACCTACTTTAATATATCTGGATGTATTTTAACATCAGTGATGAAAGTAGGCGTAGCGGTAAGAAAAATAGAGCCAGTACACTGGCAAGAAAATTTTACGAATTAGTTTATTTTTAAGAATAATAAAAATAATTATGTTGTATTAAAATTATATAATTTTATATTTGTAAAATTTTCAATTTCAATTACGCGCCAGAACAGAAAGTGAATGTAAACCATTTTTAACATAAGTATCACATTGATATTTTTGCGTTTAGACGACTAACTTTTCCAATATTATATTCGTAGTAAAAGGGTTAAATACTTGATTACCTACCTCTGTGGCTGAACATAATCTTGATTTCAAGAAACTGTTTTTTTTTCTGTCGATGGTAATCATGTACAGATGTATTTAACTTACAAATTATATACTGCAGTAAGTTAGGATAAAATATTTCTTAACAATTGACAAATTTTCTAAATTCTGAATTTATTCAGACTAAGTAGGTACTTAAGAAAAAAATTTCATCCTTAAAAAAAATAGCGTACCGGTAGGTACTACTTTCTCTACGGTGGTGGTCATATAAGGCTACACATAGTTTGATATGCTGATTAGATATTAAAATGAATTTATTAGAAATTCGAAAAATTAAAGTAAGTAGGTACCTAGTTTTCATACCTACAATTGTAATTTCGGTAGGAATTGCTAAGCAAATCTTAGTCACTAGTAGGTATTGCTTGAATCTGCTCTTTGAAACATTCATATACTCGTATGTAGGTATTTCGTGCTGAAAACCGATTCCGATTTATTTCGGCATCATACAATATAGTTTTAAAATCACACGAAATAATAATTTATTTATAATATAAAGAGCAGAAAGTATGGCATTTATAGATTCATTTCCCGATTTGAAGACGAGTGTTTTTGTTATCATATTCATTAGAGAAGATTGGCACTTCTTTCTTGAAACAAATATAGGTATATAATTTTTATCATCATACTGTAAAAAATTAAAATTTTCCACTTTAAATTAATTTCCATGTTATTCTCGTACGTGTTAGATATGAATATAGAATGAAATATCCTGAGCTTGAAAAATTTTTACATTTCTAATATCGAATTTACAACTACAACAAACTATTATACTATTAGTAAGATGTGTAGGATCATCAATATTAGTTTAAAAGTGTTGTGGGTAGGTTTATTTGATCCAAAATACTTCATTATAATTTAATTTATTTAACAATAATGGGACGTTTCGAGCGAAATAAGTTGCTCATCTTCAGCCTACAACTCCAATCGTATCAAACCTTCCAAAATACTTCATTATAATTTAATTTATTTAACAATAATGGGACGTTTCGAGCGAAATAAGTTGCTCATCTTCAGCCTACAACTACAATCGTATCAAACCTTCCAAAATACTTCATTATAATTTAATTTATTTGATACGATTGTAGTTGTAGGCTGAAGATGAGCAACTTATTTCGCTCGAAACGTCCCATTATTGTTAAATAAATTAAATTATAATGAAGTATTTTGGAAGGTTTGATACGATTGTAGTTGTAAGGCTGAAGATGAGCAACTTATTTCGCTCGAAACGTCCCATTATTGTTAAATAAATTAAATTATAATGAAGTATTTTGGAACGTTTGATACGATTGTAGTTGTAGGCTGAAGATGAGCAACTTATTTCGCTCGAAACGTCCCATTATTGTTAAATAAATTAAATTATAATGAAGTATTTTGGATCAAATAAACCTACCCACAACACTTTTAAACTATTATACTGTAAATTAATTTGGAAAGATATTTGATAAATGGGGCTGTGCTTCTGTTTTCAATGAACACACTGAATCTCGCACTGAATATAATATTACACCATCTTATTCACGCCATGATATATTTCAGCTCACCCCAACCATCATCACCGCAGTAACATAACATAACATCACGTTGCAGCCGATACATAATTAATCGAATCAGATGTTGTGAACGATCCATTCACATATGTAACAACACGCAGTGTCTATCATGTAATTGCTTATGCGTATCGCGACATAGTCTACACGTTCACGCACACTACCAAGCACACGTACACGTAAACACAAACATGAGCTGGGACACCTAGAGCCTACTAGATCCATCAGTTAGGTAAATCAATGTCGTCACATGACGATACAAGACGAGATGTCAAATTCACACACACGCAATTGCATGCGTAATTGGGTGTGGACCTAATGCGTATTTGCGATACGACACCGAAGTGTAAGTGTGTTTAGTTAGTGGAAAGTAAATGGATTGGAATTGAGTTAGCTGAGCTGACTTACCATCACGTAATGTCGTTGGATTTCGATTTTTTCACTAGCGAGTTTCTCACATTCCAACTTTAAACTGGAAAGGAATACACAATATTAGAATGTTATTCAAAATGAATTATAAGTAGAAATTGAGAGGCGCTTTTGTGGTGACTGAACTGAAGGTGAGAAGGTGGCGTGTACATTCATGCCGTGCATTTTCGTTCTAAGTTCCTAATAGTGTCGTTTCGTGCCACTTTACCTGGCCAGGGAGTAAGTGTTCTTTCGTTCCACTTTCGTTTCATTTTCTGTATTACCATCCGACGACTTAGTTTTTAAAATAGCACACATAACACATACTGCGGGTATTTCCCGAAACAGGCGCTTCCAAAAAAATATTGGATTTTTAAATCAAGTAGGTACATTTATATTATAGGTTTATAAACTACATTCAAAAGCGCATTAAACTACTAATTTTATGTAGAATCAAAATATTAAAATATATACTCATTATTTATGAAGTTTTAATGCACCTTTGAATGTAATTTATAAACTTATAATATAAATGTAATTGACTTAAAAATACAATTTTTTTGGAGGGTGTGCCTGTTTCAGGACACTCTCGGTATAAAAATGAGATATTAGGTTATTCATTATAACGTGAAAATGTAGTATAAGTATAGAGGGGAAAGAATAAAACGCTGATCTGCGAAGAAATGCAAGTAAAAAAGAAAAGATCAATCCGAACCGAGTATGTGGGACTCAAGAAGGGTAAGATTTCTGTATTTAGTTCAGTTCAATTAGAGTTTTTACCAAAACTGCGTATGTAAGATTAAAGAAGAGTATTAGGTTTCTTTATTTAGTTCAATTCGATCACAGTTTCTACAAAATTGATAATTTGGGACTTAAGAAGGGTGTTAGGATTCTTTATTTAGTTTAGTTTAGTAGATCAGCGATTTTTTACGTGCAGCTGTGCTTTTGTTCGCAGATCAGCGCTAATCATCGTTTTATTCCGAGTTTTATTCTTACCTTATACATGAAATGAAAAAGGCAATAAAACTACCAAAATTAACAATTATTTTCACTTTCCTATAACTTACATAATGCTATGCAAATTGATATATCATATAAGTATTTCTTTAAAAGTCGTAGGCTTGGAAACCTCCATTATAGTTTACTTACTTTATACTACGTGTTTACGTAATCATAATAATTTAATAAATTTGTATATGTCTGTCTAAGTCGTCGGATGGTAACACAGAAAATGCAATGAAAGTGGAACGAAAGAACACTTACTTGTTTACCCCCCGATGGTAAAGTGGGACTTAAGGACGAAAATGCATGGCACGAATGTACACTCAGCCGAACTGAATATAAGAATTTCCAGTTGATGTAAGCAATAAAGAGTTAATATTATTTAATTTTATGTCTCAAGTCAAAATGAAAGTACTTTATGAATTCACACAAAAACTGAGGAGATACTTACTTATGATACTGTGCTTGTAAAAAATTAAATTCTTCCTTTATCCTATCACAAGATTCCCCTACTGTGAATTTGAAGGGTTGTCCAGGCTGCGATGGACCCTGGAACAAATAAGAACATTCAACATTAGCACTAGGTATTACAAATTACCTACCTATTTATAATAGGAGTAGATACATAAATAAATATAAAAAATAGATAAAGAAATAGCCTAATTTTCCTAACTCATTTGCGAAGACAAAAATGATCTCAGAGTAAATAACTTTGTTGAAAAATAACGTAATACTTTTCCGAACATTACTAGTAAATAAATTATTCGGTTCCTGCCGTTAAAAACGTACCTATTTCATATTATATAGATATATAACATTTTTTAATATCGAGTAACAACAACAACATTTCATTGCAATAAACCACTGTAGTACCTACGTTTGTATGGTCCAAATTTATGGTAATTAAATAGAGAAGAAAAACAAATGAAGGTGCAGCAGGTGAAAAACGCTGAAATTAGCAACCAGAAGTGTAAACATCAAAAACAGAAATCGCAAATTCTGAACTGCGTTCGTGTTATCTGGAGGCAAACATCATTTGTACGTTACAGACATAAATTCAGCTATACGAGAACGTGTTTAACACAAATATTTATTCTGTAACCGTAAATATTTAATATGAACGTACGTGTCCGTTAAGAATGTTTTATTATGTTTATCTTGTAGGATTCTAACGCTAACACTAATGTTAACGCAACACTACGCTAACGCAACAAACAACGAATTATTTTCAGATTCCAGATTCAGTCAACCTTCGTTCGTAAATTGTTGTGTACCCAAAGATTTTACTTTATCAAAAAATTTATAAATATATCGCATTAAATGTTTACAAAGTATAAGTGGTAGGTAAACTTCGAACTGTGCAAATAAAAGAATGAGATTATTTTAATTGTTTACTTTTGTAATTAGGAAATGTAGTAGACTTTACTTACTACACTCATACTCGCATAATTCAAAAATAGTATATTATGTATCAAGGGCGGTATGTGCAGTATACCAGTTGAGGATAATGTTTGGAGATCAAGGTTTCCAATATTATCCGAAACCGGTGGATACAAAATGCACATAACGTCCGTGATGCTGATAATAATTTTTTCCCGATCGATGTTTAGTGCTTACCGCCTTCTAAGATTACTTACCGCCTTCTAAGATTACTTGTCGCCTTCTAAGATTACTTGCCGCCTTCTAAGAATACTTGCCACCTACTAATTTGTATACAAAATCTACTACCTTGGAAATAGAGCCAGTAAACGCTTAAAAATCGGTCGTGCAAAAAATAATATAGGTATATACACAAAACTAGCAATAAAGGAAAAATTTAAAAGAAACTTCAATCAAGTGAAATTAATAATATGTCTATGTAGTAGTTGGTGGGAGGTTGGTAGGTAAGGTATTAATCTATACATTACTAAGTGAAATATTAAATCCATCAATCTATTGCATATTAAAAGCAATAAGTTTATAACTAATGTGGTGTAAAGTAAAACCACTTAGGTGTCGTAGGTATGTATTAGATACCCATGTATTTTTCGAAATTGGGTTAGCAAGCTTCAAGAACTAGAATTTATTTTATTTATCTATTTATTTCCTTCACAATTACCTACATTTTACTATACTTATTAATTAATTAATTATTCAACAATAAAAACATATATTTTATGTTTTTTAACTCACATCACAATATAAATAATATAAGTTATTCATCATAATTTTCGTTAAAAATTTAACACCTACGTTTTTGTGGCCAATATTTGCAGAATTTTTGTTGTAATGTTTACCACCTACTAACAAAACAAACTGTTAGATTCGTTAACGCGTGCGGTATAATATCAGTTTTCGATTAAACTGTGGATTGTTAGTTCATAAATTTTATTACTCACTCAAAAATTTTACTCATAAAATTTGCTATAATTTCAAAACAAATAAAAGTGTTGAATTCTGCTTATTCATTGTGTAAGATGTTTTTTCTTTAAAACAAAACAGGTAAGTTATTATAGGTAGGTATAGGTAGTTAAATTGGTGTAAAATGCGATAACAGATTAACAGTTTTGCATTTAATGAACAATTCTTGCCGCAAATATTAAATTTTGACAATAAATGAGTCCATTAAATAAATAACTATGTAATATTTGTAACAGTGGATGCAGAATTCAATAAAAATAATGTATGTATAGGTACGAGTATATCTTAAATAATTATGTTTACAATTTTTCTGGTAAAAGTTTGAGAACTTCTGCAAGCAATTTAGTAGATTTATGACACACAAGTTCCATGTGCAAGTTGCTTCACTTATGACATAAATAACCAACAACAAAAAGCTGATCGTCGATATGAATGTGAGTGAATATGTCTGATAAGAATCTACGATACGATCAGATATGGCGGCTAATTCAATTCCCAATGATTTGTTTTTAATGCAGTCGCCAGTCTGCGCGGCTGCTACAAAGTTGTTCGACGAAGTATTGAAATACGCATCATTATAGTTAATGTACGACAGAAATGTGCCAGCGCCGTACCCAAACAGGAAAAGGAGGAAAACACATTGTATTTAATTTGGTGGTGGTGGGGGGTACTAGACGAGTACCTACTACTATAGGTATTTATATAATTTAACTATCGAGTATTCAAAAATACTTTTTTAATAATTTCTTTTAAATATCGCTAGGTCCTCTACATTTTATTTCTAGATATGGCCCTGACAACACCAGATTATCTTTGATGGATTCATATTGCTATATAATATCAAAAAACGGAAAATAAAAATTTAATAATAATAAAATGTTTCATTTATTTGACGATTGTTTTCAGTTTTCATATCACTTTTCATTACTGAATTTTTAAAATTAGCAACTCAACTGATTTATTGGCCAATAATAGGAATTATGTACATATTTAATTAAGTACATAAATCTCAAACATCTATTTAACAGCTTTCATTTAGAAATTTACCTTAATATAATGAATTCATTAGGTAAAGGTATTTTATTTTTGTACCTATCTTAAATATTAAAAATAAATTCTAGGTATATGTATACTAAACAGAATGTACCATAACTTGAGGTACATATTAGAGGAACAAAAACAATTTTTTCAAAAATCTAAAATTAATTTTTGAGGTTTTGGGCCACTGGTAGAAAGGTAGTTTAAAAATCAAACGTTGTAACTAATTAATAACCTCGTTAATAACTATGTTTATATAATTAATTTAGTTTCAAGTAGCCGGCCATATAACTCTCTCTGTATTCATTCAGTGGTACTGAAAATATTGTAGGTACGTTATATTCTGTATGGTATTGCAATTAAGTTTAATATAGTAATGGCAATAATTACTCATAAGAATTTTTTACAGCAGCAGCCTGGGGCTCAAAAAGTAAACTAGCATTATTATTATCTTAAATAATTTTTACATCATTAACGTTTTGCCGCGTTTTGCTGAATGACACACAATAAAAAAACGCAAATATGTGTTTGCACATAAGTAGGTAGGTACCGAGGTAAATACATAAAATTATTCCTCTATATCTAATCAAAATGCACAAATCATCCCCTTCCTCGTATCAATATCACCAATCCACTACCACCCTATCCGGCATCAATTATGAAAACCCCATTTCTAAGACTCTCATTAACATTACAAACGTTCGTTACGTTTCTCGCGTGTCACCCTTGGTGCCGTGGAGGGGAGGTAGGGTGATACACTGATGTTATCAATACTGGTTTCCGCTTCGAACAGATGAGCATCACGCAACGCCCACGTAAAACACGTGCGTGTAGCGTGTAGCCTGTGTTGTGTTAACATACAATGGAAGTTTCAAGTTTGTGTTTCGTGGGTGGCGTAGAAGATCGCAGTTGCATGTGAATAAGAGTGCGTTGCATCGGAAGTTGTTTGTTTATGGAGCGGACTCCAGATTTAGGCATAAGCGACAAAATTCATAATTCTATTTTTCTATTTGGCGTTCACAAAGATAACTTTGTGAAACGCAACTAAATGTCGCCAGGGATCACTTTGTGAATTGTGACACGCAACATATTTTTTTAGAAGGTTGGTATAGGTTGCATCAGATGACGTTGATTCAATAGACGATATTCGTGGTGACGTCAGCGATTGCAGCGTTGTGGCAAGTTTTGGAAGTATTCTTACAAAGATTGCATTGTGTATATGAAAGTAAAGTGTAAAGCTATGTTTATAATAAGCAAAACAATTCTTATATACAATTTATAGCTATATTTATTGTCATTTCAGAAAATTAGTATCAACCGGTATCAACGAATCTAAAACAATAAATCAGATTCAATTCATGATATAGTATGAAATTTTATATATTATAATATAATATAACCATAAGATACGGTTTATAGCAATTTTCATTTTTCTTTATCTATAGTCCATTTGAGAATGACTGACAGTAATAAATCATTATTTGCAAGAGTAGTATTGGATTTTTGCCAGCAATGCGGCAAATAAAACTACCAGAAAAATCAGTTGTAACTACATTAGGATGGTCAAAATAAGCCGCACGCTTTGTACCTAGAACGAATCTTACTTCTCGAACAATAGATAACGCTCTGATAATCCCCGTCGGACTGTGTCATAGACGTAGATAGGAGTGATCTGTTTATACATTTACTAAAAATAAAAGTTTTTAATATTTAAATATAACTTTCTCACTCATTATTATTAAAATAAATCTTTTCCCTGAAAAACAATTTAGACCTAAAACGATAGTTCTCTACCGAATTTAGTCATTTTGACTATCCCTGTGAAAACAATTATTGACGCGCCACTGGAATGTCTTTGACAGAATGATTTATTACTGCCAGTCATTCTCAAATATAGTATAGTAAGTATATTTTCTTGTAATACTATCATAAAATGCTAATAAAATGTTAATATTATTTATGTAACGAACGAGTAAGTATATTATATGAAAATTTACATAAAATAATTTTATCTGCATTCTAATTAAATAACAGCGTGTGTAAACATTAATTTATTAAACAATAAAAAAATTATCGCCTATTCTAACCTTTGAATAATTGCTTATCCAACCATAACTTTCTTCCTGTTCTAATCACGCAATCAAAAACCAATTTACAGTATTAGTACTCAAATATCTTTTAAATTACAAGCATAAATAAGAGATTAACTTGTCAGATAATGAAATAACAGCCTAGCGAAGGAAAATTAATTTATGAAATTATGCTTCAGGGACACTCAGAGCCATGAGATGGCGTGAAAAGGTGCGCCAATCGTGAAAAGGAAATAAGAGGTGTAATTGTTTGTTATTGAAAGTACAACATGAAACAAAAGAGTAGAGAATAGTGTCGCTGGAACAATAGCGCTGTTCGCAGGTGGTGGAACACGGTAACTAGAGATTGTGATTTCAATTATCTTTGTTCTGTCAATCAGGCAACGCCTGCTATTGATTATTACATTGAATATCGATGCCGGATCGATCTATTGATGTCTGATGATCGATGTAGTTGTAACACTTCTCAGAAATGGAGAACAGCAAATTAGAAAAAGTTTTGCTTAATTTGATCGCTCTATAATTTGTTCAGATTGTTTTCTCCGAGTGTTTTTTGTATCAATTCTGAGAACAGTTGTGTAATTAAATGTTATATCTTATTTATGAGAACTGAATACTTGGAAGATTGTTTATTGCAAAAAATTAAAAGCCTAAGATAATTATACTAAACTATTTGAATTGCAGATTTTACAATTACAAGTCATTTAGATTTAATCTACCTACATAAACAAAAATAGTAATGTACCTACCTACCTAAATGTCAACAATTAATTATTGATAAGGATAACACCAAAATAGGGAGACATAAAACTTATTACTAGCAAATTGATATAGGTAATGGATTAGATCGGGATTAGGTTAGGGTATAGGGATAGCATAAAGATATTTTTGACCAAGTTTCTTGAAGTAAATTTTAGTAAGTCGATTTAAATTTTAATATTATTAATTACATGCATACTATTTTTAAGTAATTAGAAAAATGCATTTCAATAATTACATTACATCTGCTACTGGCTTCCTTAACTGGTCGAATTATATTTTTGTTCTTGCCGATTGCATAACATTATTTTGTGCTTTAATTACAGTACAATAAATTTAAATTCCATAATTAAGCTTCTTATGAAACAATAATAATTATTCGTTTTGTCGCTAATTGAATTTAAAAGTAGTTTGTCTTGCAGCTGCTCGTTTACTCTGTACAAAACACCTTTACGAATGTCGTGAGTCCGGACCTGAAAAAACGCGAATAATGCGCGATTCGCTCACGCAGAATGAAATTATCGCGATGTGCAGCTGTCTTCCTGAAATAATGTGAGCAGGTGATTTTGATTATGTTGTTATTTTAATGCCTTTTTAATTCGGAGTGTGGCAACGAGACATTGAGAAAGTGCAATAATTTAATTTCACTCAGTTGGTCGCCAAAAATTTAAAATACTAGTTATATTGACGCTCGAAGCTATATGATAATAATTGATTAATTTACAAAATTGCTGTCACATAGAACCATAGGTCTTCCTCAACGTTGATAATATTATTTTTTATGCTTCTGTCTCAACTGTCCTCTTGGAAACTTTCATTTTGACATTACCTACATCCTACATGCGATATATAGGTCTTGATTTTGAATGAGCATGACAATTTGTTAAGTATGTCATTATATTTGACTAAAGAATACAGTAGTTGTTATTGTCTTCCAGGGATTATATCGAAATTATTCTAACGTGCAGCTGGACACAAAATGTGCCTAGGAAAATAAAAAGTGCAGTGGGAATTTTTAATTTGTGCAAGATTTTCAATTGTTATTATTCAAATTCATCTTAAAAATGAACAATTTATAAATTGTGATTTTGAAATGCGTAAATTGTTAATTAGCTTAGTTTTTATTTAGTTGTGCACATGTTATTCATCTCTAAAACTTCAATTTTAAGATGTTATATATTTAAAAAAAAAAATTAAAAGTAAATTAAGAACAAAGTATTCATTATGTGACATGTGCAGTGGAAAAAATCAAATTTAAAACTATTACCATTATTCGATGGTGTAGGTACGCTTCTTTTGGTTTTGATCAGTATGGTATCTATACCTATTTACTATATTGTAATGGTGACGTAAGGCCAGACGCTTACTGAAGCAATAAAACTTTTTAGAAAATTTAGCGGATGTTATTTTACAATATTATTTAGATACTTAAACCAGAATTTCCTAAAACCGTCAAATAAAAACAATGTTTTTCTTATAAAAACATTTTCTGATAATATCGGATTAATATCAGAAGGATATAAAAGGATTAGGAAAAAAATTAAAATTAATGAAAGCCACAATCTAAATGATATAATATTAATCTGACACTTAAAACATGTTATTAATCCATGATACCAATGTCCATGTCCTACATCTACCTCACATTTTTTACAAACCAAAATGAATGTGTCGGTATCAGCATAATCCCATAATTAATTTCCAACGGATAAGTCCGGTAATCACTTATCCGTAGATGGGATATTTAAACGACATGCTTAACATTCCATTAGCCAAAAATTTATCTCTACATTATTTCACGTTTGTTTTAATCATGCAGCACATTAGCTCTGATGCGAGTAAAGCGCGGCAGGAGACAAGCGGAGGAGGGAGGGTTGATAAAACGTGTGCGATACACTGTTTATGAATACGTAATACTGGCTATTGTTGTCAAATGATGATTATCTATGAACGGTCACTGACATTAATTGAAAATAGTTGTGGGTTTCATGCAAGTTGTTTTGATTGGTTGGATTTTTAATTTGGATTCACAAGAGGCTTGATGTTATTCGATGCAGAGCAGGAGTTTTCAAACTGTTGGAATTTTAATTGAAAGCGATTAGTAATAATTAGGTATCACTTGATTAAATTAAACAGTTGTAACTAGTAACGCAACTGATTCCACTTTTAATTTTAAATGTTTTTACAATAATTGAAAGAGAAATATTAAAATGATATGGCTTTTAATCCGGAAGTAACGCAACGCAACTGCACCTATCAATTAAAAAAATAGATTGCTTGCAGCCATTATTGAATAAATATACAATACTAAAATACACTCAACTTTTTTTAAACATATAGGTATAATACATTCGATTATGCTTAATACAATTATTATAAATTAAAAGTCATTTACAGTCATTCATGTATAGGTCAGGTACCTACCTAAGTTTAGAATTGTGTATAAAAGTTTTTCCCATATTCAAATTAAAATGACACACAATAGCACTGGTTTAATGCAATACTATAAAAACTTCAAAAAACTAGTCAGGTAGTCAGTAATACAAACGATGTTAAAAAGAAAATTAAAATTAGGTTTAAATTGGTATTTTGTGTGTATGTTACCGTTTAAAACCGAAGCCAGTTAAAATTATTTAAAACTAATAAAAACTCGAAAAAATTAAGTCTATTTGTACAAATTAACCTAACTTAACCTAACCTAACCATGCCTAACTTCGCGTATTGACATTGATTATTCAAATATTCAAAACTAGGATTTGGTTTTGGTTAGTTTAGGTTAGTTTCCAGTTTCTTCTAGTTAAATCCAGTTTTAACTGACTTCGGATTTTGACGGTATTATGTAATATTTTTCTGGTGTATAATAACTAAACCTGAATGCAGGCCATCAGCAAAAAATACTTGAGCATAGAGCAATAGTATTATACTCTGTTCCACGAGACCTTTCATTAAAAGGACACAAGTGTATGTTGTTTCGAGCGACGTGAAGACGTGCTTGGTTTCTCGAGCACGTGCCAAAGTCATAAACCAATCGTAGCGTTATACATACGTTTGAGAACCAATCATAGGATGCACGAAACCACGTGGCCATGTGTCCCTTTAATGAAAGGTCTCATGGAATATGGTATAGTTATAGGCGTATTTCAAAATTTAAGCTATAATTAATGATAATATAAAACAAAATCGTTCCGTTTATAAACTCGTCAATGAGTAATGTATCCAGATTAGTGTATGGTGTAAGGTTTGATACAAAGATCGATAAAATGTATGATTCAATGCAAAAAACCAAACACAACACTAACTGGGATACAAGACTCGACACTAGGTTGATCACGACGCGTTTCGATCTTTCGATCATCATCAGGTGACTGGAGTTGGAGGATGGGAGGTAGGGTTTTATATTAGTAATTTTAACGGTTGAAAGATTACGTCCGATTGGCTATTAATTTGAATGTTTATTACCGGTTGACTGATTTTTTCTTTAAATATTTCTAAATTTTTGGCTATGTTTAATCTATTACTTTTACTTTGTTGTTTACAAATTGACATGATGTCTTCAATTTTACCTGCTGTATGTTTATGATTTAGTAAATGTGTCGCGTAATTTGAATCACTTTTAAGATTTTTAAAGGAATTAATGTGTTCTTTATACCGATCTTTAAATTTACGTCCCGTTTGGCCGATGTAGTTTAGGTTGCAAGTTAAACATTTAAGTTTGTATATACCGCTTTTATTATATTTATTGTTAATTTCAATATTATTATTTATTTGATTTTTAATGTTATCTTCAGTTTTTAAGGCGATTTTAATGTTATGATTTTTAAATAGTTTGGTTATCATGTGGGTTGATTTACCGATGTATGTGAATTTACTCCATTGTTTAATTTCAGTATCAGGTTTAGGTGTGTTATTTTTATATTTAATTTTATATTTTATGTCTTTATGAATTTTGTTTACCGTGTTTTTAGTAAATTATGTTAAAACTATACTATATACCTACGCTAAGAGTAGAACCATTCTCTTGTCGTTAGTATAAAATTAATATTTGTAAAACAATTTTTCTCAAATATATTCTGTTCAATTTAATGTTAAAGCAAATAAAGATGTAACAATTTATCAACGAACTCTTTTAAACGCTAATTACCTCTGCTTAATGCTTAATGAGCATAGCATTCTTCAATTCAGTTCGCTAAATAAAAAACAGTATTCTAAGACTAAACAGACTATTCAGACATCAAACATCATCAACTCCAACACGTCGCCGTCTGCTTTCAACATCAGCGTCAGGTATCAAGAACCTGAGCCGTTAGTCGAGAGTGTTAGAGCTACAAGGATCTATAGCACATGTTAATTAATCAATTAATTAGCGGGTATTTTTGTTGGCGATGTTGGTGTTCCATAATTAGCTCTCGTAATGTAGATTAGTCTGGCTCTAAGATAGAGCAAGTACGGCGAGTAAGAACCCTAAACTCGTCTAGGAGTGAGGTTACCTGGGGGAGATGCGGAGATGGTCTCCACTTTGATTAGACTGCGTGATGTGCATGCAAGATTCAATAAGGGAACTAAATTGAACTGAGGTTGATGATCTTCATATTCCACAGGAATACAGATATTTCTACATCATTCAAGACTTCAAATTATTTGAAATTCAGCATTTAGTAGTATGAAACGTAATATCTTATATATGATTTTATTACTTTTGTTTATATCAACAGGCTCCAAACTGAATTTAACTAGATTTATAATAAATTATCTAATGTCATGCATTTTAGATTTATGAAGTTATTTTTTATACAAGACGATAAAATTATATTTTTTCGACGAAAGAAAAATGTTACCTAATTCACAAGAGGTGGAGCGAGTGAATTATTTTTCTCGAGTCTTTTCTTTTCTATAGCTGATATTAAAGAAAAAATATAATAAAAATAATTATTATCAAAATGCAATTTTAAAATTTATTTGTAATGTTTTTCATCATCATACCTTTTCACAGAGGAGTGTGAAAATGAATTTGAAATAAAAATATTAAAAAATCTAATTTTACTTTATCTACTTACATTTTTCTTTATCTATCCTTGAGGTTAAATTAGCACTTTAACATCAGTATTTTTGTTTCTTCTATTTCTTATTATTTTATTTTTTATTACCTATTGTAAATCCCAATCTACTTAAATTACGAGCGTCGACAAAAACATATTCTGTTACAAATAATTCACGCATTTCGCTTATAACAAACAGCTCGGATGTCTTCAACGACAAAATTAAATTGCTATTTATTCTATTCTCGCTATTCTTGTTCGATGAGGTTCTTCAATTTCTCTCTAGTAGTATTCTACTTCAAATTTGTGTAACACAGTACAAATTAATAATTTTCAAATTGAACCTTAGCAACTGCTTAATTATACTGTAATAATTATAATCTCAGAGTATCATCTATCATAGAATAGCATAACATAACAAACAGCATCTTACACAATATTAAATAAGTAACATTATCAACTAGAGCAAAGTGCATTGTAGAAGCTGTAGAAGGCAAGAAGTGCACAGGTGTTTACGTTACCTAGATAGGTATAGGTCACAGTAAGATAAGACAGGTTTACCGACGAAGCACTCAGCAGTGACTAGGGAAAGTCTGGGAAAAATATCGGTAGGTATATCAATAAATTTAATTATAGAAATTATTTTTAAATACCTATCGGGTATCGATACCTATTGAAAATAATTTGTATCGATATATCGATATTAATCGCTATAAATAGGTAAAAATATAGATATTTATCGAAAGTGTCGATTATTATCGATTTTTCGATATCAAATATCGATATTAAAATTTGAATATCCAGGAACTCCTAGCCAGTGACTCTGTGCAGTCGACTAGCTAGAGAGCTCTGCCTCTTCTATCTCTCTCTACTACTGTTTCTAGAAAGAGATAGAAGAGGCAGGTCTAGTGAATCTAGCGTTGCGTATATGCGCACACAAACCTCACACACTGACTTCTATTTTAGCGTCAAAATACATACGCTCACGTAGCGTGCGTACATATACCTGTTTTATATTATATACCGTGGTATAAGTACATAACATATCCATCGTTATTTGTGATGATCTAATCTGATGATACACGAAAATGTCGTTAATTTTATATTTAAGAAATTATATATGTTTTATAATTGATGCAATTAGTAATAACAGAAAATTAAAAATATTAAAAGTAGATATTGCCATTATGCTGATATACTTAAATAAGTAAGCACAACTATTATTTGCACGTACCTTACCTACACCATTTTATTTAATAATCTCTCGATTCTTTCACGATTTTTATTTGAATACAAATTAATACAATTGTATTAATTTAATATCAGTTACCTAACAGTTACCTATATTGCCAACCAAAAGAGCATAGCAAAAAACTTCAGTAACTATAGACTGGTAGTGGTACACCTGCCAACAGTTATTCAAACACTTACAACCTCCAGTGTGCAAGTTTGGCGGCGGCGGCGGCGAGAGCGTTGGTGGCAGCCAAGCGTAACGAGACCCGTGTAATTAAGCAGTAATTAAAACAGTTGAAACGAAGCAATTATCGCAGTCACAAGCGCCGGTGCTGGGCTGGGCGGGGGCAGGGGGCGGTAACACCGCAACACAGATTACACACGGCCGTCGCCGCCCGGAGAATGGATTTCACTGGCGATTGTTTGTGATCGCTGCTCATGTGGACCACATACGACTAATTTATACAAGATTCGAGCAGGAGGGAACTTGTTTTATGCTAATATTTATAAATGAAAAAAACTGTGAAGTTATATTCCGTGAAATGTTGTGTTTTTGTTTCTAATTAATTGCTGAATGACAATGTACAAAATGCCGGTTATATGTAAAAATAAACTGTAATTATATTTTATGTTATTTTTGGCAAAAAAAACAAATTATGATTAAAATGGCAATTAACTGAAATTGGAACACGAAAAAAAAATCATGTATCACTGGTAGATATCGGTAGTTTAATTTAGTTGGTATATTGTTTTCAATAAGTATTTATTTCCATAATTGGGCCAATCTGACTTAGGTTACCATTATTGAACAATATTTGTGAAATAATATTTTTCAATAGGTATGTAATGCATTCATCATGATACATTTTAATATTTATTCAATGTTTGATTTTCAGCAAGTACTACCTATAAATAAATTTTTGTAAGTTGCTGGAAATGGAACATTGGGCAGGCATTAAGGCGCTGGCTACATTTGTTGACTGCAATATTGCTGCAATAGAATCAGAATTTACGATTCTGGCTATACTGCTCAAAATAAAAATCTGAAATTTACCATGAGTAGGTAATAACGAAGCATAATTTTATCGAAAAATTTATACAATACATTGTTACAACAAAGATTAGAGAAAATAAGAGTTAATTTTTCCATTTCAATACCTACTTATTACAATACATCGTGACTTTATTAATGCTTATTAGGTAATTAATTTTGTTTTAAATTTTTGATTCCTTGCATTGTTCGTATGAGTGCTATGAAAATGTTTTTTGTAAAAAAAATTTCACATCTGGCTAAAAAATAGTAAAAATAGGCCAAATAGACTGTCTTTAATAATTTATTATACCAAAAGACTATTAAGTATACTCGTACCTATTTCAAAAATATCTTTTAACTATCCATATATGGAATAAACTTATAAACTTCGAATAGTAGCGTCAACGGAGTTTATAAACGAGGCATATGTTTATAAATCAGGCTTTACACCTGTTTCATTGACCGATTTATCTTGAGTTTAATGCTGCGAGTGGTCAACTCAAAGTCTGCAAGGACCTATATCTTATATTTCATATGGCATTCAACACAATTTCTAAACTTGGGCCATATAAAATTATCATTTTGATTTAAATATATGTGTAAAAAATACCATAAAAACAATGCATTTTTAGCGGTTAAAGGACGAATGGTTATCCGAATACATATCAATAGAACAATTAAGATTAAATTTCAGCAAATAAAACCCTCGAATCTTTTATGCCTCACTCAATGCAATAAAAACTGAGCATCAAATGCTTGGGTATCACATTACAACACCAAAATCAAATTCAAAACAGTGCACTGTGGAAAAAATTGGCGGGCAGCGCTAAATATGCACGGGCGGTCACAGGGAGGGGGCGACAGTCGTGTTTTTTTCACGCTGCACCGATCTCGTGACGAACCGGGGCGGCGCGGCGGCGGTGGCGGCGGCAACGCCATTGTCATTCGGCCACCATTAATTGAAGTGCTTTCATTGTATGACCAGAGCAGTTTTTTCAACGCGCCTGATTTGCGCTCCGCCAGATAAATTATTGGCGTTTTTTACCCGCATGTAGTTTGAAATTCGATAGTGAATTACCCTGTCCATTGTAACATTTGCGCATCGAGCGATGCGTGTTTTTTTCTCGCTTTTTGCATGTCCGAATTTTTTGCAGGCTCGTTTATATGCGTTACGCGAATTTTTTTCACGATGTATTGTCCTGTTTTGTATCTCGGTGTATACATCGATCATGTTTTATGTTATTTGGATTTTAGAATTTTTTTATTATGAAAAATGTTCGTTATTAGGTTATTGATGTGATTAAATCTAATGGAAATCCGAGCGCAGTCCGAACCTGTGCGGTGGAAGTGCGCTATTTGTTGTTGATCGTATTTTAGTTTCGTTTTGACGCTGTTATTTGTGTTTACAGTGTGCTGAAAATGTAATAAAACTCGTTACATGGCACCATCATTTAGTGTGAGATTTTAAACTATAAACATGTGTGAGAACGAAACTTCAAGAATTCCGAACACTCCAATACTGAATTTTTTATTGTACTTGATGGCATTTCTCCACGAAAAATATCTCTACGATAAAATATGTCATCACAACAAACTATTCTCATATTTTTATAATAAAAGCACATAATGTACGTCACAGTTTTTTGTTTGAAATCGTTGCTAATGCTTGGGTACAGAAATAATTCCCAAGAAAATAAACGTTGTCAACAATAAACGTTAACTCCTGAAAACAAAAATAAAACCGCAGAAAAACTGCGACATTTCTCGGTAAACTCGTCTCGTTGCTCGCGGTGAAACATCAAATAACCTACAAAATACGGCGCAGCATCAAACAGTGTCAACTTCGCAAGTTTTCTTTGCGAAACCACCAACAAGAAGAAATTCCACTTTTCCCTGAACACTGAAAAAACAAACAAAAAATCACGCCAAACAAGAGAACAAAATTTCTAGCGACCCAAACAAATGAATGCTGTTGAACGATGTCGCTTTAATTAATTTTAATTAGGCACTAGCACACCTATTTATCATTAATGTAAATTTCAAATTATTAGTCTCCTATTAGACCTCGCATTGATATTAATATGTTAATCATTACCATAATTGTGACATTAATAAATTAGATGGCTATGGCTATGCGGGTATCTCGGACAACTACATGGCCGTACTGCTTTAAATACTTCCTGAAGTGTTTTTTGCGCAATCTGAGGCGAAATCTGATTAAAAAGATAAGGTGGTGAATTAATTTTGAATCTGTTTAAGCATCATAATAATTAAGTTGTTAAACAATGCTTCAAAAGCTTACCCAAAACAATAAGATTGCATAATTTACAAGATTGTTTATATGCCGTAAGAATTCATTTTCAGAGTTTACAGTAAAAATGCATATTTAGTAAATTTTAAGCCTTATTATCATAAGAAATAATTAGTTTTAAGTTTTACATTTATGTTTACCTACGGTTAAGAACGTTTAAATGCATGTACCTACGAGTATCCGCACTTTCTAGCACTTAAGTTTGAAAGATCCAAACTTTAGGTTTATATGTTTATCACACACTAAAGCTATTTTTAATTTATTATGTGAATATATATCAAACCTAAATATAAGTGTAAACCTTTTCAAACTACTTAAATGATTATTTGAATGAAACTTTTACTTGAACTGCATCTGAATTATTCTAAAGTGCATATAGGTATACCTAGGTTCTATATGTCGTAACATGAAAACTATTTTTGAAAAATACTAGGTATATCTATCGCATGCAACTAGCTTATCTTTTAGTGTTAGTTTGTATATCTTGAACGTGCAAAATTAATACAATGGACTGTCGTGCATGCAAAATGCACTGTAATGGAAAATTATTTCTGCGAATTATTAGGTTCTGATTTCCATGATGTCTAAACGTGATGAGAATTGTTTATCACATATGAAATAAATGAATTACGTGCTTGTTGCTATGGATACTGCTTTTAGAATTGGATTAGTTACTAAGATTGATTCAGTACTCCAAATTTAATTTCGGAATTCATTAGTAATAGTGATTTTAAAATGGCTAATGTATAGGGATTTGCGAAATTCAAATTTTTCTAATCTTACCCTTAGCGTTAGATAGTTATGCAGAAAGCATGTGCAAAATGAGCCATGTAACAGTTTTAAAGTGTCGCTGACGTGGGTACTAAGTTATAGAAACAAAACATTTTTTTAAATCATATTATGACGTATAATAAGATTTTGACTATTATCGGGTTAAAAACATAACCATTACAGACGATTGCGGTTTTTTCAGTTTTAAGCGCGCCCTTAACGATATATTTCTGTACAAGCTGTACTACCTACTAGGTATTTTAATTTTAAAATAATTATACATTTTTGATAATATTTTAATCTAAACTTTCCTACATAATAAATGCACATACTTAAGTGCAAACTGTAAGAACTTATAATCGTCTGTAATTGTGTCATTCTCATAGAAATAACAAGAAAACAAAAATACCTATAAACTTGTGTTCTGCCTTTGACACATTATACGCTATTCTCATTCTGGATAGTCATACATGAGCATAACACTTTCTCTATAAGCATGAAACCCATTAAGAACATTTAATCGTCCATAAAAAAAGAAGAAATCGTTGATACCATAACGAGTCTTAATTGCCCAATTAAAGTAAAATATGAAGAATGCGAGATAATATTCAGTTGTCGAGTACATTAAACGTTAAAGCGGCCATTATTAAAACGGCATCAGAACATCCTGTTGGTTAAGCGCCATTTTATCCTTCGTTCAGCACTGGGGAAGACTCGTAAAAAGAACATCAAAGATTGAATTACGTGCGAGAACGGCAACTTTGTAAGTTACGATCATCGACATTCGACGGAGGACGAGGAAACGTTACGGGAATTTAAAGTTGAAAACCGCCAAAATCATTCCGCCATTGAGTGCTAAATTACTAAATAATACGTACCTACACGGCAATTTTATTTTATTTTTAAATGATTACCTACCATCATACCACAAACAATTATTTGAGATTAAACGATGTGCTTTGTTCGTTTGTTCTTTAGAAATCCAACAATTGACATATCTAGTAAGGGAAACTTCTTACAATAATTATTTTTAACGAGGTAGAAAATAAGCAAATTTACAGTCGAATATGCGTTTCAATATGAATTCAGCCAACGCAATAAAACTGCTTTTCTGCAGAGTAAAATTGAAAATTAATGCACCGATTTAAAATTAATTTAATTTTATAATTATTTTAAAATTTAAATACAGTTTTATCGCGTTGCAATGCAAAATAAGTTTGTAATAACGGTTTTTAAAAGTAAATTTTTTATTTGGGTAGGTATATATCATAGAATTGTTATACTTTTTTTGCCTATGGCAGAGAAAACGACAGTCATTCATCACTGTTAATGTTACTTGTCAGTTAAAGATTTTTTAACAATTTGATTTTAGTTAATTTGAGACACAACATACCTACTTACACAATCCACTTGGACAATAAATTTGCATTACTTGACGAATCAGCATGAATTTACTACAACTAAACAAAATAATAGTTTACAGTACATCACTATAAAATCAGAATTTTCAATAAAATGATAAATTTACTTAGGTATATTTTTAAAATATTTTATCGTAAAATATCACTGGTTGTAACACTGTTTACTTTCCTCTGCGTAGACTGGAAAAATTGGGTTATCTTCGCATGTCGTGAAAAAAAAATTAACATATTTCAATTTTCTCATTTGGCATCATTACATAAACATTCTTCTAACCTAAACATTTATTTCTGATAACAATAAGTCTTTATTTATCTTCGCTACTGCAGTGGGCTTCAGATAAATAATAAAAAACTCTTTCCTGTTTGGATTTCCTGTATATTTATTTAAGATTAGCGTCGTTGTCAGGTGTCATTCTGCGTTGAACGGAAACAGGCGATATAACGCTTCGCGGCTTGGCGGGAATGTACAAACAACGCACATTCTCACACAAATAGATGCTGTTGATGTCACTGCGACTGCGACAAAATGATGTGACAGTGACGCATTTTCATTTCACTCAATGAAAGCACAAATTTTATACCGCTATGCTTTATTAATAACAAAATATTGAGCTTATTTTATTTGACTTATAAAATATAAACCATTACAAAACGGAAAGTCAAATGTGTTTGTGACTGACTATGTGATTCTGACAACTCATATTCGATGCCAGTCAGGTATAATTCATTTTTTAGAACTCACGTGTCATTATCTATCGAATTAACATAAGTAGGTAATATTTATATACTTATTTAGGCTGTAAAGAAGGATAATAAAAAATATTTTTACAGCTGAGATATACTATAATACATTTTTATGAAATCGCAAAAATATTTTAAATTTGTAACATTAAAGCAAAATGTGAACACAAAACAATTAATTAATTGTAATTAATTATGATATTTCTCAATAATTGTAAATCAAAGCATTTACTGTGACTAAGTTTTTAGTAATAATTGATGATAATAATTTAAATTCCCGGAAAGCTTGTTATTATTTTGCCTGATGTTAATAAAAATGATTTCATTCGGCCACAATTAATTTATTAACTAGATAACCAAGTGCAAAAAGACAACCTTATCTGTCGACAAATAAGTCATCACTTTCCGGCAACTTCTAACCGCAGTCACACACCATCGTATTTGATAACACACACACACACATACACACATCGATATAACATGGGCATAACCACATTATAGTGCGTATGAGCACATGCGGTTAGCGGCTTACTAATGTTCACGTTTTAAAGCGTCGCACATCCTGTCCCGACTCCCGAGGGCTTTGTGGGGACCACGGGGTGGTAAAGCACCGGGCGGCGGGTCGTAGTAGGCGGTGGAATTCACAAATTATGGCCCTAACATGTTTGTGTTACCTACAGTACGTGCTAATATTACAAGAAAAAAAGTTAATGAAATAGGTACCGGGCAATTATTAAATGCATTGTACCTACCTATACTATCGGTCATTTCTTAGCGTTTACTGGCTCTGTTTCCAAGGCAAGTTTTGTTTACAAATTAAAAGGCGGTAAGGAACGCGGCAAACAGAAACCAAAGCAACAGTACCTAACAAAACCAACATAACCAAATATTTTACTTATTACTCACTTGTAAACGTCATTTAATCAATCCTTACCTTTCAAAATGAATGTTTACAAGTTACCCAAGTTACTAACTTATAAAATTGACAACTGACTTGTTAAAATTTAACAAGTTAGTAGCTAAACCGTTCACGTTGCCACAGCAATACTTCCAAGGCAGTTGTGTGTGAATGACAGAATTTGGTAATCATTTTTTAATTTTTATTTTGATTTACAAATGAGTAACAAGTAAAATGTTGTACAATAAACGCAAGGTAACTGTTTTACTGCATCAAGGAGGTGACTCCTCCTTTTAACAGTAAAAACTTTGTTTACCTTGCTAGTAATGTAATATAGGTAGGTACTATAACATTATTTTTAAATTTATTTTTATTGTATAGACTCGTCCAAAAAAATATTATAAGCATCAGGGGCATAAGTGCATTTTGCACCGGTTTCGTATAATATTGAAAACCTTGCCTACGTCTCGGTCTCCAAACATTATCCTCAACCTTGGAAACTGCACTTAGGTACCGCTCTTGATACTTCATTTACTGTAGTGCAAGTGCAATAAATTCTACAATATGCTATTCAGGTTCCTGAAATTTCGTGAAATTTACCAGTTTGGCCATTAGTCTCGTAAAATGAAGAAGATGGAAGAAGAAAACTGTTTCTGATTACAATATTTTTAGAACATTATTATAATTTGTATTTCTTAAATTACTGTTTATTTAAGAAAAAAATTAAAATGTCAAAAATTTACATTTTCATGAAATCTACTGTTCCGCTTCGTAAATTTTTTATTTCGAACCTTGCCTATGTACCTACATACCGGGAGTTTTTTTTATTAGTAAACATAGGGCATGTCATTACCATAGTTACAGTGTTACAGAATGACAGCAATGTATTGGAGCGTCTTTTTTATCAGTAAACATAGGGATAATTACATACTAAAATAAATATGAAATATAAATTAAAGAAATGATAAATTATTTATTTATATTTTCTACACTTAAGAACTAGGTAGATACCTACATTAAACTAATGAGATTTTTTTAATCGAATTAAATGCTCAAAATTGGAACCATTAACTTCTAAACAATATCCTAAACGATTATAAAAATAATTTATAGCATTTGCTGGGGAGTAATATTTTGGGAAACAGCACCAATTCACCATTGTATACACATTATTTTTTAAGTGTCTACCTAGTTCTTTAATTCTCATTAGTTTAATGTATCTATCTAGTTGTTAAGTGTAGAAAACATAAATAAATAATTTGTCATTTCTTTAATTTATATTTCATATTTATTTTCGTATGTTAATAATTATCCCTATGTTTACTGATAAAAAAAAACGCTCTAATGCATTGCTGTCATTCTATAACACTGTAACTATGGTAATGACATGCCCTATGTTTACTTATAAAAAAAACTCTCTGTATACATACAGTAGGTACAATTAAAAAAATAGTTGAATTAAACTTACCGCATAAACTTGTTATTTAAAAAGAATCACATCACGCATCACGTGAAAATTATATTTTTAAAATAGCACAAAACCGCAAATGACAGCATTTTGCGGTTTAAATAACATTATCAGGATTAAAATATATAAGCAAGGATAATGCATTTTAAAACAAACATTCCAAATAAAATCTAACAACTTTTGCCATATTTTTACTATAGTAAAATGGTTTTAAAATGACAGGAAATCGGAAATCATAAAGCTATATGACGTCATTATCGACACCTGTATTCTTACACTTGGGTCACCGGAAGAACCAAATTTCTATTCACTTAAAAACTTGTCCATTATTTAATGTTTTTCTTTATCTTTTGTAAATTTTAATGTGTGTGTGAACAGAGGCGTAAAATAAATATTTTATAAAAATTAAATTGTGCGGCTCAAGATATTAAAATTTAAAAAGAAATTATTTCTGACAAAGACTAAATGCAGCGTTTAATTAAAAATTTTAATGTAACGAGAACTAATAAAACCGAACAAAAGCAAAATATTTTTTATTGACATAAAATTGGAAATGCTGTTTGTATAAGTTATTAATTGCTTTTACATGAATTGTTTTTAAATTTGCGAGCGGAACTCAAATTAATTTTGAAAATGTTTGTCTAGCTGTGTCAAAATTTAATGAGATTTGAAACCTTTGTAAATTTATCGATTAACTTATTGCTTTTTTAATTAAATAAATTTTATTTTGATCAATTTTATGACTTGTATAGGAATTAAGTATTTGCAAACCATGAAATTTACTCGATAAAATTATTTACTTGATTCCGTATCCATTTTCCTGAATTACAGACATAATAATTATTGTCGAATCATAACTTCCATTTCATTTCAAATATTTATTATCGAGTTCTTCTTTGCTTTCCTTATAAAGATTTATTTTATATTCTCTTAAATAAATAACCATATTATCAGGGGCGGATCTAGGATTTTTTGACGGGAGGGTCCAAAGATTTTAAAAATTCAAATTGTGCTGGTGCTGGTAATAAAAGCATTACGCTACAATCTCGCTTGGTTTGCACAGAGTCAAATAGAAAAAATAATCATCCAGATTTATTTCGAGGAGCCCGGATCTCTGTGCCTCTCCCCCCTAAATCCGCTACTGTATATTCTTTAATCTATTCGTTTTTATTAAGCTAGATTCAGACCTAACCTAACCTAACCTAACCAATCAGCGCTCAATGTTTCCTCTTATAATAATTATTGAAATCGGTCTGAATCTAGCTTTAGCATTTCAAATTAACTTTTGATATACATTCTTATATAGGTACATATATAGTCAGGGCCGTTGCGTGGTATTTTGGCGCCTGGAGCAAAAATATTTTTTGGCGCCTTACACCTCCCCTCTCAGGTACGGATCTAGAATTTCGTTTTGGGGGAGGAGGTCAAATTTGAAGAAATTTTAATGAATATAGAGTAAGAAAATGCGCCGCAGGTAATTTTTTTTTTCATTCAAGGTCAAATGCCTTATAATTAAAAGTTACACTTTTAAGGGATGTGAAGTTTACTGTTTTTTTCCTATTTCATGAGCAAAATTTTTTCTGCAGCCCATTCAAAGTAAAATTGTTACCTCAAATTTGAACTTTCGGTTATGAAAAACTACACATGTTTTACTCTTGTTTTGGTAATTATAAATGTAATGTAACTAGATAATAGTGGCACTTCTCTCGCTCTATTAAACATTATATCATTCATTCATTCTCAAAGATATTATTACAAAAAAACTAAATTTTCTATTTATCGTAGGTACTTACACTTTTAAAATAAATATGCTTATATGTAGGTATTACACACATACAAAAATTATTCACTGTAGTCGTAGTAACAGTCACAGAAACACTTACTGATTTATAAACCGTGATATATTTTATTCTTTTATTCGTGTAACTACAAACAACTTCCCAGAACACAGTTTATTTAGATACTGGTAAATTCTGTTAACTATACATTTAATTCGTGGAAAACAGTTGTTATACCTGATATTCTTACAACAGTACTACGTGCTATAATTTTAAGAAAAGATAATGAATTATTGGAACGTAAGTGTAACAATGTATTACTTTTTAACTTAATGTTAATTTTGAAACTAGGAATTTATTGTAAGGTATAGTAAAACAAATTACTTTTTTCAATTTACATTTTGGCGCCTTTTTCATAAGGCGCCTGGAGCGGTCGCTCCTCCGCTCCATGCCACGCAACGGCCCTGTATATAGTTATTAAGTTTTATTTATAATAAATAATAATTAATTATTCATGATACAATATCCTGAATTATTTTAACAAAATATGTTTTAAAATAGTTTTATCGTTAAATACGAAATAAATGTATAGATAAGTACTAAACATACACTATAGAAATCTCGATAGAAATAGAACTATAAAGGTAGTAGTCAATCACACGCTATTGTGGTATTTTGTTTCTTTGCCCCTTCAAAGTCTTGCTTTAAAAATGTTAGTAAAATTAAGTACTGTAGGTTGTTATACTAAATCGTTTATTGTTAACTATTTGTGTTGATAAACTCTTTTGTTTCTCGTGTGAAAACATTTTTTTGACTAATTGTTTAATTTATAATTTTCTTTCATTGAAGATGACGTCATTCAAACGCCTTTATACAGCAATTATTACAATTAATGATTAAAGTAATTGTGTGTGTTATCATAGGTTATAACTTTATATAAATTAGTTTTAAATGCAATGCAACATACTATAAAAGAACAAAAGTAATTTAAAGGCTCAACAATAAGCTAATTATGTTTATTAACTTTTTACGCGATAATATTGTTTTACTGACAATTAATTTGTAAATAACAATATCAACCTACTAACTTTAAAAATATAAAACAATTGATATGGTAAGTAATTTGGGCTGAAAACTGCTATAATTTTGTAAAATTAGCTTTTGTAGTTAACACACTATAACTTTAATCAACCAATTAAATTTTGCTTAATCACACACATTGGAAACAAAATCATAGGTAATTACTTGTATATACAATTAGAAAAAGTTGATACCTATTTAGGCAGTTGCTTACATTTTGTATAAAAAATAAAAGCAAGGCAAATATTTTTATTTTTTACGAATTCAAATAAAAATGCTCTTTTTTTCAAGCACTAAAATAGATAATGCGGAATACAAATATTTATTTTATTTAATGATTCTTTACACTCTGTAAAATAAGGTTGATCAGACATTCAGGCACATCAATTTTAAACAACAACAAAGTAAGGGACGTAATTTTTAAAACGATAGTATTTTTAATACGTATTCTTTCGGCCATGGGTATGTATTTTATATAAAATAAACTGTTATTTTAAAAAACATGCCATAATTATAAATTAAATAAAATTTGTGAAAGTACCCATGCACTTATTTTGAAATATGTTCCAGCTAATTTATTATCCAAGTTCTCCTCTAATAGAATAGAAGTAAATATTTTGGCAAAGTTCTCGGAACTATTCGCTAGTGTAACTCTGGCTGCGGTCATTAGGGCGTGGGGGTTTCGGGTCTTGATTCAGCGGTTTGGCCTGGCAAGTCAGGAGAACAGGAGATAGCCCTGTGGTGGTGTGCGGTGCTGCGGTCACAGAAACCGCCAACTATGTGTGAACACGTCCGTCTGACGCGTTCAACACTACTAGTACCAGCCCTGACCCCGAACACGTGCGCCGCTGTACTCTGACAGCCAAGTCCTACCCTTGTCTACACTACAACAGACCGGATCAGCGACAATGTGGATTTATTTATCACTTGGGATTGGAATTCAAATGTAGATAAGTGGCGTTTAGAATGGCAAAAATTAATGCAAAATCATTTTGAATTATACTCAAAACAGACAATTTAAATATGAAGTAGGTAGTTATTACCTTTCATTTTACTTTTATACTTTTATTTGACAAAAATTTATTCAAGCATATATACCTAACATTTTTATCATGAATTGAACATCAAACGTTACGAGTAAAATCATTATTGTATATTAAATACCTATTTTACAATATTTCAAAATCTTATAATTAGCATAATTATAAAGGTACCTATGCTTTTCTTTTTTAATAAAAATAAAAATTTTGAAAACTATTATTTGAACATATAAATGGTGCGCATGCATGGACTTTTACTAAAAAAATATTATATTGCAGATATATTGATATATTGCTATGAGTAAGGTATACTAATTAAGCATTTTATTTTGAATGTTACGAAAAATTGCATTGCCAATTTGTCTCAAATAGATTTTGGTGTCAAATTAAATTTTACACAACATGGAAACCCTACTACTTGCATGATTTTTTTAAATAAATATTTTTCACAAATTTTTTATCAACAAACCTAAAAATAATTAATGAAAATTTAATAATATGTAATGTGACGTAGAGTGCTGCCATATTTCCTATACAAAATAATGACGTCACAGTATGAAATATCTTTCTCAATTTACTGAAAAACATAATTTTTAAAAAAATTGTATTTTTACCAATGTTTTAGACCTAACATTAAGTTTATAGCGATAAAAATCTCATTTGCAAGTACCTAGCCCATTCCATTTACAAAATCCGATTCAAGTGAAAGAAATTATGCTTTTGAATTAGTACATTTTATTTTACAATAATTATTATTAACAGCAGAATTTACTGATTTAATCTGAATTGAAAGAGAAATGAGATGAGTAAAAATATGTATAATTTAAAATAGGTAAAAGCTATTGATGTTATGAAACACAACTTTTAGTTTAAAGTAGGCAGTAAACTTAATTCATTAATAATTTAATATGGTGGGTTTAAGGTTTAAGCAGACAACTAAATTAAGATAGTACATTTCGAAATTAAATAAAAATATAAACTAGTAAGTTAGCTATTTTCACCTATTACTAATTTTATGTTCTCACATGCGCAGTGCAAACATAACCTCGAATATTTGACGTTTGAAGCGCACTATTTGGTGTCATTATGCTCAAACTGTATATTTTTATTGGTTTATTTAAACTCCGAATGTACCTATAATGTTTTTTTTTAATTTACCTAGTGGCCTAATTTAATTTTAAGTATAATTAATTTGCTGCATAAATGCATCATTCATTACTACTTATTGCTTTATTTAATTTCTCAAAATTGTCTAGCAATAACATAAAAAATAGAGCTTGACTTTGCAAAAGAAATCTGGAAGTTCTGATGTTTCGATATTTATTAAAAATAATATGAGATAGTTTCAGTAGTAATTTGAAGAGTAAACAATTTTCCAGAAAACAGTTACAATTTACTAAAATTAGATGGCTTCCAAACCAATGCAACATAAATCTGAGTCTTTGATCCTACCACTCTCACACGTATAGAGATCCAAACCTAACTATATCCAGCATCATGATTTGAGAATGAAAAACCCCAATCTTGCTATCATCACAGCACAGACAACTATATCCGATCTATATGCGTTAGCAACGCGTGGTGTTATTTAGCACTCGGTTAATGAACGCAGCAGCAGCAGCGCAGACTGTGTGCTGATGCTGACGGTGTTGAGTGACAAACAGGCTAATGGTAATAGTGCCACTCTGGTGCTCTGATGCTTTAGCTTCCACTAGCAGTGGTGCTAGTGTCACTCGTTCATGGCGTAATTGGCGTGAAGATGTGTGTTCGTGTTTTATCTCCGCTAGAGAAATTATAAACCAGATGGGAGACGAGAAGTGTAAGAAATCATTATTTTTAGAAATAATAGTTGAGTACTGTAACAGGGTAATTGTAAGTGATGTTTGAAATATCTTTATAAATAGCTGTCAGACGGACTGTTTTTTCTTTTATATAAATTTCTTATGTATTGAATCTTAAATATCTATCACAAAATAAGGTAGTACTTAGGTACATCTTCTGATTTGGTTTTCAAAATAAACATTTTTGCCATCATATACATATATCACAGATTAAAGTCCTGATGTTTGAAAATTTAAACAATAATAACATACCTAATTAAATTAATACCTACCTACTAATATGATTTATGGGTTTATAAGCCAAAAGAGTCAAACATTTTTTAAATTTGGAACTTCAAAATTTGTATGAACTAATTACCTCTACTATTTTTTTGTATTAGTAAATTAGAATAAAACATTTCGTTTCTTTTGTTATCTACAGTAGGTAACACAGTTAGTTAGGTCTAGGTGTCATAATTGCGTAGGTACCTAAGTTATATATTTTAAAAAATATATAAGGTTGTATTTAAAACCGTTTTATGCACTTTATCTGCATAAATTTCTACAAATAGGAACAAGCAAAATGCATACCTAAACAATATACCAATAGAATCATTAGAATTTCTAGATTGCCCTATGCTAAATTAAATAAGAATACCTGCAAACAAAAAAATATAATTTGCAGTGGAAATGATAGAAGAGGAGGAGCAAAATTTATAAAATTGAAATGAATTTTACTCGGAATTTTATGAAAAATGAACTATTACTATAAGTACAGACTTTATTTTTAGCAAGACAATTAGTAATACAAGGTATATATTTTCATTGGGAAATATAATTTTCATTGTATGTTACATCGTTTATCCGATATTTATGCAGAAAACTAAGTAAAATTTTTAAGGTGTCGCTGACGTGGCGCTAGTATATATAGTTTTTTTAAAATCAAATTATAATAACGCATAATAAGATTATTGGTACTTACAAATACCGTGCTGCAGTTTTTTGCTTTTTTCACTTTTAAGCGCACCCTTAAAAAACTAGTAATGCAGAATGGAAATAGAAAACATTGAAACCTAAGTATACTTATATTCTATTTAAATGAGTTAAAAATCGTTTTGGAAGCACTGGATGGACAGTTAATATTTTCACACTTCGTTAATTCTATATTTAGACTAAATACACAAGCACAATACCGAAACAAATAAACAATTACACTTTGCATCTCATTAATTTTCGTTATAGTTGGTTGATTCTATGTAAAAAAGCGGTATTAGAGCATTAGCTAAAAAAATAAACGTGCCTACCATTCCATTAAAATTAAAATATAATGACTGGAAATAAATCATCGAAAACAGAAAATATACCTATAACACTGAGAATTGCAAATCGAAATGAATACGAATAGTTAATAATTAATTTATTAAATATCTGATATTTATGATAATTTTTTAAAGCTCTTCAGATTGTCAACTGTCTGGATAGACAACTTTGTAGCTGGTAAAACCTTTTTTAACCTCCCCTAATAAATCTTCTTAATTTGTAAAGCTTCAAAACCTTTTACCACCCAAAACAAAATTTGGAAAGTGTTTCATAGAAGCAGCTCAACCACCCCTGCCCTGTGAAGAACATGTCCTACTAATATTTACAGTTGCAACACAAAGGCACATCAGGGTAGGCCTTGGTCAGGGACAGCCCCAAGTCCTGAACCTAATTGTGTGGGGTGAGGCACGTTTACCACCCTAGAATTAAACCATAACTTCCCTTGGGGAGCGCTGTGCCCCTACAATAAATAGCAGCTGATATGAATACATACTTAGACACCCCAGCCAAGCAAGCAGGTAGACGAGGAAGAAAGTATTGATGGAAAAAATCAAAGAGAAATAAGGTTTGAGTGGTATCATGTTAGTAATATTTGAAGAGTCAATATTGATGTTAAATCAGACGCATTTTCTTAGTGTTTACTGAAAAAATAAATACATGCATCGCTTTCTTTACAAAGATGGCTTTGTTGACTAAATGCGCAGAGGTCAGTCACTTCGTTATCTTACGAAAATAAAATTTACTTTGAATTTTATTTTTATACATCACCACTTGACTATGTGACATTACTTATAAATAGAGTGTTATCTAACGCACATAAACTTCACTTCATGTTCCAGAAATTGAAAGTGACACACTCATATATTATCTTCATTAATAAAGAAATTAAAAATTTCTATCGTGATGTGCAGTAATAAATGATATAATCTGATTTTTATTATTAAATGTTGTTTCGACGCATTACCATATTTCATGACTAAAAATAATAAATAATTAATGATCTAAAAATATGTGCTAAGTAATTATTTCCGTGTAACAGTAATGAATGCTGACCACAAATTAATAGACAAATATTCCTGTTTTTTATGTTACGGCAAACAATTAATCATTCTGACTTTAAAATTTGGTCCAAAAAACAAAAATGTTATCGCCGAATTTCATAATTAACTAGAAATAAATACACATCTAATTAAGTAATAAAGTTAATCACTCTTTACAAAAAGTCAATGCTAACTTTATTTATTCAACTGTCAAAGGAAATTTTATTTTTACTTTTTTAAAACTACAAAGTAATACACCGCGGACCGTCTGTCGAGGACTGTATAAAGTAATTTGCCCTATAGTGTCATAAAAGGGGGCTGCATGAGTTAACCTTTTAATAAGGCGCCCTTTAGAGTACCTTAGTTCGCTCCCCTCTTTAGGATATAAAATAGCGCGCGCAAAATTCACGTCAACTGACTTTTGCGATAACATTTAACGAAGACAGAGTTCACTCCGTCGCCGATTCACAGACGTGGGTTTGTTTTATTACGCTACGAAAACTGAATTACGCATTTACAAGTAACAAACAACGGAATTAATACCTTACTCGCGGCGCGCGAATGTCATTGAACTATATACAAACACGCGAAACTTAAACATGCTTTTTCAACCAAATCAAATATGGAAAAAGATTTGGACCGGGAATTGATTTAACAATTTGGGGCAAGTGTTTTTTGTTGTTATTTCTTGTTAAACATTTTTGTTTACTTACGAATCACGTTTCTTAAACTCGCAAACATAAATAAAATTGTTCCCAGAACTTTTTATTTTATTAAAATTGTTTTGTCACTTTTGAAACATTACTTTGTTATCATATAATTTTTATGAATACTAAAACCGCATGTTCATAAAAGCATGATTTGTGTTTTTAAACGCAAATAAGTTTGGGTTAAAAATAAAAATGACACCGCTCGGCATCACTCCGAATGGTACATCGGACATAAGTTGTTTGTATTTACCGGATGGCGCGCGGCCGCGACGGCTGCTGCAGCGGCGGCGTTCATTCCTGCACTGGGGTACATCTCTGTCAGCAGCACATGGCAACGGTCCACTCCGCGCTCCACTAATCCAAGAACACTGGCACAACACTTGACACCATCCACACCGTGCACTAGTCACAATACAAACTCGTTCCCGTTCTCGCGAGCCAAGAGCAGCGAAACACAACACGCATCCACTACAGCGGTCCGACGGCAACTGAACTGACGACTCGGCGAGCGCGCTACCGCTCCCCCCTCCCCGACCCTCTCCCGCCGCGGCGGCGTCACGAAACCGCTAACACACACCCCACAAGCCCTTACAAAAACCCTACAACCCCGCGTACACTCACTGCGAAATCACCCCAGCGCCAACGAGCTAATTGTTTCGATAATGGTACTCAATAAGTTGTGCATTGTGCCGTTATGTTACGTTGAGGACTGCAAGTGATCGCGGCTCTGTGATGAGTTTAGAGTTAGCAAGAATCAATCTGGGTCGAGATTTTAATTGGGACGACTTGGATCGCAATTACTGTCAAATTAATTGAGGTACACTCCAGCTGTGCGGTTAGTCGCACTAGCGCCAACGTTTGACCTTTGGTGTCATGTAGTTGTTATGAATTTAAAAGCGGCACTTTTGACCGAGTTTGTACTCACACCCCTGAAATGATCCGTACATGTTCGCAACAAAAAAATTTAAAAAATAAAAAACAAAAAACTACCCTCAAAATGGCTGCCTGGCAGAAAGCATCTCATTTCAGCTGAAACAGGGGTCGCCGCTGTCCTTGTCCCACCCGCGTGATTTCACTTCGGTCCCTTTCACCCTTATAAATATGGCGTCCTGATTACCAGTATACCCGCTTGTTCTTCAGTCCACGTTGACTGAGAACTCAGTTTCCTACGTGAGCCAATGCCAGCGTTTATTTGGCTGCTCTGAGCCAATGAAAATTCCAAGTTTCTGTAACACGCCTCCTTTAAACGTGAGTATTACTTTGTCTGCGAGAGGACCAGTGAGATTCGAGTGCGTACCAATGAGCGCGGGTTCTTTTATATCGGTTGCGTGGCAACGAGTGTTTGACACGAGCATGTCTAGTCCACGTTGACTAGCGAGGTGCCAGTACATCGTTGCTGGATTTTGTACGCTGCGAGCAAACCAGCAAAAATGAAAGGGCAGGCAAAAAATAAATATTATACATATATAAAGATAAAATCTAGCAGGCTTCGGTCGAAATGAACGGAATTCGAACCAGGGCAGGCGGAGAGCACAAACTCAATGTGACTGGCTTCTTTCTTCGATCCGAAAAAAATATCTTACTTTAAAACTACAGAATATTGTGTGATATAGGTAGGTATTATTAAATTCTTTATTCAGAATGCATGTTTTTCTTTAATTTTACGATATTCAAATGAGTATAATCACTTTCAAAACACAGTATCGTTAAACGCGCTAAAAATTAAAATTGAATGAAGTAGGAGACGTACTGAGGTACTTAAAACCACTAATCTAAAAATAAAATTATTCGTTTGACGTATTCAGCTTAATAAGTGCATGAGACATAAAAACAGTTCTATTTTCGTAACATACTTTTCATGTTAAACGAAAACGTCAATTTCTTACAATTTTACTTTTCTTGTTACCGTTTGTAAGAAAGCAAAAAACTTCATTTATATTTAGAACATGCAACAACATTCCAACATAAAAAGCGAATCGTATATCCAAAATATATTAACCATTAATTATTTGAAAACTTTCTTTGAATATCACCTACAAAAACGGAACATGTTAATTTATGTTTCACTTAGCCCCTTATTAAAATCGAAGCCAACACGCCACTGTTCTCATGGCTCACTTTTCACGAACGCGAAGTTACAAAAGTCAATAACAGATAAGTGAACTAAATTAATCGAAACAAGCGGTACAAACAGAGAGAGAAAGCAATGAAGAGACAGAGAGAGAAAGAGAAATGGGGAGATGGCGTGCTTTCATGCGAGTGATGTATAAAACATAACAGGGAAAGAAGTGACGCAGACGCCTCTCATTAATACTGAATTACATACTCGCTAATCCCGCTAAACTCTGTGATAGTCGCTATGAAATAACGCGCTCTTGTTATCACTGATAAACAAATAAACTCGACATTACATCTGTAACACTTCAAACTGTTCGAAATTATGTGACTCTCGATGACGTGGTTTTCGTTTTTCAACAGAATTCGGTACATTTATAATCAGAGTAAATAACGTGTTGTCAAAAATCTCGACCCTTATTGTCAAATGGAACTAATTAACGGTATTAATAAAAGACTGATTACAACAGCGAATTTGTTGATTTTGATATGTAGGTACTTATACAAGAGGTTATCAGTTTAATATTTAACTCATTATTTTTTTTTAAATAAAGAGATGTGCATGATACCGTATAGAACAATTTTAATTTAAAAGAGGTTTTTATAATTTTTTATGGCTTCCTAGAATGTAATTGTTTATTTATGTCATAGATACGAGTTACCCACCTATACGTTACTACATTCTGCCCGAGATTATGCCCTAGGGGATTAAGAAATTACCATGGTTTTATTGACACCTCACTAACTTATTTCTTCTGAAATTAATATATTTCCTGTCCGTTGCTAGGATACCAATAATTTCAACAAAATTTGAAACGTCAAAGCGAAATATCACGCGCGGAGATACCTACCTACCTAGGTATTTTAAATAAAATAATAAGACATAAAATATTTGTTACACATTGGTGTTTATAGCCCTCGGGCGATTTACAGACCCCCAGACCTGAGGCCCTTGGGCTTATAACATGTCGCCCTCAAGATGAGCATAAAAATCATCATGATGCCCTTGATACATATAAATAATTATTATATTTATTTTATTATTTATATTTTGTAATATCAATAATTCTGTTGACATGTACAAAAATTTTCATATGATTATAAATTTTTTCATTGCGATTTTGTTTAATATTTACAGTTTTATAAATCTAGCTACATATTTTCACAGAATTGCAGCATTATTTAGTAGCTACTTACTTTATTTATTTTTGTTATATTTAAACAAAGGAATAAGTAATAATGTGTTCACACCAAGTTAATAATAAAGTCGTAATATTATGACTTTGTAATAAATTTATATTTATTTAATTGTTCATATGAACTTGAATTGCATTATTATAAGCTGGACAAAGCATTGTGTATTGTAAATGTTACAATAAGTAACTTTGAAACGTTAGTATCTATAGTAAGGTTATTAATTTAAAAAAAATTATAAACATCAGTGGCGTAGATACCTATTTAAAAATTTTGGATGAATAGGTATAGTTGTTCTTTGGGGATCTTTATCTACTACTATCGGTATAAAGTAGGTATACCTACTTTTGCAATCTAATTTTAAAATTCCAGACTATTCTAAAAACATGTTACTTTAGATTTTCAATTAAAATTATGCCTATGTTACCACCAGCCACATGCATAGTACTGGTAACCATTGGTGGCAAAATCTTTTCGTTCTGTGGCGATTCGGACTAAGACTCTAATCGTGTCTTTTCGTCCCATATACCTGGCTAATAATCGTTTTGAGGATTAGGATTATCTGTGAGCACAGCAGGGTATTTACGTCGCAAGTCAGCAATAAGTACTTGGGAAATAATATTAAGTTAAATTAATATTACCTATATTAAGTTTGACGGGTCTCTAAAGAGTTATAGAAATAATGATTTCTAAATCCTGAACTTCATTAGTTTAATATACCTTAATCAGTGCCCAATGCACATGGCCGTAACCAGGTTATATTTTTAGGAAAGGCAAAATATTTTGTAGAAAGGGCAATGTACATTATGTATTTAAAGGGGAGTCGCGTGGTTGAGGAAAGAAAATGCACGCAGGCGAAATTTTTTTCCATTCAAGGTCAAATGACTATACCTAATTGAAAGTAACATTTTTTCAATGGGTGGGCAGCTGCATGTTTTTCACCTTCTTCATGGAGCAAAAATGAATAAATGTCGGAGAACAGAAGCACATAAACTTTTAAGAAACAAAATTTTTCTTTTTAAACGGTGATACTTAATTCCAGTTATAGAACCACAGTCCACAGTTCCTGATTAGAAAGATTTTATTCGAATTTTATTGATATTATTTTGTAAATAAATATTACCTATAATATTAATTTTGGAGATTTGTAAAATGATAACAGTAGGTAAAAATCAACTTTTCAGCCCTGCCTGCCACCGCCACCCCCCTTCACCGGACTAAGGCACTGTCAATGCGTACACCACTGACAAATTACCTTCACCTCGTTATAATCCGACACATTTGAAAGTTTTTAAACTTGATAACCTCTTGAAAATTAAATCATTCCATTCTCTCAATTCATCGTCACTTATCATCAATCTACAACTCATATTAAAAAATTTAAATCGAAGATCGAATTCTTTTGAACATTGTACTTGGTCACTCATCGAAATTATCCGCTCGATATTTGCTGCCATTACCACGAATTAATTATAAAGTAAGCTGGAATTATAATACAGCTGTAGATAATTATCAAGCCGACATATCAACGTTTGTAGCGTAGCACCGCTCAAGGCGGGGTGTCACTGTGTTTTGTCCAAGCGGTTTCATCCGCAACGAATTTTTAAATGTTTTATTTTTATAATTTTTTAGTGACAATGGGACATTTATTTATCTGTATCATGTTGTCGTGTCACATAAAATTTTTATGCAGTCAGCACAACTGTGTCAACGTTCATGTCTGACATTTTTTGACAGATACATGAAATGATCGATTGATCAAAACTTAAATTCTTAATGTTTTCTTTTTATTTAAATAGGTTTAAGTACCTATATACCTACTTCAAAAAAAATTTTCATCGAACGTCATTTATGCTATAATATGTCAGTGTAAGATCGCATGTCAAATTTCTTGTTTAGTTGCTATGTTAGAGAGAGTGAACAATTAAAATTAAACAAGGATAGGGATTCCCTCAGAATTTTAATAATATCATTATTTAAGGCGAAAATATATTTTACAAGCAAAGTCCACAGACTGTGCAGTGTGCAATACTGCTAAGACGGCCCTCGGCCAATGTCACTTTGTTAGTATTGCTGTAGTAGATAAGCGGTAAGATAATTAGAATACATCTAGAAACTTCTTGAGTACTCAATCAGCAACCAGCACAATCACAGCGTTGTGTGGGGTGCTTACTTTAATAATATATTTTTGATAAGGCCGTAATATAAAAGTTATTACAGAAATATTCACAAATCAATACGATTTTTTATTTTAGAATTAGCTTCTTATTTAATGGCATATTAAAGAAATAAAAGAAATAAATTTTAATTGCTAGTGATTATTGATGATAATGATATTCAGATGACTATTTCCATTTTCAAAAAGTAAAAATCAATTTCGACATTAAATATACATTAGATTTTGCTAATGAAGCTATTAAAAAGTTCGCTTATATAACTAGAAAAACGTGAAAACTATTTTGAATCTGCACCTACATTTTTGTTTCTACAAATCAATACTTCAATTTCAATAATTAACATAATTCACAGCCATAGCTGACGTCACAACTGACATACCTACTACTATGATAATGTGATTACATTGAATTCTGATGATAATGAAATATATTTTAAAAGTGAACAAAGGTGAAAATGCGTGTTTCAAAGAGGCGGAAAAAATTATGTGAGGATAAAATTATTGTCGAAATAAAACATAATAACTAGGTAAAATTCAGAATTTTTATTAATTTACAAATCTGTAACTGCGATATAACGGGCCGTAGTCACAATGTACATTTAGAATAGGTTTAAAAAAATTTAGGGTAGGCTGAAATTAAAAATATTTATTCAATTATTTAAAATAACACAAACGGGCGATATTTTGCATTCAAGGTTAAATGCCTTAAAATTTACAGTTACATTTTAAATCGAATATTAAGCTGCATGTTTTTCGCCCATTTCAAGTGCAAAAACAATAATTGACAGATCAAAGAAGCATAGAAGCATTAATATATTTAGCAGTGTTGAGTTACTTCAATAAACTGTGTGAATATACATAGGGTGTTAATACTACGTTGTAACACTCGAAAATGATAGTTAGAACTCATTGAAACAAACAACTTTTCTTAGTGATTTTTTTTTATTTGGAGCCCCAGTTCATAGTTATTGGTGTTTTTTTGTTTTTTGAAAAATCGTCATTACTCCATTATTTTAAGGAATATTTAAAAAATATAAAAATTCAGCATTTGCTTTCGGCGGCTTTCGGTTCTCTAAAACATTTGTATTTATAATTATTTTCTATTTTAGCAAATAACAAAATGGCGACCGATCAAAAACTTCAAAACAAGATATTTTGAATACCACTAGATCGATTTTTGAAAATAAAACATTTATAAAATCCTTAAACTAATACTTGTCTGAAATATTTTTTCTGCCATTTTCGGGTGTTATAACTTTGTATTAACACTCTGTATTATTTAATTTTATGTTATGATATGTTTTGAAACATAATTGTTGTGATTTTTGAAATTGCATTCTTTCTTTTTACCTTCCGCTTACCTGTAAAGGAAGGTATTGGAATCATGCAAAAAATCGGGTAGTGAGTTTTTAGTGGATGAGCACGAATTAGGGTCCTTACAACTCATTTTTGATAGTTTCCCGATGATGTGTGTGTGTGTGTGTGTGTGTGTGTGTGTGTGTGTGTGTGTGTGTGTGTGTGTGTGTGTGTGTGTGTGTGTGTGTGTGTGTGTGTGTGTATGTGTATGTGTATGTGTATGTGTATGTGTATGTGTATGTGTATGTGTATGTGTATGTGTATGTGTATGTGTATGTGTATGTGTATGTGTATGTGTATGTGTATGTGTATGTGTATGTGTATGTGTATGTGTATGTGTATGTGTATGTGTATGTGTATGTGTATGTGTATGTGTATGTGTATGTGTATGTGTATGTGTATGTGTATGTGTATGTGTATGTGTATGTGTATGTGTATGTGTATGTGTATGTGTATGTGTATGTGTATGTGTATGTGTATGTGTATGTGTATGTGTATGTGTATGTGTATGTGTATGTGTATGTGTATGTGTATGTGTATGTGTATGTGTATGTGTATGTGTATGTGTATGTGTATGTGTATGTGTATGTGTATGTGTATGTGTATGTGTATGTGTATGTGTATGTGTATGTGTATGTGTATGTGTATGTGTATGTGTATGTGTATGTGTATGTGTATGTGTATGTGTATGTGTATGTGTATGTGTATGTGTATGTGTATGTGTATGTGTATGTGTATGTGTATGTGTATGTGTATGTGTATGTGTATGTGTATGTGTATGTGTATGTGTATGTGTATGTGTATGTGTATGTGTATGTGTATGTGTATGTGTATGTGTATGTGTATGTGTATGTGTATGTGTATGTGTATGTGTATGTGTATGTGTATGTGTATGTGTATGTGTATGTGTATGTGTATGTGTATGTGTATGTGTATGTGTATGTGTATGTGTATGTGTATGTGTATGTGTATGTGTATGTGTATGTGTATGTGTATGTGTATGTGTATGTGTATGTGTATGTGTATGTGTATGTGTATGTGTATGTGTATGTGTATGTGTATGTGTATGTGTATGTGTATGTGTATGTGTATGTGTATGTGTATGTGTATGTGTATGTGTATGTGTATGTGTATGTGTATGTGTATGTGTATGTGTATGTGTATGTGTATGTGTATGTGTATGTGTATGTGTATGTGTATGTGTGTGTGTGTATGTGTATGTGTATGTGTATGTGTATGTGTATGTGTGTATGTGTATGTGTATGTGTATGTGTATATGTGTATGTGTATGTGTATGTGTATGTGTATGTGTATGTGTATGTGTATGTGTATGTGTATGTGTATGTGTATGTGTATGTGTATGTGTATGTGTATGTGTATGTGTATGTGTATGTGTATGTGTATGTGTATGTGTATGTGTATGTGTATGTGTATGTGTATGTGTATGTGTATGTGTATGTGTATGTGTATGTGTATGTGTATGTGTATGTGTATGTGTATGTGTATGTGTATGTGTATGTGTATGTGTATGTGTATGTGTATGTGTATGTGTATGTGTATGTGTATGTGTATGTGTATGTGTATGTGTATGTGTATGTGTATGTGTATGTGTATGTGTATGTGTATGTGTATGTGTATGTGTATGTGTATGTGTATGTGTATGTGTATGTGTATGTGTATGTGTATGTGTATGTGTATGTGTATGTGTATGTGTATGTGTATGTGTATGTGTATGTGTATGTGTATGTGTATGTGTATGTGTATGTGTATGTGTATGTGTATGTGTATGTGTATGTGTATGTGTATGTGTATGTGTATGTGTATGTGTATGTGTATGTGTATGTGTATGTGTATGTGTATGTGTATGTGTATGTGTATGTGTATGTGTATGTGTATGTGTATGTGTATGTGTATGTGTATGTGTATGTGTATGTGTATGTGTATGTGTATGTGTATGTGTATGTGTATGTGTATGTGTATGTGTATGTGTATGTGTATGTGTATGTGTATGTGTATGTGTATGTGTATGTGTATGTGTATGTGTATGTGTATGTGTATGTGTATGTGTATGTGTATGTGTATGTGTATGTGTATGTGTATGTGTATGTGTATGTGTATGTGTATGTGTATGTGTATGTGTATGTGTATGTGTATGTGTATGTGTATGTGTATGTGTATGTGTATGTGTATGTGTATGTGTATGTGTATGTGTATGTGTATGTGTATGTGTATGTGTATGTGTATGTGTATGTGTATGTGTATGTGTATGTGTATGTGTATGTGTATGTGTATGTGTATGTGTATGTGTATGTGTATGTGTATGTGTATGTGTATGTGTATGTGTATGTGTATGTGTATGTGTATGTGTATGTGTATGTGTATGTGTATGTGTATGTGTATGTGTATGTGTATGTGTATGTGTATGTGTATGTGTATGTGTATGTGTATGTGTATGTGTATGTGTATGTGTATGTGTATGTGTATGTGTATGTGTATGTGTATGTGTATGTGTATGTGTATGTGTATGTGTATGTGTATGTGTATGTGTATGTGTATGTGTATGTGTATGTGTATGTGTATGTGTATGTGTATGTGTATGTGTATGTGTATGTGTATGTGTATGTGTATGTGTATGTGTATGTGTATGTGTATGTGTATGTGTATGTGTATGTGTATGTGTATGTGTATGTGTATGTGTATGTGTATGTGTATGTGTATGTGTATGTGTATGTGTATGTGTATGTGTATGTGTATGTGTATGTGTATGTGTATGTGTATGTGTATGTGTATGTGTATGTGTATGTGTATGTGTATGTGTATGTGTATGTGTATGTGTATGTGTATGTGTATGTGTATGTGTATGTGTATGTGTATGTGTATGTGTATGTGTATGTGTATGTGTATGTGTATGTGTATGTGTATGTGTATGTGTATGTGTATGTGTATGTGTATGTGTATGTGTATGTGTATGTGTATGTGTATGTGTATGTGTATGTGTATGTGTATGTGTATGTGTATGTGTATGTGTATGTGTATGTGT